>OZ008371.1:41226404-41578904 GCA_963931995.1 Phaonia tiefii
ATTGTATAGCAAACACCTCTCTCCAATTTCTCGCCAGTTGGTAACACCAAGGATACGGAGGGATTCTTCTGCATGGTCTTTCCAGCGGAGTCTTGGTTGTCCTCTTTTCCTGCTTCCATCGGGTGCGTTAACGAAAACCTTTCGCGCTGGCTCATCTTCAGCCATTCTGATAACATGGCCTAGCCAACGCAATTGGCCCAATTTGAGTCGTCTAGGTATGTCCACGTCAGAATATAGATTGTATAGCTCTGCGTTCCAGGGACGGCGGTACTCGCACTTTTCCCTAACAGGACCACATATTTTACCGAGAATTCTTCTCTCGAAAACTCCCAGGTGTTTTTCATCCGCTTGCGATATGAAAATGAGAGTCTGATATAGCTGGACTTTTGTCCGTCGAGAGAGGGCTTTGTTCCTAAACTGCTTGCTGAGCCCAAAATAACATATATTTGCAAGCACAATTTTCATATCTATCTCCAGGCTGACGTTGTTGTCCTTGTTCACGGCGGATCCAAGGTAGACAAATTCATCTACCATTTCAAAATTAAATCAGTTGTCAACGTTCAAGTGCGGACCAAGTCGAGAGGTTTCTCTAGTCGTTGACACCATCAAGTTTGTCTTGCCCTCATTGATTGACAGCAAGACCCACCTTCGCTGATTCCTTTTCGATTCTTGAAAATACTGCAATAACCTCTCGCAAAATTCGCCCAATGATGTCTATGTCGTCAGCATACGCCAGCAACATATGGCTTTTCGTGTTAATGGTTTTGTTCGTATTTACTGCAACATTTGGGTTGGTGTACATTCTACATTATCTCCCACTATCATTACCTCCTAATCTTCAGTGGAAGAATCTGAGTGGAGTAGTGCTGAAAAGTGCTGTCTCCACATTTTGAGCACACACTGCTGCTCAGTCACCAGATCCCCATTCTCGTCCTTGGAGGAGCCCATTATTAGGCCCGTTATTCAATCTTTCAAAATTTAGAGATTCGAAATTTCCGTCGTTAGTGGAGAAATTGCACAATAATGTAAAATTCCGAATTACGAATTTCGAACAAGAATTAATATTGACGGGTATCGTTCGAAGTGGGTTAACCACATGTATAGTCTCCAAATGTTTAAAGTACCAGGTTCACCGCCCACTAAACTATACATAACCATCATTAAAAATTCGAAGCGTTCCCAAAGGAATCGCTTTTGCAGCAACACCAAACATGCATGTCACGTATATTAACCGCTTCCGTAACAGCATTTTTATAACACAATCAAATCCCAGCAAAGAATGTGGTCCCACATTTTTAATCGTTCAACACTTTTCAAATCTAATTTCAGGTATAATTATGTACAAACATATATACAAACATATTTATTTATAACACCATCTATGAAAAGAGTATCAAAATTATACATTTTCACTTGTTCATTTCCACCAATGAAAAATTGTATCAAAATACAAGAATGATCACTAGCTCCATGACCAGAATGAAAATATGGTGAGTTACCACCACAAAGACAGCGATTCTTTTTTGCGACAACCTATATTAATTTCATCACACGCTAAAAAATCGGTCTGTTTCTTGCTGTTTGGATGCAACTATAGCCTGTTTGTAGCTTGTTGCAAATATAGTATACTTGTGTCCAAACATATTGTGTTTGTTATTTAATATTATATGACTGATACACAATGATTAATGGTATATAAGTATAATATTTGTTTTTGTGACCCAAATGTGGCGCTGTTTGTTGGAAACTGCTGAAATCAGAAACGTGGTATACAACAGAGGAACAAAAAAGCTCAGATTCGTAATTCATGAAAAAAATGTTTGCAAACATATACATGGATCCTGCCATATGTTGTTGGGCCGATTTTTTTTGGCATGCAGTGATTACACAGTTTCACCTTACACGCTGAAAAATCAGCCTGTTTTTTGTTGTTTGGATGCAAATATAACGTGTTTGCAGCTTGTCGCAAATACAGTGTACATGTGTCCAATCACATTGTGTTTGATTTTTAATATTACATGACTGAGGCACAATGATTAATAGTAAATATGTATAATATAGGTTATTGTAACCCAAATGAGACTATGTTTGTTGAAAACTGTAGGAAAACAGAAATGCGATAGACAACAAAGGAACAAAATAGCAGCAGATACTTAATTCAGGAAAAAAAATTTTTGCAAACATATACATGGTTCCTGAAATATATTTCTGGGCCCATTTTTTTTACAGCGTGCAGTGATTAGGCACTTTCATCTCACATGCTGAAAAATCTGCCTGTTTTTTTGCTGTTTGGATGCAACTATAAACTGTTTGCAGCTTGTGGCAAATACAGTATACTTGTGTCCAAACACATTGTGTTTGCTATCTGCTATTACATGACTGAGACACAATGATTAATAGTCAATAAGGCCGTCGGCGGTGCAATGGTTAGTGTGCGCGGCTCTAGTACATGAGAACCTGGGTTCGAACCATGCTCTGACCACCTTAACATTTATTTCAGCGGCGGTAACCTCGCATAGTGACGGCGACACTATCGAGTATCTAGCCATGAAAAAGCTTCTCAAATTACCGTTCGGAATCTGTGTAAAACTGTAGGTCCCAATCAGTGAGTGAAAACTGGAAAGCGCACATCTCAGAGATTGTGAGAAGTTCTCCCCTGTCCATTCATGGAATGTAATGGGAAACCATTTATTTTTTATTTTTTAAGTATAATATAGGTTATTGTGACCCAAATGTGACTATGTTTGTTGAAAAGTGCAGGAAAACAGAAACGTGGCAGACAACAAAGAAACAAAATAGCAGCAGATCCTTAATTCATATAAAAAAATGTTGGCAAACATATACATGGTTCCTAAATATGATGTTGGGCCCATTATTTTACAGCGTGCAGTAATTACGCACTATTTCACTGCTTCTAACTGTGATAACTTGGTGATTTTGTGCTTCCTTGGATGCATTCTTTTTGATGAGTATATAAATTCCTAATATTTCTAATCCTTTTGGGTTGAATCAAAACGTTTAGTAGCTAAACTTTCAATGATATTTGCACGTTCTTGTTTAATTTTTTTAATAATTATAATCATAAGAGTAATCTTCATTTATTGTTATAAACTAATACTGTTGTAGATGTGAAATATGAAATTAATATAGAAATTTGTCCCATCTTCATTTTGTGGCAACATCACAAATAATCTCTCTAATGCCCACTTGCTTTTACTCTTAAGCGTTCGAACAACTCTCTTACATCATTATGGAGTTGTCACATACAGTGAACCTTTACTCTCTTAAGTAATCTTAACGAAACTAAAAAACACAGCAGATAAGAGGTCCTGCGAAGGCTTCTTACTTCAACGACGAGCATTATTTTCCACAATCGTCAGCATTGTGGAAAACAACAATCACGCGCGCTTAGAGCTGCCTCCGCGAATTTTCTTTATTTATATATTTTTTTTCTTCTTTCTCGCTACCATCAAGAGAAAAGAATCGCATCGCGGTTGGCGAGCAGAATTTGTGATTGGTCCTTGTACCAAAGGATGGTGATATTTGAGGAAAAATAACAACATCCGTGGTGTGCTGCTCGGAAAAATGTCTCGAATGCGCATAATAAATGGGGCGAAATGAGGCAATACTTTTTTTCGCGTATTATTATATGTACAATATTTTTGTTGTTGGCTATAATAAGGAACAACAACCAAATCTGGTATGGAATGCTTGTTTTGTCTCTTTCCTTCAAGGATAATAAGGTGGGGTGCAACATAATGCTACATGGAATGGCGTATAAGATAATATTTGGTTGAAACTGTATGTAGATTCATTTGGCTAAGGCTGTCGTAGTAAAGTAGAGACAACTGTTAGTTTTTGCAGTTATGGGGAACATGATTTCGGTAGTTAAAACTATATCAAGTTATAAGATGAATAATAGTACAATGACTCAAACCTCAGGTACATTTTACTGCAAACTGTTAAGGAGTTAAGCATATGAATTTTGTTGTGATACATGACAAATGGCATGATTAGCTTTCATCAGGTAGTAGCGTTTTAGAATCAGGCTATTGAAATAGGATTCACAAATAATTAAAGATCAAGCCCACGGATTGTGAGAAGCTCTTCGCAGTTGCATTATGGGATAATATTACTAAAGACAAAGACATGTCCAGATAATACATATTTTATACGTAACATACAATAAAAACAATGCAGCCGTCTGTTAAACAAGCTACAAAGCTGTAATCATACTTGCACCCAAAAAGAAAACAAACTGGGGAACAGATGGCTAAGCTATAAACAGTTGCAACGTGAGCTATGCCGAAGTGGTTAACGGGATGAATTGTTAGTTAGTCCATATTTCAATGCATCTTATGTTTCTCATATGGTATCGTGGTCCCTTAAGTTTTAATAATGTGGAATATTTAACACCTGTAAAATCTGTAAAATCAGATTCTTGTTGTTGTTTGGACGTAAATATAATGTATTTGTAGCCTGTCGAAAAGATAGTATACTTGCGTCCCAAATACATTGTGTTTGCTATTCAATATTAATTGTAGGAGACACAATGATTAATGTGTAATAATATATGTTTTTGTGACCCAAATGTAGCTTTGTTTGTTGAAACTGCTGAAAATAAAAATGTGACAGACAACACAGAATCAAACAAGCAACAGATGCTTGCAAACATATACATGTCTCTTGCAATGTGTTGCTGGGACCGTTGTTTTCAACGTGAATATTTGAAAATGACATCACAAAAGGGTTCAAGCTGCAGTTGACAACTGTCTGTCAGTATTGGTGTCTCGATTTGACACAACAAAAATGTGACCAATGATCACCAGAGGTGGTAAAATTGTCGATCCATTTGATGTCAATTGGTTACCATGTTGATGTAAATTGTTCGTTAATATGAGGCCAAACTTTTTGGATTTTTTTTCATTGCGAAAAATCTTCTAGAGCAGGGTATAAGACCACAAACTCTCTGGACTATTTTTCGTTATAAAAAATCCACAATATCAAGGTATAAAATTGCAATTGCACTATTTTTTACTAAGTATATATTTTAAATTTGATGTCGAAATTCCAATAGTGAAGATTGATTTTAAAAAACTCATCAATTCAATGAAACTGAAAAACTCTTCAATTCAGTGAAACTGAACTAGAAATTCGCATTACGCTCAATCCTGGTCAAAATGCCGCGAAAAACAAATCCGCACCTACCACATCTTTGTAGATCATAACACTGCCTTCGATAGCCGGTAAAAGAGCGCCAAGCTATGTCGGAGCTTGGTCTTCCTGCTGAGCTGACACGGCTTGGTAGAATTAGGCTATGGTATTGAATCTACGTATTGATAGACTACTTGTGGAAATTTGTCAGTACCGACATTGACGTAGTTCGTGACTAGTTGTCTGACTAGCAGCATATTTTGTTAGATTTGGTTCTGCGGACGGCCCTAGACATTTTAGACCTTTAAAATACCAAGGACAAGTAGGATTAGGCTGTAGCCCCACTGGAAGGCATAATTTCCTCCCACTCTACCAGCCTAAACAAGGTTTTGAAACAAGTAGTAGCTTACATCCTTCATCTGGCTAGTGCTAGACTTGTGGAGAGACGATTTTCTGGGGATTCTGCCTCTATATCTTCCTCAACATTATAGCTGAGGAATTCTGAGGATTCTGCCTGGTTAGATCTGCCCATTACTATTGTAGCTTTTATTACATTAATAATCTGGACCTACACTGAATGAAAAACCTTCCTCAAAATTATAAATTCCTTCATCAATTTGATAAAACATTTCCTCAGTTTCCAACCTACAAAACATTTCATTGAATTGATGAAGAACATTTCATCAATCTTGCATCCATATTTCATCAATAGTTTATGTTAATTCAACTAAAACGTTACATCAATTTGCTGTCAATGTTTCATCAATTTGATGTAAGTTTGTCATCAAGTGGACAAAAATTTTTCACCATATTGAAGTAAATTGTTCATCAATTTGCTATACATTTTTCGTAAATCAGATGTAAGGTTGTCATCAATTTGCTCTAAGTTTGTCATCAAGTTGAAGAACATTTTTCACCATTTTGAAGTAAATTGTTCATCAATTTGCTATACATTTTTTGTAAATCAGATGTAAATTTGTCATCAATTTGTCGTAAGTTTCATCATTTTAATGTAAATTATTTGTTAATGTGAGGCCAAACTTTTTGGATTGTCTTTCATTGTAAAAAAACCTTATGAACAGGATATAAGATCGCAAACTCTTTGGGCTATTTTCTCCACAAGAACAGGGTATAAGACCATATAGGAAATGCTCATAGCATGGATATTGTTTTCTGTCAATTGAACTATTTTCTACAATATATGTCTGTAGTTATTTTCAATTTCCTACTAGTTTCTTCTTTTTCTCTATATTTATTCAATATTACGTTCATATTGTGGCCGTCGGTGGTGCAATGGGTAGTGTGCGCGCCTCTTGTACATGAGATCCTGGGTTCGATCCCTGCTCTGACCACCTTAAAAATAAAATTCTTTCGGCGGCGGTCACCTCGCATAGTGACGGCGACACTATCTAGTATATAGCCATGAAAAAGCTTCTCAAAATACCGTTCGGAATCGGTGTAAAAATTGTAGGTCCCAATCAGTGAGTGCAAAATTAGAAGCGCACAGCTCACTGGTTGTGAGAAGCTCTCCCCAATCCCTTCATGGGATGTAATGGGAAACGGGTTTTTTTTACGTTCATATTTAGAATCGACCCCAGTAATTATTTCTAATTTCCAATGGTGAAGATTGATGTAAAAAACTCATTAATTAAATGAAAGTGGAAAAGGTGAAGAAAAGCACAATCTTTAAATTAAAGAACCTATTCATAGAATTGATAAAATTTGTCATAAATTCAATGAACGAACAATTGATGAACATTTATCATCGATTTGATGCAAAGATTTTCTTTCAGTGTATGTACTTTACTTACTTATCCGGTCACGAACAACCCCGAGGGGGTCAGGGACCTTACAAAACGAAGATAACATATTTTCGCCAACCAGTTCGATATTTTGCCTTATCTCTCCGGTTGGCAATACCAAGTGTACGCAGGGATTCGTCAACCTGATCCCTTCAGCGAAGTCTTGATCTTCCTATTTTTCGTCTTCCTTCGAGTTCGGTTTCAGTGTATGTAGATACCGAAAATCTATAGATCTATCTCTTCATATCAAATGCCAGATTTGTCCTTGGCATACGCATATCGTTCCTAACGTGTAATTTTCTTCAATCATCAAGCAGGAGAAATCACGCAGGATATACATAGAAGTCGGTAGGGACATTCCATCATTCCTGTGGGACCTGGACCTGTGAGATTGTCTTAAGTTCTCAGGAATACCGCTGTGTTATTACGCCCATATAAGGTGAATTTGCCACTACTAAACCATCTTGTTGAGAAGTCTGGGCCAGCTCTAAGCTTGCATTGATTTCAGGAAAAATGGTTCCAAAGACATAATAACCGTCTGTTGCCACATACTACATTGACCTGGTCCTTCAACCAGCTGAAAACTTATTTTATAGCCTAAATTACAACCTACTAAACGATCTACGAAAAAGAAACTGCCAATTGCGAAGGTCAAGTTGTGCAGTCTTCTTCTCGTTAGCTATTACATTGGCCTAACTTTACATCCTTGCTATATAACTTCTGGCCAGAGTTCTTCTTGATCACTTTATCCTTCTAAAATTGTTTCCATTTGTTGCGACATGAGCCATTTTGTTTAAAGGTTTACGGCCGTCCTGGGTGGATGTTGGTGTCACAAAGACTGATGCCAGGGGCTTGATATTCTTTGAGTTGCCAGGACAAATTTTAACCCCGTTCGTCATTCAGCCGGGCACTTGCATGTTTGCTTCAATTGCAACCTATTAAACGGTCCCCGAAAAATTAGCTACCAATTTGTCCCTCGGATTTAAGCAGTTTTTTCATATTTGTCAACAATTTTCAATACCAGGACGTCCTACACAATTTTATTAAAGAAATGTTGACTAGCGTTCATCCATGTCACCTTATCCTTCTTAGACTATGGGTGCCCATTGGGTGTCCGCTTGTTGCGACATCAAATCTGTTGAGCCATTTTGACTCTTAGACTGTGGGTGCCCATCGGGTACGAAGGAATCAGCAAAAGTGGGTTTGGCAGTAAACGCGGACAAGGCAAAATTAATGGTTTCGACAAGCAGAATATTCACCCGATTGGATGAATGTTGATATCCGTTATGGTTTCGAGGTAGTGGGCGAATATATTTACCTCGGATCTTCCGTGAACAGAATCACTAATGTCCGCCTAGAAATCAAACGGAGGACTATGCTTGCAAATAGGTGTTATTTCGAGCAAAGCAAGCACTTCAGAGGTAAGACTCTCACTGGAGAAAAAAAGATCCTTCTCTGTCAGACTCTCAGATAAACTGTCTTACTTTATGGCGTAGAATCTTGGGTCATGTTGCATGCTGATGAAACATCTCTGGGAGTCTTCTTCGAGAGAAATGCTCCGAAAAATAGATTGCCCTATAATAGAAAATGGCCAAACTTTTTGGGATATTTTTCATTTTAAAAAATCCACAAGAACAGGGTATAAGACCACATAGGTAATACTCATAGCATGGATATTGTTTTGTGTCAATTTAACTATTTTCTACAATATATGTATGTATTTATTTTTAATTTCCTACTAGTTTCTTCTTTTAATCTATATTTAATCAATATTACGTCCATATTTAGAATCGACCCCAGTAATTATTTCTAAATTCCGATTTCTAAAGATTGATGTAAATTGATTGATGATGAAGGTGAAGAAAAGCGCAATCTTTAAATTGAAGAACCGTTTCATAGAATTGATAACATTTGTTATCAATTCAACGAAGAACACAAAACAACATTTATGAACCAGGACTTTTAATCTGTATCGCGACATCATCGTAGTTTTTTGAATCAGAATAGCGGGTTTAAGCTCGCTAAGCCATGTCAGTAGAATGAATCATAATAAACAAAACTGCGAAAGGTATTCGAAATCGTACTCGAAGGACATCGAAGAAGAGGACGAGAAAAACATCGGCGGAAGGACCAGGTGCAATATTGCCTGCGAATACCAATGATGCCAACTGGAGGAGAAAATCTGAAAATCGAACCGGTTGGAGAAACATACTTACTTACTTATCCGGTGTCGAACAACCCCGAGGGGTCAGGGACCTTACAAAATGAAGATAATATATTTTGCCAAATAGTTCGATCTTTTGCTTTACCAGTTGGTAATACGAAGAGTACCCAGGGATTCGTCAACTTGAACCCTTTGTCATTGGAGGTGGCAATTGAAGCTCTTTAGATACCCTGTGATATATCAACGTATTGATCTAAAGAACCCCGTGACAGTATTAGTCCTAATTGAACTCGTCACAGAACAAGTCCCAATTAACCTCTTAAACGGATTTTAAAAAATGGTATATACCTTGAGAACAGTGTTGCCAGTTTAGGGGATTTATCCCCAAATTGGGGATTTTTTCCAAAATAGGGGATTGGTTTTTTGGTGTGGGGATCTGGGGATTTTTTGGGGATGAACATTTAAGGTGTATTAAAAGCGCTTCTTTTGTATCATAGTTTGAAAGTTTTCATCTGGCACTACCTAAATCAAAGCAAGCATACACACACAATTAATAGTTGGTTTTGCGTATGTGTGAGTGCAAAAACAAACAGAAGAAAGTTAATGTGACAAGTCTATACTGTTTTTGTTGTGTTGCTAGTAAACACTTGCAAATCGTTATTGCTAAATTTTGTCAGCAAAAAGAACTTCATACACTTGTCAATTCCTGGAAATATCAACATGTATTACTGGCAAGGCTGTGTACGTGATGACAACAATAGAATATATAATAAACGTTTTGATAGAAGTAGTGGAGAAGAAATAACGACAAATACTAAAACAATGTACAAGGTGGCGCAAAAGTAAACTTCCGATGTTTTTTGGCTGTAATTTAAAAAAAAAATGAAAAACTTTGATTCTTCTTGTGGATTATTTTTATTTGGTCTTTTAATTTTTTTTACATCAAGTCGAGAATATGATGTCATGCAAATGGCCGCCGCCACAGTTGATTGTCATTTGAGCCCTTTTTATGGCATTTTCCATCACTTTGGCCAAAACTTCCGGCGATACGTCCTCACATTCTTGACGGATATTGTCTTTAAGAGCTGCAAGAGTCTGAGGCTTGTTGACATAAACCCGCGACTTCAAAAAGCCCCACAAAAAGAAGTCTGGAGCGGTCAAATCAGGCGATCTTGCTGGCCAGTGCAAATCGCCAAAACGGGAGATTAGGCGCCCGGGAAATGCATCCTTCAGCATATAGGTTGTGGCACGTGCAGTGTGTGCCGTTGCACCGTCCTGTTGGAACCACATGTTTTCCAATCCCAATTTATCAAGTTGCGGCAAAAAGAACTCGTTGATCATTCCTCTGTAGCGCTCACCATTCACAGTAACCGTTTGGCCCGCGACGTCTTCGAAGAAAAAATGTCCGATGACTCCTCCAGCGAAAACAGCACACCACACAGTGACTTTGAGCGGGTATAATGGCTCTTCGTGGGTTACACGCGGATTTTCAGTGCCCCAGAAGCGTAAGTTTTGCTTATTTACGTACCCGCTAAGATGGAAATGGGCCTCATCACTCATGATTATTTTTGATGAAAAATCATCTTCCTCTTGGTGGTGATTAAGGATGGCTTGAGCGTATGTTAGACGCGATTGGCGGTCAGCAGCTAACAGCTGATGCACCGTCTGGACTTTATACGGAAACATCTTCAAATCTTGTACCAAAATTCGCTGTAAAGACCGTCGACTGATACCCATTTGCGTGACACGTCGTCTGGTCGATGTCGACGGCGCATCCATGACATCCTCGGCTACAGCAGCAATATTCTCTGCAGAACGGCTACTCCGGGGTCTGCCACGCCTGGCAGCATCTTGTGTTGTGCCAGTCTCTTCGAGGCGAGCGGCTAAACGTCGCAGTGTTTCACCAGTAGGCGTTGGACGGCCAGGAAATCTGCGAGGAAATTCACGTTGTGCCAAAGTCACCGACCGATTATTGGTCAAATAAATAGTCAGCAATATTCCGCGTTCTGGAGCAGTGTAGCGTAACATTGTTTATTAACGTGTATTTCGTATGTGTTTACTACACAAATGCCAAAACAGAACTGACATTAGGGGCCAATCGCAAAATTTATAGCATTTTCTGATAGGAGGATTACTTTTGCGCCACCTTGTACAACGCAAATAATGATGTAGATGAATCTGAAGATTATGAGACTGAAGTATTTGATATACTAATGGCCAGTTTTTCTGTCAGTGCTGATCTTCATTTCTTAGTTAAATTGCGGTTAAACATCGAATTTTGTTTTTAGGTCAATGGTTATCAATGATTTAACCACCCAATGTTGGTTGGTTAACTTGTAGTCAGACCCATATGATGTTGACAATCACACTACACTATTGACTGTCAAAATGAGAAATGTAAGATTGCATAAAATACATGTTTCTGTTTTGAGTATTTGTACATATACTTTGAGCCTAGATCGTTAAATTGTTGCGGCAACATTACTTTTTACACATTTTTGGTAAAATGACTTTGATTTTATGCATTTACTTCTTATTATACATAATTCCATTTGGTTGCTCCTGTTTGTTGTTTTGGTATTATTTAGCCCAACACAGATGTTTTGTCCAATAAGAATATAAGCATTGCCATAATCGTTAACAATATGACGGCCTAATTTAACTTGCCACTGAAAAACAAAATGCAAAGTTAACTTCTAATTATCTTTCAATTACTATTAAGTAATCCGATAGTTAACTACCCACTTAAAAACTGGCCATTAGCCCTAATGACTTTTAACCAATGTGTACGTACATAAATTAAAGCCAGATATCATTTGTCATAATTGTATTGTTATAACTAATTAATATTAAAATAATAATTTAATAATAATATAATATATATTAATAATAATACAATAATTTATTTATGTTTAAAATTTTCAATATTTACTTTTTCGTTTTGGTAAACTGAATTCTAAATAAATTTAAATTTTAAAACTTAAAACTTTCTCGAACTTCCGTTAAAACTATGGGGATTTTTCCGGGGATTTTAGCTTTTTTTTGCGGTATTTTTGGGGATTCAAAAATAACAATTTGGGGATTTCGCCTAAAACAAACTGGCGACCCTGCTTGAGAACGATAGCATTTCCAAATTGTCTAATAAAAACGCTAGTATTAATTAATTATGTGTTTAACCTTCGCTTTACCAATACCCACCCGGGTGACCATTTCGGTTTTATTTCTTTAATAACTTTATTAATTTTGCTCCGATCTAGATGAAATTTTGACTCACTGAACAAATTGTTAAGTTCTGTAGCAAAAATATGATAAAATTTTTATAGTTTTTAAAGATTTTTTTTAACTTTTTTCAATTTTATTTCGTGGTTTACCAATACCCACCCGGATTACCCTTTAGGAAAACCTAAGAAAACTTTAACTTTATAACAGTGATTTCAGTTGTAATTTATTTCAGTTTTCTAATTATAACATTTCATTCAATTATGCTGATGAGCCTTAGGTGCATTTTTCACATCTAGTTTGACTGACACTATGCTCTGCACAAATGGGCTTCTTGCACCTAACGCAAACTTGTCGAGTATTTCTTCTTTGTTTAGAAGAGTAGCATATATAGTATTTTCCTTTTATTTTGATGCGGCCAGTTGCATCCCTTTCCGAAGTTTCATCGGCTTCAAAAGTATCATCCAGGTCGCTAGCGGTAACTGGTTCACCTGAAAAGTAAATCTTTGTTATCAATTCTTTTGGTTTTTCATAGTTTTTACCTAAAATGCATTCAATGGCTGATCTGATTGCAAATCTTCCAATGACTTGTGGTATTTTAGACCTCTTCAATATAAGAGGACGATATCGCTGCTATCGCTTTACAGATCTTTCTCCAATATTTTCATTGTATATTATGAATGAAGCAAGGGCCGCCGTATCCAAAATATTAAAAAATATTTATAATGGCCAGCGCAATGTTGCTCGTTTTGTGGAATACTGTGACAACATTTTGTCCATGGTGTCCACACCACCCTTAGTCTTGTTGTAATATAGAATTATTTCTGGTTTATTTTGTGGACCAGAAATAGTTTTGTCATTATGCATAGTGGACAACAAAACAACTGCTTTGTTTTTGGCTGGGACATAGGAAACCAACGTAACATTTTCGGAGAACCCGAATAGACTTGATTGGACTTCGCGGCTTTTGGAGGGTTTGAATACCTCTTGTTTTTTTTAATATGCCTACAACGGATAATTTTCAAGTGGCCAGCTCCTTGGCTAACGGCAATGTTGTAAAAAAATTATCCATAGTGACATTTCTTCCAGTGTTTTTGTACATTCCGACTAGATCCTTTACAACACGCTCACCTTGGTTAGTGTCCCTTACATTGTTTACTTTGCCAGTGTAGATCTGCCCTTGAAGTGGATAATAAGTATTTGAATCACACGCCCACCAGATTTTGGTACCATATTTGCCTGGCTTGGACGGCATGTACTGTGTGAAACGTGTTCCACCCCGAAATCCGAATAATTGCTCGTCCACGGTAATTGATTCATGAGGTCTAGAATGTGATTTTAAATTGGAATTTATTATGTCGAAGGACTGTTGTCGAGCTACTCTCGTAGCATGCCAGTCAAATCGAAGGAAACGCAAAATTTCCGTATATTTGTTACGTGACATTGTTGCACGGTACAGAGGATATGCATTTTTTTCCATAGCTCTGCAAGGGCCTCCAGACAAGACTTGTGGCTGCCCATTATTAGCAAAATGCCAAAAAATGCTGATAATTCCTCGTTTGTAATTGGATTCCATGTACGTTCTGGGTTTTCGCTGTTTTCAGAATTTCATTTGTTGTAAACGGCTTCGGCTTTTTTGTTTAAAAATCTTCGAATTAAATCTCTAACAGCGGCACTGAGAATGTAGTTGAATGTATCAACCCTGGACATATTTTTAGTGATTAGATTAGGGCCCATATAAAGTTTTTCGCGAATAATATTTGTGGAACGTCGGCGATTTATATGTGGCACCTCCTTGAACCATTTCACACTATCTTTAGCCTCGTAATAAGAATTATTAGTACACCACGACGACGGATTTTCATTACTCGATTCATCATTATCATTACAATCACTTTCATCATTTACCTCAACTTCGCACGGCTCCTGTTCCACGTCAGATACTTCTGCTTCGCCACTAGGCATATAGTCCTCGTCTTCATCACCATCCCCAAACAAATTTGCAGTATCATCCAAATCTGATTCAGCGTCAATTAATCGAAGAAAATATGCTTCTCTATCTTCATGGGATAGCCTTTTACAACATAAATTACAATAGTTGTTTAAACTTTGAAAATATAAAAATAGAATTTATAAAATACATACCTTGAAATGGCGCTAGTAGAAAGATATTGCAAATTGTTTTCACCACTCATGTTTAAATATTACGCGACGACGACCACTTGCCAACGTTCTCACATTACAACTAAATTCTAAATTATATCGAAAATCTGCATCGCTATGAATACGTTTCACATCATATGTTTGTACATATATATCTGAATTACCGTTAATAAATGGTATAGCAGAAAAGAGAAAGACATGAAGTTGTTGTTTTTTTTTGTGATCGACTGCATTAACGAAAACATGTAGCCTCTCATAAGTTTAAAACAATAACATTCTTCGCTTTATGTGGCT
Organism: Phaonia tiefii; assembly: GCA_963931995.1. NCBI lineage: Eukaryota > Metazoa > Arthropoda > Insecta > Diptera > Muscidae > Phaonia > Phaonia tiefii. The sequence goes on from OZ008371.1 coordinate 41,241,201, forward strand.
ATCCAGGCTTGATCGCTTACAGTGTGATAGTCGAAAAAATGAACTTCGATGAATTCTTTTCGAACTATTAGGGGGGAGTCCCCTGAGTGCGAAAGTACATTTGGAAGTGTCAGATTGGCTCCAGTTTTTGAGAAATCGGTATATATGGATATAGCCAAGTCTGCGCTATTTAAACAAATTTTACCGGCCATAGGCCAATTTTTTTTTGGCCTAAAAGGGCTTAAAAAGCTTATTAAAATAGAAATATCAAATGTTTGCGTTCGGTCCAACTTCTTGAGATATGGGCCTTTAAAGCTTGAGTATATAATTGGCCATATCTCACATATTTATGGTCCGATTTGGTTCCGGTGAATATCGTTACAAAGGCCATTAAAAACTCTTTAAATCTGCATATAAATATATTACATTTTATTAACCCATTGGGGACAAATTTAAAAAATACGATTTTTTAACCTCACTTTTTTGCTAAAAATCAGATTTTCTCAAAAAACAGGCCTTGTAAACCTATTTTCTACCTAGACTCAGGATGTAGGCAACACTTCAGGCTTTGTTTTAAGGTATAATACTTCGCATTAACCCTTCTAAGACCGGAGATATTAGCATTACATTTATGTAACGGTTATTTTTAAAAATTTTTCATTTCTTTGAATTAATTAACTTAAAAAAAAACGAAAAAAATATATAAAAGTCCAATATTTTGATTTTGAAGCTTAACTTGAGGCCTATGCTAGGAAAATAAATAAAATTTTGGAAAAAAGTAAAAAAACTTTCATTTTTTCTTGTATTTCAAATTTTGAACATAAATATCTCCGGTCTTAGAAGGCTTAATGCGAAGTATTATACCTTAAAACAAAGCCTGAAGTGTTGCCTACAACCTGAGTCTAGGTAGAAAATAGGTTTACTAGGGCTGTTTTTTGAGAAAATCAGATTTTTAGCAAAAAAGTGAGGTTAAAAAATCGTATTTTTTAAATTTGTCCCCAATGGGTTAATAAAATGTAATATATTTATATGCAGATTTAAAGAGTTTTTAATGGTCTTTGTAATGATATTCACCGGAACCAGATCGGACCCTAAGTATGTGAGATATGGCCAATTATATACTCAAGCTTTAAAGGCCCATATCTCAAGAAGTTGGACCGAACGCAAACATTTGTTTTTTCTATTTTAATAAGCATTTTAAGCCCTTTTAGGCCAAAAAAAAAATTGGCCTATGGCCGGTAAAATTTGTTTAAATAGCGCAGACTTAGCTATATCCATATATGTATACCGATTTCTCAAAAACTGGAGCCAATCTGACACTTCCAAATGTACTTTCGCACTCAGGGGACTCCCCCCTAATAGTTCGAAAAGGATTCATCGAAGTTCATTTTTTTCGGGTCAAAAACTATCACAGTGTTATATATCGCACATGCATAGAAGTGCAGGTCACCCCGGTGGGTATTGGTAAACGATCAACATTAAAACCTTTGGTAAGGCGAAGGTTAAAATAAATCGATAACTCGCTAAGATATCGCAAGATTAAATATGAAAAAAATTCTATCGCTTTTGATTTTTATAGAATATCCCAATATAACTCCCACGCTGCCTTGTTTCTAGGACGACCCGTTTACTTTCGATCCAGTAGGTCCCGTGGGTCCGATCCATTTACTCAATCTCTAATTTTCTTTTTTCAGTGCTACCCTAGCAATCGGTGCACAATTGACTCTTATTTAACACTTTGGAAGCACTTTGGAGGGGATATGTCTCACCTACCTCTGGACAGGTACTTTTAGACAAATGACACCACATTTGTTATTCTCATTTTGTAGGGTCACTGAGCCATCTAGGTTGTTTGAAGCCACCTAAGTAAGTTTCAAAAGTATCTAAATAAAACGGGTTGGGAATTTCAAACTATAATAAAAGGCCTTATTTCTTTAAAAACTCTACAAGTTAGCGGTGAAATAAATGGAAATATGAAGGCAACGTTTTAAATACCACTAGAAAACCTTGCAGAAAACGTATATAAAAGGATGTTCTTATTCGTAAAGTTGCTACATTCAAATATATGTAATTGTTGGACAATATAACTCTATATAATCACAGCTGTAGATTTGTAATTAAATTGTATAAAACTTAAGTCCAAACACACTGAAATTGTACATCTTAACACATATTTTGTGTAGTTTTATCAATTGGTATTTTTTTCCTCTTCAACACTTAAGTTCCGGTTTGACAATTCAAGCGTTTGATTTTTTCCTTATCCTCCCACAAACACACAAACACTTTCTCACACACCCATACCCCCGACACTTTTGCTTTCTTTTCGAATTTGTGTATTTACAAATAAACTGTCCGCTACTGTCTGGCTATATATGGGTGTCTCTATACAATGTGTGGGTCTGTTTGTGTGTGTGTTACAGTAGCTACTGGTAAAAGAAAAGTTAAAACAACAACAGGCCCCTCACACACAGTACTAGGTACAGCTAAAATAACAACAATACAGTTTTCTACCGAATGTCCTTGAAATCTTCAGACATTTGATTTTGTATGAGTTGTAGTGTGTGTGTGTGCGTTAGTTTCTGGTACTATTGCCATCTTTTGTATTGTTTGCTTGTATCCTTCCGACTGTCTCCCAAATCACATGCAGTATAAATATGAATGCTACATACACATGCACCTATTCGTACATATTGACTTTTTTTCTATTTCAGGACCAAAAGTAAAAAAAAAATAATAGAAAAAACAAGGAACAAAACGTTTTCTGTCTGGGAAGTGTTACGAGATGAAAATCAAGTTAGAATGTATAACTCCAACAATTCTATTCAGTTAATCCTTGTGATTTTTTTTATCATTGTTTTGCAAAACGTCTAAGTTGTTTGGGTGTAGAAGGCAAAGGCGAATACTTAATACCCTTTTGGCAAAAGCGAACATCATTTTTATTGGAAATAGAAATGATTGTAGGCTTAAAGATTCTTCAGTAAGTTGTAAAGTTATCTATGAAAATGGTTTCCCATTAAATCCCATGAAGGGATTGGGAAGAGATTCACACAACCAGTTCGCTAAGCCACCGACTAAATACGCCTTGAACAAGGATAATGCGTTTCAAAAATGGATCCTTTTTGTTGCGTTTTAGCAACAAATCGCAAGTGCTTATCAGCTCTGTTAAGTGGGGTTCGATAACCTCGTGCGGAATGCAAATGTCAAGTCCAAGCCGTTTGAAATAGTTTACAGTGGTCGTTTGTGACACCTTGAGCTTGTCCGAAACTTCTCGAACAGAAGCGTATCGGTGAGATTCGATAAAAGCTTTGATTTCGTCCTTATCAGCATCTTTTGGCATACCGCTCCTGTGGATGGTGAAATTTCCAGAACGAATTTTTTTGAAACAGCTTTGGAATGTGCGTTCTATTAAAGCATCCAAACTATACACGTCACAAATACCCTGTTCTGTTTCCGCTGCTATTTTGCCTTTTAAAAGAACAAACTATGACGAAAATTCTCATTTTGATCATCCATATTCACGACACGATTTACGTGCAAGCTGAAGACTGAAAGTAGTGTGATATATTACAGATTGACGCTTGAATGTCAGCTGTGTAACTGTATAACACAGATTTTGGTCAGCTGATTAAAAGCATTTCAAAAATATCAAAAGCGCCATCTATTTTTAAAAACCGCAGTTACTTTCTTGTAGTATTCGCTTCTCTGCTCTCTAACTTCCTAAATACACGTCGTTCTTATGCCGACTATTTTACAACCTCATGAGGTCAGATGTCTTACAGATGTTAATTAAACAAACAAATAAACAAATGATAACATATTTCTCCAATTGGTTCTATCCTTCGCCTTTCCTCGTCAGTTGGTAACACCAAAGGATACGGAGGGATTCTTCTGCCTGATCCTTCCATCGGAGCCTTGGCCATACTCTTTTCCTGCTTCCATCGGGTATGTTATCGAAAACCTTATGCGCTGGCTCATCTTCGTCCATTCTGATAACATGGCCTAGCCAACGCAATTGGTCTAATTTGATTCACCTAGTTATGTCCATGTCAGCATACCGTCTTCTTTAACAGGACCACTTATAGTTTACGGAGAATTTTTCTCTGGAATACACCTGGGTGTTTTTTTATCCGCTTGCCATATGACCCAAGCCATATGTGGAAAAAAATGGTTCTCATTACATTCCATGAAGGAATCGGCGAGAACTTCTCACAACCAGTGAGCTGTGCGCTTTCTAGTTTTAATACTCACCTACAGTTTTACACCGGTTCCGAACGGTATTTTTGAGAAGCATTTTCATGGCTAAATACTCGACAGTGTCGCCGTCACTATGAGAGGTGACCGCCGTCGAAAGAAATTTTAAGGTGGTCAGAGCAGGGATCGAACCCAGGATCTCAAGTACAAGGGGCGCGCACACTACCCATTGCGCCACCGACGACCATTTGTGAGGACAGGTATAATGGGAGTCTGGCAAAGCTGGACTTTTGTTCTTAAACTGCTTTCTGAGCCCAAAATACAATCTATTTGCGAGCACAATTCTCCTATTTATCTCCAGGCTGACGTTGTTGTCCTTGTTCGCGGCGGATCCAAGGTAGACAAATTCATCCACCACTTCAAAATTAAATCGGTTGTCAACGATCAAGTGCGGACCTAGTCGAGAAGTTTCTCTAGTCATTGACACCATCAATTTTGTCTTGCCATCATTAACAGCAAGACCCACCTTCGCTGATTCCTTTTCGATTCTTACTGCAGTAACCTAATGCAGTAACCTCTCGCAAATTTCGCCCAATGATGTCTATGTCGTCAGGATACGCCAGCAACATATGGCTTTTCGTGTTAATGGTCTTGTTCGTATTTACTGCAGCCTTTCTCATTATTATCTCCATGAAGATGTTGAAGAGATAGCACGAAAATGTGTCGCCTTGTCTGAGTCCTCGCTTGATACAGAATGGTTCAGTGAGGTCTTTCCCCACTTTCACTGCTGATTTGGTGTTGGTCAGCGTCATTCTACAGAGGCGGATCAGTTTTGCCGGAATACCAAGTTCAGCCATAGCTTCGTACAGTTTTCCCCGTATGGGGCTAACGAAAGCAGCTTTGTAATCGACAAAAAGGTGGTGTGTATCGATTTGTTTTTCGTGAGTCTTTTCCAGTATTTGGCGTAGCGTGAGTATTTGGTCAGTCGTGGACTTGCCTGGTCTAAAACCACACTGATAAGGTCCAATCAGGTTTTCAATAATTGGCTTCAGTCTTTCACATAATACGCTCGACAAGACCTTATACGCGATGGATAAAAGACTGCTACCGCGATAGTTGGAACAGACACACGGATCATCCTTCTTGAATACAGAACATGATAGACTGAGACTCCAATTATCAGGCATAGATTCCCACAACCATATACCTTGCTTATCTGTGTGCAGCCCGTTACTCGGCCCATTATCCGATCTTTTTATTATATAGCAAAGTTTTCGCGATTCATTGTTCATCCTGCACATTTCGGTGTTTTCACCCTCTCTCTGCACCCACTGCAATTTTTTTTTTCGTAAATAATTGCTTTTCCTCCCCTCTCAGTAATTGATTGTTTCGTTGTCATGTGTGCAGCGTCTTTTTCATCAGTTACAATGAAAAATTCTTTGTCTTATTCTTTCTTCCGATTCATTCTCTGGATCGTCATATGGCTTACATTCAACTTTTTTTCATCGTTCCGAACATAATTATAATTTTATAATAATTCCATGATTTCAAATACTTTTTTTTGATCATTTTTGATCAGCACGTGGACAATAATGAACAATTTAAAAAAAATTACAGTAAATTTATGAGCTACGTGATGGTTACGTTTGAGTTTCTCGATTTTTAGAGAGTTGAAGAGAGTGTAATATTGTAACATTGAAGTGAGTTCAAAATTGTAACATTGTGGTTTGTATAATTTTAAAATATTTAAGTGTTCATTATGAAAAAGACCCTGTCAAAGTAAAATTCCCAAAAAATGTTGTAGTTCTAAGGTTAAACGCTGCTAAAAGTTAAAGTTCTAAACTTCCATTATAGGAAACGTGTTACAATTTTGCTCGCCACTGTATAAATGGTTCCTGCTTAATGTTACAGCGGCCGCTTTTTTCAGCGTGTATGTACGGACAGCATAGACAGTTTAATTTTGTCAAATTTTTCACAAAAGTTTCCAGCTTTATCAAATATTTTGTAAAAATATGATCTTGCGGCGAAGTGTCGCAAACCAATTATGAAAGTGTGAACGAAATACCATTTCCAATCATCCTATTCTGCTCCACATTACAGACACGAAAAAAATCACTGCAAATAATATTGACACATTAATTCCTTTCCTATCTCCAGTCCAGATTTCGAAAATCCATTCCATACACTAACTTTCAGTGGGCTCTCTCACTCGCACTTCTATCCTTGTGCTCGGATTTCTTTAATCCTTTAGATAAATTGTTTGCTTATATATGGTTCCAACCAAAACTTCGAACTCGTTCACCAACAGCACCACATCTAAACTATTGCGAGGGGAAGGAAGTTTCATAACCGGAAGCTATAGTGACATTCTTTTCATTTCTTGTTTTCTCCGTCTACTGTAGTTTTTCTATTCTTTTTTTTTCTAAACTTTTGCATCCCTTCACTTCGGTTAAAAAGTATAGAATTCAAAAGAAAAACATTTAAATTGTTTGTCTTTTCGATTTGTCTGCCATGTATCCACTTTGTTCCTTTCAAATTCGTTCCTCTGGATTGTTTGGCATCAGTTGCTGTGTATTGCCAAAGCTATCGCAGGATATAGGTGAGTACTGCTGTTGTCGTTATCCTTGTTGTGGATATAAATAGAAGTAGAAGAGGAAGGGGCTGTGGCAGTGGCTGAAGAAGTTGTCGTTATGTTGAATGACTTTTTTTTAGGATTAAACTTAATTGGTAAAAAATGGAATTAAAAAGGAATGCAATTGTTGACTTTTCTCCGCTGTAGTGATGCAAGAAGTGTTATAATATCCTTCCGGTATATAAAACTATTACATTAGACGCAGGGGAGGAAAGGGAAGCGTTCGGAGAAAAAAATTAAGCAATTGATTTCAAATGCCTGAAAGCGTCATAGAGATTTGGGGAAAATGTATTACACATCAAAATTGTTGGAAAAATATAGTACTTTATATACGTTACTGCCAAAGATAGTAAATTAAAACGGACTGAACTTAAAACATAAAAATTATAGAGGTTTAAGAGGAACACACCAATTTGTGGTTCGAGACTCTGATCCACGATTGAATATACACAAAAATCTATGAAAACTGAAGGAAGTACGTAAAAGAACGGCATAAACCAAAGTAGCAAAAGAACGGCCAGAGCAAAAGTAGTACCAACCAAATTGACTCAGTTCATATAATGACTGCACACCGTTGCCTACACTTCCTGCCTACCTGCGCGGAGAGAAAAACATACGGTTTCCTATTACATCCCATGAAGGGATTACGGAGATCGTCTCACTATCAGTGAGCTGTGCGCTTTCCAGTTTTTAAACTCACTGATTGGGACCTACAGTTTTACTCCGGTTCAGAATGGTATTTTGAGAAGTTTTTCATATCGATATCATATTCGATAGTATCGCCATCACTAAGTGCCGTGACCGTCATCGAAAGAAATGTAAGGTGGTCTGAGCAGGGATCGAACTCACGTTTGCACGTACAGGAGCTGCACACACAAACCATTGCGGCAAACAAAAAACTGTAGATCTTAAAAAAATGGTTTCCCATAACGTCCCATGACGGAATTGGGGAGAGGTTCTCACAGCCAGTGAGATGTGCGCTTTCAAGTTCTTAAACTCAATAGTTTCCAATTACATCCCATGCAGAGATTGAAGAGAGCTTCTTACAACCAGTGAGCTGAGCGCTTTCTAATTTTCAAACTCACTTATTGGTACCAACAGTTTTACACCGGTTTCGAATGGTGTTTTGAGAAGTTTTTCATTTCTAAGCACTCGATATTGTCGGCTTACCCTAATAGGGTGACCACCGACAAAGCAAATGTATGGAGGTCAGAGCAGGGATGGAACCCAGGTTCTCTTGTACAAGAGCCGCGCAAACTAAACATTTCACCACCGGCGGCCACCAACTATAGATCTAAACACATAAATTATTTTATGAAAAATAAATATAGTCGATTTCGATATCCGATAAACGATGACAACATCCAATATGTAGCAACAATAACCTAGAGGTCATGTTTACGGGAACAGCGAAATATTTGATTTGTTTGTTATTATGACGGACTTTGTTAGTTTACATGATAACGTAGGGGAAGTTCAGTCTTTTTTTGTTGTTGGGATGCAAATATGACATGTTTGTAGCTTGCCGCAAATACAATATACTTGTACCCAATCACATAGTGTTTGCTATTCAACGTAACATTTTTAAGACACAACGATATACATATATGATATATATATATTTTAGACATCCAAATGTGGCTTTGTTTGTTGAAACCCGCTAAAACCAAAAACGAAACAGACAACAGAGAAACAAAAAGGCAGCAGATCTTCGATTCATGAAAACACTGCTTACAAACATGTACATGTTTCCTGCAATATGTTGCTGGGGCCGTTATTTTTCAGCACGTACAAGCTGACAAGATTAGCAACCTTTTTTCGGCGACAAATAGTAGCTTTTGTTGGAATCAAGACAGTTCAGGAAAACACACTCACTGGCATTCCTTACTTAGACGGCCTCAAACAACCTAGAGGGGTCAAGAGCCTTTCAAAAAGAGTATTACATGTTCTCCAACCGGCTCCATGATCAGCTCTTCTCCTTCAGTTTTTAACACTAAGCGCTCGCAGGCAATATTCCACCTGGTCTTTTAACGACGTCATGCATGTCCGATTCTTCGATGTCCTTCGAGTACGTATATGAATACCTTTCGCCTTAGTTCATTCTGATTCTTTCCACTTACATGGCTACAGTGTAAAGGCGATATTTTGATACGTATAACTACGTCGATTTTGGGACACAGATTAACAGCTCGTGTTTCATTCGTCGTAGTTAGACATTGTTCTCTATTAATGGATGATATACTGAGCATTATTCATACGAAGACTCTCTGCATTGTGCGTCATAATGCAAGACAGGTTGTATAAGAATCTGATAGAGTTGGGTCTTCGTTTTCTCTGAAGTGCTTGCCTACCCCGAAATAACACCTGTTTGCATGCACAATTTTTCGTTTGATTACCACGCTGACGGTATTGCTTGTGTTCATGGCAGATCTGAGGTAACTAAATTCGTCCACTACCTCGAAATTATAACGGCTATACACGTTCATGCTTCCCACAAACGGGTGGACGTTCTGCTTGTCGAAGCCATTAATTATGTGTTGTCCCCGTTTACTGCTAAATCCTCTTTGACTTCTGGTAGATTTCACCCAATGATGTTTAAATCATCCGCACACTTGAGCAGTATGTGACTTTTGCTGCTAATAGTTTAATCCGTGTTGACTGCAGCCTTTCTCACGATGATCTCATTTAATATATTGAAGAGATCTCGTGATAGAGTGTCGCCCGGCCTGAGGCCTCGCCTTGTACTAAATGGTGCGGAGAGATCTTTACTAAGCAGTTCGTGTCGGTCAGTGCCATCATATAAAGGCGTGCCAGCTTAGCAGGAATATCAATATCTCTTTGATCCTCTCGTATTATTTTCATCTCGAGAGAGCATAGCGATAAAAAATAAGTAAACGGATCACCAAACAGAGCTGTACTTGTATCACAAACAAAGCTGTATTTGCATCACAAACATAGCTATATTGAATTGAATCCCAAACATGTTATATTGAATTGTAACCACAATGTGTTGGGGCATAAGAATAATATATTAACGAAATGCTCCAAACACACGCTATATTTGCATGCAAATATGAAAAAAAGACAGATTTTTCAGCGTGAATATTCCAGTATATATGAATAATGCCTACGTTTTGGCTCCAAGTCATGTGGTTGTTTGTTGCCAAAATGAAAAGGAAATTTGAATATAGCGACTTTTTAGGCATAATAGATTGACTTGCTTATATAGTAAATGCAACTTAGTCATTCATAATCTCTTCTTAATCATTAAAAATATATTAAGCTACAAATGCATAATCCTTTGTCTAACTGATTGTAACACACGCAGTAATTAAACACATTTTACCACTGAGTAGCATAAAAACACATCCATTATTTTTGGCATGAAAAAATCAAACGCCGTTTTCGGAGCATTTATGCAGCTCCCTATTATGCAGATACAGGGTGGCGCACCAATTGTGTTACAATATGAAATTCATTTTTTTAATTAATGTATTTTATTTTGTTTTCTTTTATTATATAGAAAAATTAATTTTATTTCATATTACTAATTGGTTGTGAAGATTATAGACTGTAACTGACCTCCATGCTCATCCATGTATATGCAACACCTGATCAGAAAATTATTCGTTGCAGTCTGAAGGGGTGAAGTCGGGATAGCCTCAATTAATATTTTAATAGACTACTTCAATTCAGTTGAATTCTTTGGTTTCGTTTTGTTCACCTCTTGCTGGACATAACCTCATAAAGAAGGTCAGGTGCAGTCAGATTACGCGACCTTGGGGGCCCATCAGAAACTGGAGTTTCTGGAAATTAATTGAGGATTTCGTAGGAGGTTTGAGAATTTTCGTAGGAGGTCCGCCATAACTGGTCTGGCTACGAGACGTTCCCAAAACTTACCAACCTAACAAATGAGACACAAAAAGGATGAAAACCAATTTCTTTAGTTGTCTACATAATCTCCTTTTTAACTAGATACACTTTTTCCAGCGATATTCTATTCCAAACGGTTTGCAAGACATGAGCCTGAAAAAATGATCACTTTTTTTTCAAAAATAACACCGAGGCCCCGAATCTTTGGAGGCCCAAAAAAAAAAGTGCATGACTTTAGGCAAAACTGTGAGACACGGGTCTTTGTTTTTGTCTTTTATCACGTAGTGGTGTCCGTATAAGGTTATATTTCCATGACTTAAAAAATTACACACAGTGTAATCAACAAAAATTATCCCATGCGCATTCCTAAAACAGACGTCTTGATCTTGTCTGCTGATGGAACCGTCTTCGCCTTTTTAGACACGATTCTGCCATTCCAGTTCACTGCTTTGACTGTTCCTCTGTCTCAGGTGTGAAGTGGTGAACCCTGTCGCATCCATGGTTATATATTGACGCAAAAATTCGGTGAAACATTTCCAAACACTCTACTGCAACATCTTCAAGACGCTGTTGTTGCTCTATTGAAAGCAAACGCGGCACCCATCTTGCGCACAGCTTACTCATCTTCAAATCTTTGGTCAATATAGGATGTGTAGCACTTTTTGAAATGCCTGTCATTTCAGCTGGCTCACGCACGTTCAGCTGACGATCATCCAATAGCATTTGGTGGATTGTCTTAACCATGCGTGGACACCTCAATTGGTCGACCACTACGGTGTTCGTCTTGGCAGATTGTACGGCCTCGTTTAAACTCTGGTATCCAATAGCTTACACTCGAAACGAAGGAACAGGCTCCCTCAGAGTAGAATCCAGCTCGGCTTTAATATTTCTTGCACTCAGACCTTTCAAATGGAAATATTGAATTACATAACGGTGACCAATTTTTTCCATGTTTACAAAGTCACTAAAATAATTTACTTTTGATGGCTCAATTAAAAATATTGAACAACGTGGCGGCGCCTAGAAACTAAAACATATGTTTTCTAAGCTTGCCACTTTTCACCAATTTTTTTTTCAAACTACTGGCACCATCTGTATGTCAAGTCGGCTAGTTCTGTGTGCAGTTGCTCCATCTAGCTGCGGTTATTACGCTAAAGTTATTACGTTTTTTTTTGTAGCACGATTCGCGCACCCGTACCTTCTTTGAAAATCGACACTGACTCACAGTAAATCCTTATTAAAAGTGTTAATTGCTGGAGCAACGAACATTTTCGTTCTTGTTACGAAGCTTTTCCGTTAAGTGTAGGTAATGAACAACATTACTCCTCCACCGAATTTGTTCATCAATGATCCCGAAGCAGATAGCAAGGTATTAACTCAGTTTAAGATTACTTGCCGGCCAAATTTCCAGTGACCACTTAAGTATCTAGGAAATGCTGGAGATAACACATACGAATTGTGTCGAATTTCAGTGCTGTCAGGCTAAGATATTCTAACATTATCACTTACCCGGTCAACAAGTCACTACATAGGTTAATCGCGAATTGCGGCCCTCCCAAAATGCCACCTACAATTTCCTTCTAACATTATTCACAAAGTGTTAACATGAAAATCCATTTTCATCAATATTCACGGCAAAGATGCTCTTTGTCCAGCATCAAATATAGCTCCTTATGCGAAATGTTAACACCTTTTTCGTCTTATCCGAAATTCTTCTTGGGTGGAAACTTTCGCATGCAGAAATGTTAAAACAATAACAAGGAGAACAACCAGAAGAACATGAGTTTCTATCAAAACAGTAATAAATTCTAGACTCTAAGAGTCATCAATGTGGAAATATAGAGCAGTACCACCACCAGCGATGGACAACATGGAATCGCGACTGTGAATTTGTATTGGATGGATGTAAACTAAATGCTCTTCATTGCATCGATGCTGCAAATGAAGGAATTGGAAGGAAAACAAATGTCTGGAAAAGCACATACAAAACATTACAAGTCGATTGCTGTGGCATTGTCCGTCCGTTGTTCCTTCTGTGTATGTCCATTTGTCCTGTCCGTCTGTCTGTTTGTGTTGATTTTTCTATCTCTTCATGCAAATTGCAGCTGTCTTGCGATTTTCGCTACTTAACATTCAATTTCAATTTACGCCTTTGCCATTGTGGTTGTGGTGGTTCGCTGGAGATTCGTATGGCAGTTGTAAGTGGATACAAAAGTATATCAATAACTATCAGTTGGATATGATAACCCTGTATTAGTGTGTGGTACGAGGATGGTATGGTTTTTAGATATTCAGTAATGTTAATTACAAAACAAAAATATATATTTGTTTCTAAACTTTATCAGCACTCTGAAAAATCTGTTGTTTTTTGTTGATTGGATGCAAAGATAAAATGTGTTTGGAGCTAGTCGCAAATATAACATACTTTGCTATTCAATATTACATGTTTGAGACACAATGATTAATATGTTAAAACATATGTGTTTGCGACCCAAATATATTTGTGTTTGTGATATAAATACCGCCGTGTTTGTTGCACTGTTTATGCTCTCTCGAGAGCAAGATAATAAAAGAGGGGCAACGAGTGTGTATATGAGTATCTTGTAAGTATGTACTATATATCTGAATTTTTTATTATTCTCTCAGTGAGTGATTCATAAAAATTCCTGAATGTGCGCGAAAATTGCAGATGAAGTCAGTGTTTGTTATTTTGGCTAATCTATTGCGTTTAAATTTCATGTATTCAGTCGTCAATGGTTCATCGGACAGAGGATATCAAAAGCGCTTGATCAGTGAAAGAAGAATATACTATCGCTCGGGCGGTTAAATGGTTTGCGTTGTTGCTTTGTGTATGTGTTTCGGATATATTTATGTATGCTACCAAAGTCAGCAACGATGTTTAGGAAATAAACTGGAAAAGGCAACAACGTGAATCCCTTTTTCTGCCCGAGCCTCTACTGAAAAAATCGGAATGGCGGACCATTTGTGAAATATAATGAAGAAAACACAAGTAGTAATTAATATACGCTTGTCGCGCATGCGTTGTTTGTGTACCAACGCATTGTGATAATCGAGGCATAGTTGAAACCTTCTGAAAACAAAAATGTGAGAGACAGGAAAGAATGGAGAAGCAAAAGAGCAGCAGATTCTCATTTCATAAAAAAAGTAATGCATTCAGCAAGTAAATGTAAAAATGGTAATTTTAAGTATATTAATTTTTTGTATTACTTATTTACTTTAATTAGAATAAATAGAGAGTGAAAGAATAATTCGTTTCTAAATATTATTATGTTCGGGAGAAAATACGCATATGTTTCCACATAAGTGTGGAGGTTTGGGGGAAACACGCGAATGTTTCCACGTAAGTATATGGATTGTTGGGATGAAGCACGTATATGTTTCCACGTAAAAGCATACATATTTGTCAGTAAACATGCTAATGTTTGCATTTAAATACACCTGAGTTTAGGACTTGCAAACATATAAATGTTTGTAGTGTGTTCCAAACATATACATGGTTCCTGCAGAATATGTTTGGGAGAATATGTTACAGAGGCCGGGTTTTTTCACCGTGTGAGAGTTAAATTATTGGTCGTAGAATAAACGACCATCCCCTGTGCAATGACTTGTCTGCAAGGCGATTTACATCAAAATGTTTTCGAAAACCGGCATTTCCGAAAACGGGTCTTTGGTTTATTCGAAAAACCATGTTTTGAAAATCCATTTGCAAATTAACTAAAATCCGTGTTAAACTGTTAGAGAAATCGTTTTATGTGCCACAATTTCCATTTGGTAAGAGCGGACTGTAAACCTGAAGATGATAACGATTTGCACACAAAATTTTGACAGAGCTGTCAGATTTATCAAATTGTTTTATATTGTTCAAAAAATGATGCGATCAGGGTTGCATTTTGAATGCAACGAACAAAAACAAAGAAAACAGCAATAAAAGCGTTTGAATTTGAATTTTATGACCGATTTTGTTTAGAAATTAGAGAAATTCATACTACAAGGTCAGCAACATTTTTCTAATAGAAAAATTGTTGGGTTTTGTTGGTATAATTGACAATTCAGTTAAGAACACACACTGTTCTATTTAGTTTATCGGCTTGCAGCCAGATGCTTTTACATTCTCCAAAGCTGATATTGTTAATCACATGCAGAATGATAGAACGGGCGACTTTCATTTCATTTCTCTCTCTGCGAATCGTTCCACTTGCACTGATAGTCCAACACAGCTTTAAGTGGTCACTTGAAGTTGAAAGCAATCATACACAATCTCACCACACAGGTTTATGAATTCGCTAATAATTTTAAAGCAATCAAGAAGAGATGGCGCACTATGCAATCTCTTTACTAACGATTAATTCTCTATGAATGATTTGCGAATGATCTATATGATTTACGAAAATCAAAAAAGTTTGCGAAACTGCTGATGAAACGTTTTGGGTCTTGAACTACATATAAGTAAATAACGGATTGGGGAGCCATTGACGCATTATGATTCCAAACGCGTAAATGTATACATTAGTGGTCTTCATGAAAGCTCGAAAGAACCTCGTAAACTCGAAAACATCGTAAACTTGCACAGCAAACGTCAAAACAAACAAATTTCGCATACAAAGCGACTTGCTCAAAAGTGGAAAGTTTTCGAGGCAAATTTGCTGCGCAAACGTGGGATGGAGAAACTTGTAAACTTTTGACATTTCGTTGTCATCTGACTAGGAAGGATAAATAAGGTGATAGCACTAGAACAGTAGAAAAAGTACACATACTTAATACATGCAATTGCTTCTGCTACCACCTTATGTATCCATCTTGGTCAGCTGATATGGTTTTGAGCACAACTACGCTGAGCAACTTTACCTGGTGCCTCATGCAACGGTGCGAGGGAAACTTGCGCTGAGCAAAAGTTCTCGGCTTTCACGTTTGCATGAATGCCGCTATTGTCTTATTGAATTAAAACTTAGTTTGCAGTTTTAAGTTTAGTACTGTCCTGTACTGCACTGTACTGTACTGTACTGTACAAATTACAAGTAACACTGACTGAAATTGGTTTTTTAACGGGTAATAAACCAATGCTAGACAACGACACAACTTGTTAAAAAATTTATTTGTTCCCATTTTGTATATCTGTACGACGGCAGTTTGGCAACTCCGTGACTTATAGAATAACAGATTTGTAAAATTTTGAATTTAATTTCGCTTTAAAAAAACAATAGTAGATATTTTTCAAAAATTATAATATTATTGGTACTGCCCATCATTTATATGAAATATATTCATTTATGAATGAAACATAACGTCAATCATTTGGTTTCATGACTTGCTTTACAGCACCTCATTCGATCTAGCCAATTTTCAGTACACTTCAGTGTGTTTGGGTCTCTACCTATGAAACGAGAGCGTTGATTTCGCGTTGCAAGGCTTCAATCGACTCTGGATTATTTGCGTAACACTTCTATTTCTCGACGCCCCAGTTATACTTGAATAACGGGGTCAAATTGCAACTGCAAGGCGGCCAACGTACTTCCGAGTTTCAGCTGATTATGCGGTTTTCGAACACAGTGCGCAAAATACCGACTGGAACATTGGACGTGTGGCACCGTAGCCCCGTCCTGTTGAACCCATACGTCGTCCATGTCATCCTTTTCAAATGTTTGGTAACGCCCGCCATTAACGGTAACGGCGGCTCCTACGGCCCTATGATGCCGCCATACCAAAATCGCACCAAACAGTCACTGGTTGTGGATGCATCAACTTCTGCTCGACGACGTGTTGATTTTCAGAGCCCCATATTCGACAATTTTGTTTGTTAACAGGGGGCCCCAGGGTTGAAAATAAGCTAATCGAATGCTCATCTTCAGCCAAGCTAACTTTAGCCTATTCAGTGGAGCGGACGGATGGACAGACACCGACTGTCACGACTTTATAAGCCTTCATACTGAGGTCATCATGCAAAATTATGCGCAAACAAGTGCGAGAAAGGTTCGATTGCTGCGAACGGTGGCGAGTTGATATTGATGGGTGTTCGAGCATACTTTCAGCTACTATTTTCCACTGAACGCACTGGGTGAGCACGCGCACGAGCTCCTTTGTCCAACAAGAACCCGGCTTAACCACAATTCACAAATTGAATCACAAGCTGCGTTAATTGCACTTTTACCAGTCGAATTTATTTCTTGGATTTCTTACAGTTTGAGGTGACGGCTCAGAATTTTGGAAGAAAGTTTTTAATTTTTCCCAATTTTCTTCAAGTGAAAAGCGACCCATTTCGTAAATTTCTAACCTTTAACAAATGATCTCACATTTCATAAATGTCAAATTGGCCATCTGCTTCGGAATAAGGGAGGACTAAAATCCCAAATTTCACATGGCCCACCCTTAATTTCTCAACATAGTTAAATTTTACATCGATGCATTTAGTACACGGTTTTATCAACTTTTCTTCACTTTCGTTCCAAATAATAGGTTTTCTATACGTCCACGAAATTGTTTCAGTGATGGCTTTTCCATTCGACTCAAATCATTTACATCAGTATCATTCTTTCAGGTTTGAATTATAAAGTAGTCACTGGGGTTAAGTCCCGAGATTTTGGCGGATGGGGTAGAAATTCGTAGCCTAAATGATTTTTTTTTATGGCATATGGATTTTTATGGATTCCCATACAAAGTGGTTGAAAAATTAGCTTAGCAGGGGACACAAAACACATTTATTGTTTCGATAAATGATTTACATGTTTGGATTAGCTAAAATGTATATCGAAATAACATTAGGATATCAACCAATGAGTTGTTGTATATATTGCATCTAGATTGATTAATGTAAATTACGCATAAATGTACGCCGTCGTTGCTAGTTGAAAATCTATCTTATACCAACTCACCACGAATATTTGAGGATATCGCAAGAACGGTCTGAAACAATCAAGAACATAAGCCATCTCACCATTAAACCTTAAGTCGATATCAAACATTCGTGTACACACAGGGTTACAGCGAGATGGTTGTGGAAACGGCTAAATGGGTATAATAGGAAATTTGTAGCAAAACTGAAGTCAGTGTCATCTCATATCAGTAAGGGTCTAAATCATCGAGGAATATTGCTATCGCTAAAGTCTTATTATAAAGCAAAATAAAGACTGAAAATAAATCAGCTCGAAAGAGAATGCGTAAGTAGAAAATTCGTATCAATACGTTTTCAGAAGGTTCTGGCACTCTATTTGGTTCTTTTCTGACGCTGAATGTTAGCTGGGTAGTATCATTTGGTTAATTAAAATAAAAATACGAGATTTCTTATGTAGATTTTGAGCTTCATGTGTTGAATGGGCCACATGATTTTCAAAAATTAAAAATTTGAGAGAAAGTCTGATTTAGGCTGAGGGTATGTGTAAGTCGTCTTAAGTAATTGTTTCGCCAGACGAAATTATTGCAAATAATCGTTTATGTTATTAGCGCTAACATTTTTCCAATTCCTTCAAACCATCCTCATATAAAAACTGAGTCTGCGTGAGTTCCTTTAGCTCCATACTTTATTTTTCGTTAGGATTATATTCATTTATAAATTTAATTATGTTTAGAAATTATGCATGCGTTTTCTGTCATTTCTTGTTGTTGGCTTCTCAATGTTATTTCTTTTGTGATTCTTTTAACTTCGGCCATTACAATAACAACAGTTACATATGAATGTTGCAAGTTCAGCATCATCCTGCCACATTACCTCAGAAATAGTCTAGTTTGCTGCTGCCAAATCATGTAAGTGTAAGTCGTATCTAGACGCGCCAAGACCGACGGTCATACCAAGTCATTTTTATCCAAGAACCCGCACCATTATCAACTGTTAATGGTGTTGCTGCCTCAGTTGTTGATGTACGTTCGACAGACAGACAGACGACGACTTCTTGCCTCACTAATTCACATTCGATGTTGAACGTATGCGTTCGGTCAATGAGGTTAAAATTTTGTAACAGCTCCACAAAAATGTGTATGGATGGATGGTGTGAGGTGAGTTTGATGCCCATCTGATGTGTGTATGAATCCAAGAGGGTGGTGTTGTTGAATAGAGGTGAAAATAAGCTACGGAGTTGACATCAAAGAAATTTTTATGGGTTTAACTACCTGGGTATAAAGTAATGGCTACAATTGAAGCTGTTGCTAATGATGGCAGTATGCAAAAGGATATTATGCGTTTTATACAGATCCAGCTTTATTCAATAAAGACGTTTTGGTTAGGTCTATATTATAAAAATATATTTATTTGTTGTTTGTATGCAAATTTGTTTTTGATTGTATACAAATTTGTTTTTGATTGTATGCAAATATAACGTGTGTTTGGAGTTTGTAGCAAATATAATATACTTGTGTGCAAACACATTGTGTTTCTTGTTAAATATCACACGTTGGATACCTAATGGTCAATATGATATAATATATGCATTTGTGATCCAAATATTAATGTGTTTGTGGTAGAAATATTAATATGTTTGTGGTACAAATACAGCAGTGTTCGTTGCATTGCTTGCTAAAAAAATATAGCAACAGACTGGCAAAGAGAGATTATTCTCAGTATACGTTCTAGGTGTGTAACAGAATTTTTTGCATTTTATTCCTTCAGTCATGACTCATATATATTCGGAAATGCGTGCAGAAATTGCAGATGTGGCCAGTATTTCTTATTTTGACTGCTCTTTTACATTCTATTTTCATGCATTCCGTCGTCAGCCGTTCGTCGGACCGCAAATGCGCTTGATTGATACAGTAAGTATCCTGTGAAATAAATTTTGCGTATACTATTTGTATATATGTGTACTACCAAACTGAGAAACAATTTAGAGGAACGAAACTGTTACACGGTACCTGTTCGATTTCTATGAACACATTAGTAAATGTTACATTAGAAAATAAAAAAAGAATAGTTTTTGTGCTAAAGGCTCTTTTGCTATTGCACTTTCTTTTTTCTTACATCTGCTTTAACATTAGAAATAATTGTTTTGTTTTATCATAAACAGAGCGACGACGACCTGCTTGCTTGAATGCTGGCATACAACTGAGTTAAAAGCAATATTTAGCTTCCTTAAATAATTGTTTTTGTTTTGTCATAAACAGAGCGACGATGAAAAGTATTGAATATTATAGAGAACTTATTGCACTCTTTTTCCGCTCTAATGGAGAGAGTCTCAGTAAAAGAGTCTGAGTATAGAATATTTAAAAAAAAAAATAAACCATTTCGACAATGTTACGATATTACATAATAAAAAAAAACAACAAGCATAAATGTTTCAAAAGGCATCAATATTTCACATCAAAATTATGAATGGTGAAAGTTATCACAAAAAGAGATTAATACGTTTCGAATCATTCGGTAGATGTCGCCAGTGCTTTTGAGTTATACAATTCGTTCCATTAGTTCTCTATACTATTCAATACTCTTTGGCAACGACGACCTGCTCGTTTGTTCGTTGCCGCTACATCAATACCATCATACTTATTTTAAGGCAGAGACTACTGTTGTACAACAACCACGTACGTGATACTAACGCTGTGTGTTGTTTGCATGTGTGCACTTTGATAGATTGCCCTACCCGTACCTATAGATGTTGACACATCAAAAGAGGCTAGAACTCGGACGCACCAATCCAAAAATAATAAATTTTTTCACAGATGTAACAGACTTTACCCAATGAATGTCTGTAATACGGCCTCAGTTTTTTTTAAAAAATCGCTAAAACAAAAATTTTTTTAATAAAAACCCGCTAAAACGCCCCTATGTCTCTATCTCGGAAACGGAGCTTCCAATCGAAAAAATTACTAGTTTTTGCCGTTTCAAAGTGTTTTTAATAAAGTGATGCAATTCGTATGGAAGAAATTTTTTTTTTATAAATAGACAAAATATGGCCATGCTAAAATAAAAAAAACTGGCTTAAACTCGGAGACGGTGCGGTGCGTCCAGTCGTAAAAATAACAAATGTTTTTACCTCCATGTGAGGCTTTAACCAATGAATGTCTTTAATAAAAATACATACATAATACGCTAAACACATACGGGCGTTTTAGCGATTTTTTATGTGAACAATTTTAGTTTTAGCGATTTTTTTAAAAAAGCAGAGTAATACCGTATTAAAGACGTCCATTGGTTAATGCTTCCAACGGAGGTACATGTTGTAGTATTTTTGCCATTGGATGCACCGTATCCCATACCACAATTTGAATTCCACAGAAAGCAACTATGTTGAAGAAATGCCCCTGAAACTGGTATGATCAGGTCCTTTCGTCATTTCCGATTCGGAACTGACACTTTGCTGACCGATATACGTATATCACAGATGAATTTAAGAACTGCTTAAAGTTTTTTATATTATTTTGACTAGGATAATTTCTATCCATTTTCCACTACATTCCAAAATCGTTGACTTTAATTCTTTAATAAAACTTAAATTCAACGACACGTCATTCGATTGGTGGATTTATTTCAAATTCTCCTTTGCACTGACCTTTCAGCTGTCTGCAGATTTCCGCTTTCATCTTTGATTTTTCATAGTTTGCATTCAAAACAATTGAAAGAAACAAACAAAAAAAATCGAACTAATAGTTGACATTCATTGAACTGAGTTGATATCCTTTTGCTTTTGCACTATTTGAGTTGTCTGATCTTTGCATGTTGTAGAGTTCTGGCAATGGCGGTCTCCATGTCCATGACGAGTGGTGAACCTTGAAAATTTTAATGTTTGTCAGACGGATACTTTAAAACGGAAACGGAAATAACTTTAGACAAAACACAGGGTTTATGACATTGACAAACTATAGACAAATGACTTCATTAATACCCGACATCATGACATTTGTTGTTTTGTAATGAAGGATGATGGAAACTGTGGAGCCAAAGGATGGAAAGCAAAATACAAATAAACATATAAACTATCATAAAACTTAAAGTTTAGCAAATATTTGACGAATATATACATATATACAGTGTTATACATAATTATACATAAATATATGTTGTTTATATATTTAACTAAGATATAACAATAAAACAATACACAGTTTAGAATGTAGAGTGTATTTTAGAATTTGTTGACGTTTCTGTAAATATATTGGTTTAAGATGGGCGATTCATTAGACCACCCCCCTTCGTTTCTAGGCATCAAGCTACCAGCAACTTCCAGGCAGCCATAAACACGGAATTATATTAACAATATTGGGTGTTGATGTAAAAAACTAACCAAGTTGTTGAAAAATTCAAAATTTTAATTGATTTCATGAAAATAGTTTGACTATTTATTGAATATTGGATACAATTTCTAGTATATATCGATATATTTGTCTGCATCAAATACGAATTTTTTTAGCTAAACCGTATCATCTAAGTTCATGCATAATACGCAGCCAACATAATGCGGGGCTTTCTCATGAGAGCTAGAGATTTAATAATCTGAAAGACAATCGCTTCATTGCACAAACAAATCATATTCGATAGTTTCTTTACATCCCTGCAATGAATATTTTCGCAAATGTGACAATTTCGTTGCTGCAACGAAACGTGTTATTGAAACTGTTTAGCGTTGTGTTAGGGCGAATTTTTTACTCAAATTTTGTTACTACAACGAAAAAATTAATTGTGCAAAGTATTAAACATTTAACATTAATTGTTAAGAATGGCTTTGAGTAGGACGAGACTCTATTATAAAGTCACCCCCAAGGCTTCTGGGATATCCACTGATCAACAAAGAACAAAGGAAAAACCAGATTCATTACCTGGTAATTGATGGAAAACATTCTGCGTGTGTGGACGACGGTGGTGCAATGGATGCGAGCACGGCTCTTGTGCATGAGAACGTGGGTTCGATAGCTGGTCACCTTACATTTCTTTCCATGCCGGTCTCCCCGCTTAGTGACGGCGAAACTATCGCGTATTTATCAATGAAAGAATTTCTCAAAATACCATTCGGAGGCGGTGTACAACTAGAAGGCCAAAGTTCACTGGTTGTGTGAAGCTCTCCACAATCCATCCGTGAGTTGTACTTTGAACCCATTTTTTGTTGTTGGATATAGAGCCAGAGTGATCAAATTGAGTCTTGCAGAAGAAAGAATGAGACACGTAATTTCTACCGAAAAGTACAAAGCCAAACCAACGGAAATGGATTAGAGCCCTCCTTTGTAGAAAGAAAGACGGGAATCTTGTCACAGATGTGCACAGGTTATTGGGATTTTGGAGATATCACTTATCTGCCTTACTTGTACCAGGAGACTTCAATATAGATGAGGATGTTGAGCGAATAGAGCACAATGAAGTCGACAGCTCGCCTCCTAACCCAAGCAAAGTTAGAACTGGTATTTTCCGACTTAAGAAACACAAAGCCGCTGGTGCTGATGGACTTTCGGCTGAGCTGTATAAGGCTGGCGGCTATGAGGTGGAAAGATGCATGTATCAGGTCGTACGCAAAATCTGGCTAGACGAATGTAGGCCCGACAATTGGAGCCTTCACATACTGTTGGCTGTTTTCAAAAAGGTGACCAGAGCATATGTACAAACTATCGTGGAATAAGCCTTGTATCCATCGCATAAAAAGATCCTCTCGAGCGTAATGTATGAAAGACTAAAGTCATTTGTATCAGACCTGCTCGGACGTTATCAGTTAGACTTTACGTCTGGAAAGTCAACTGCCGACCAAATATTTACATTGCGAGAAAACCTGGAGAAACCCCACGAAAAGCAGACCGACATCTACACCGCCTTTCTGGTACATGGTTGCGATAGCCCGATACAGGGAAAACTATATCAACCTATGTCGGAGCTAGGTATTCCTGCTGAGCTGATACGCCTTTGTAGAATGACACTGGCCGACACGAAACCCTTAGTAGAGATTGGTAACGAGCCATTTACTAAGAGGCGATGCCTCAGTCAGGGCGACACCCTATCATGCGATCTCTTCAACATATTAATTGCGATCAGCGTGGGAAATCCTACAGTCACCACAAAACTGTAACTAAACTAAACTAAAACTAAAACCAAATGGTGTCCCATAACATCCCATGAATGGATTGGGAAGAGCTTCACACAATCAGTGAGATGGCGCTTTCTGGTTTTTACACTTTTTTTACACTCGCTGACCTACAGTTTTATACCGGTTCCAAACAGTATTTTGTGAAACTTTTGCATGGCTAAGCACTCGATAGTGTCGCCATCACTTGGCGACGTGATCGCCGTCGAAAGACATGTAAGGTGGTCTGAGCAGGGATCGACCCCACATTCTTATGTACCCGAGCCTCGCACACTAATCAGTGCACCACTGGCGCCCACCCACAAATAAAACTATTAGAAGCAAACGTCACATAGTGCTCACGTATGCTGTTGATTTAGACATCATTGGGCGAAATATGCGAGAAGTTACTGCAGCATTTTCGAGAGATGAGAAAGAATCAGCAAAAGTGAGTTTGGCAGTATACGAGGACAAGACAAAATTAATGGTTTCGATGAACAAAACTATCACCCGTTAAGACGAAAGGGTGAAAGTTGATAACCATGATAATATCGAGGTAATGGTCGAATGTACTTACCTTGGATCTGCCGGAAACAGAAGCATTAACATCAGCCAGGAAGTCAAAGCGAAAATAGTGCTTGCAAACAGGTGTTGTTTTAGGCTAAGCAAGCACTTCAGAGATAATACGCTCTCTCTAGAATCGAAGATCCAAATATGCCAGACTCGGATACTAAAAAACACCGTTTCCCATTACTTCCCATGATGGGATTGCGTAGAGCTTCTCACAACCAGCGAGCTGTGCGCTTTATAATTTTTCAATCACTAATTGGGACCTACAATTTCACACCGGTTCTGAAAGGTATTTTGAGAAGCTTTTTCGCATACAATCTGTACTAATTTATGGCGCAGAATCCTGGGTCATATCGCATGCTGATGAAATATCACTGGAGGTCTTTAAATGTAAACTGCTCCCAAAAATATAAGGTCCTATAATATAGAATGGCGAGTATCGACGACAGATGTACCACGAGCTGTATAATCTGTATACCGACTTCAACGTAGTTATGTGAATCAAAGTATTGCGCTTAAGCCAGCTAAGCTATGTCAGTAGAATGGATCATAGTGAACCAGTGCGAAAGGTATTCGAAGACGTACTCGAAGGACATCATCATATATAGGACAGCCAAGATTTCGCTGGAAACACTAGGGGGAGATTGCCTGCGAGATTTTGGTGCTAGCAACTGGAGAAGAAAAGCTGAAGACCGATCCGGTTGGAGAAACATGTTATCCTCATTTTGTAAGGCAAATCGCCAAAATTAGAAAATCGCTAAAATAAAAAAAATGGCTATATCTCGGAAACGGTGGTGCGTCCAATCGCAAAAATAACAAATTTTTTACCTCGATTAGAGGCTTTCATCTATGGAGGTCTTTAATATGGCATCACTTTTACTTTTAAAAAATCGCTAAAACTAAAATTTGTGGAATCAAAAATCGCTAAAACGCCCCTATGCCAATATCTCGGAAACAAAACTATTTTTTACCCGTTTCTAAGGATTTTTCATAAAGTGGTCCATCGTATGGAAGAGATTTTGTTCAAAAAATCATCAAAATATGAAAAACGCTGAAATAAAAATGGCTATAACTGGGACATACATATATATGTGAGTTTTAGCGATTTTTTATTTGAAAAATATTAGTTTAACGGATTTGAAGTGATGCCGTATGAGAGGCATCCATTGGTTAAAGCCTCCTTTGGAGGTAAAAAATGTATTATTTTTGCGATTGGACGAACCGTTTCCGAGTTATAGCAATTTTTTTTTTTAGCGATTTTCTTATTTTGGCGATTTTTTGAAAAAAAAAAAATATTTCATGCGAATGGGAACACTTTGTGAGAAACCCTTAAGAATGTGTTATTTTTTTTGATTGGACGCTTCGTTTACGAGATATAGAAATGTTTTTATATTTTCGATCATAAATATGCCCGAACTGCGATCCCTGGTTATAAATAATAATACTTTTGTTTATATTTAAATATAAAATACACAATTTTAATGAAAATAATTTTTTTTTACTTTTTTTCTATAAAATTCATAATGGGTTAAAGCATCACCAAATGGTTGTGACAGCCATTAAACTCAAGTACATAATTAGTTGAGCACACCAATATATTATTTGGTACAACCGAATTAGTTTTTACATTTTTCGTTCATCCAACTAATAGAATATTCACCACTACAGGATAATTTGTTTGCTACAACTAAAACTCGATTGGCAGATCACATTTATTTCTTGTTACTGTGGCTTCAACCAAATATTTCAGTTCTTGCAACCAAAACTGAATTACAAATCAATTGATATGCACAAAATTTGGTGATACGGAACACAATTATTGGTAATCACAGCTGCATAATGTGATAGTCCAAGGAACCGCCAAATTTTAGTTGGCTGTAAATGTAGTTGCGACAACGAATCTCTTCTCTGTGTGTACGAAGCCTAATTAAACCTTTTATTAGAATTCCAACATAAATTCAAAAATGTTGTGTTGCAGCTGCATTGTTTAATTGTATTTTTTTATATTCTATGCATAATAAATAGAAAATAATTATAGTTGCGTCACTTAGGCAAACTACTCCAAAGCTCCCCCTCTTCACTACCCAGGAAAGGCATCACCTCACCAGTTTATTCATTTGCTGGGACACCCATCAAAACCACAACAATGTTGCAACTACCTTCAGATATATGTATGTACCTTAAGTCAAGTAATAGAAGAGCAGTATGTGTTCCGTTGGAGTAGATTTTAATTACTGACCTAACCCACTCCTCCTGCTTAAACAGAGGGGCTTGAAGACTGAGCTCCATAGCGCACATCGCGCATGTCTCATCAACCAGCATGCAACGTCCACTTAAAGAAACCAGTTTCATTACCAATATGCACAATCTTTGAGAAACAACAAAGATGGCTGGCTCTCTTTCGAATTTCTCTTAGGTTACTCTTTGAATACCAAAGTTTCGTTAAGTGTTGTTCTTTGTAAGACAATTTTCCCCTTTCGTTTATATTTGCATGACTTTTCTCTTTGGCTACGTATAAGTATAATGTTATTCTCCCCTCAATTGTGTGAAATATTTCTTAAGGGAGTTTTGCAGTCCTTCATGTTGGTTGTTTCTTTAAGTTATCTTTGAGATTTAGACGGAGTGTGAAGTCACATACCGGAGTTTTGTTGCAACATGTTGCAAGTGTAAATGACTCCACTGCAGAATGTGACCATGTTAACACGTTTCTTTAGTTTGTTTGGGAGTGTTGCATTCATTGCATTGGAGGTCAATGTGGGAAAGAGTTTTGTTTAGTTGTTATTTTTTCTTTTTGGATATTGTTGTCTTATTGCCTTTCCTGAGTCACAATAAAAATGTAATGTGGCAAGATTAGAAGAAAATACTCTACTAGTATATGCAGCTGATTGTAGGTGTGATACAAATTAATAGTGGCCAGTGTTTTAAAACATGTACTGAAATCTTTACCTACCGGTTATCAATTTCAAATTATTATTTTAAAAGGAAATTCGAAACTATCGACAAGACCTTCTTTACCTGGTAGTCATAGGGCACACCTTATCCCTTGGCCTGCCATCATCCGACTCGATTGCACTTGACCAAATCGACTAACAACTTGATTTCGCTTAATTAAATGGACCAATGTCGATATAAATATGTGTTCTAAACTTCTTGATACTTGATACTTAGGGATCTTCGATCGATACTAATTCACACATGTGAATTGCAGAGTTGAGTTTGTATATATACGATTGATGATCAACCGATGGTATCAATTCAGGCAGAGTAGTCTGATGATGAACTTGTCCAGGAGTTCGAAACTAGTCATGCCCGTGAGTGTGTGTTGAACTGAATTGTCTATTATTTCCAACAAAAAAACCAACCATTTTTCAATTCGAAAAATGTGCATGACTTGTAGGCTTGTAGTATGTGTTTCTCATACATTAACCAAAAACTTCAATACCAACAATATTAGAGACCAAATCTTCAGACCTGAAGTTTGCCCTGTCTTAAATTTCGTCCTGATTGGTAGAGTAGTTTAATGCCGCCAGCAATATAAAATAAGACTTGTAACGCGGTTTTTCCAAAGGCTTAGGTGAGCTCAGTCATGTCAAGGGTCTTTAGTTAGGATCCACTAAACCGTTCGTAATAAGAACAGTATGATTTACTATTCTCTAGGGGTTTGAATTCAGATTCTTTGTTGATTTTATTAAAAAATAATTTATTTCCAAGAAACAACATCTATTGATCCACTCATTGAGAGGACTCTGCGAGGGACGGCTTGAGGAACCCCTTCAAGGTACAATTTGAGGACACTATTCCGGGAATGGTTGACAGCACTCGTCTGGGAACCGGTTTTCGTTTATTGAAAGTTTCCTCCGAATCTCCTGTTCGTATTTGTAAAGGACGCAGCCGTTTGGCTGGATAGATTCAGCGCTCTGCACACGCTGAAAAATCTGTAATTTTGTTGTTGTTTGGATGCAAACATATCCTGTGTTTGGAGCAAGTTGCAAATATAATAAACTTGTTGGCAAACACATTGTGTTTGCTATTCAATATTGCATGGTTGAGACATAATGGTTAATAGGTTATAATATATGTGTTTGCGACCCAAATATATATGTGTTTGTGATACAAATACAGCTGTGCTTGTTGAGCTCGAGAGCAAAACAATAAACGACGGACAACGAGAGGGTCTGTCTGGTAAGTGTGTATCAGTATTTTTGCATTATTCACTCATTCATAAATATTCCTGAATGTGCGTGTAAATTGCAGATGAAGTTCAATGTATCCAGTCGTCAATGGTTCATCGGTCAGAGGATAGGAAAAGCGCTTGATCAGTGAAAAAAGAATAAACAAAAAGTCGAACGGTTAAATGGTTTGTGAGGTTGCTTTGGTTTTTGTGTATGTGTTTGGTACATATATGTATGTGTGCTGCCACAGTGAAAAATGATTTTGAGGAAAGAAACTGAAAAGGGCAACAACGTAAAGCCCTTTGTCTGTCCGAGCCTTTACTGTGAAAATCGGAACAGCGGGCTATTTGTGAAATATAATATAAAAAAACGCAAGTAATATATACACGATTGGCTTACATGAACTAGATTTGTATATAAGTATATTGTTTGTGTACCAAGGCATAGTTATAAACAACGCATACTTGGAGCCTTCTGAATACAAAAACGTGAAAGACAACAAAGAGAGGAGAATCAAAAGGGCAACAAATGCTCATTTCGTGAAAATGAAAATAGTGTATTCAGTGCAATTTTTAATGTAGATTTATATTGATAAAATTAATTATAATAAATAATACAAATGAATTCATATAATAACGGGTTTTTCAACAAGAGAGCTACAAACGTTTTTCTAAATAAAACATTTTTCTAAAAATACCAATGAAATTCTTTATTCCTGTGAAAGTACGTTCGATGCCATTATGTATGGAACTCGATTTCTTTTGCATGGCCACCACGGGCACGCTTAACCCAATTTTCGACGGTTTTCAAGCATAAATCAGCCGATACTGCTGCAATTTCACGTTCGATATTCGTACGAAGTTCATCAATCGTCGCTGGCTTGTTGGCATAGACCATAGACTTCACGTAGCCCCACAGGAAATAATCTAACGGCGTCAAATCGCACGACTGAGGCGGCCAATCGACTGGGCCATTTCGTGAGATAACACGTTCACCAAACTTGGTTTCCAATAAATTGATTGTGGCATTCGCTGTGTGGCTTGTGGCGCTATTCTGTTGGTGCCACATGTCCTCCAAGTCCATATTAACCAATTGGGGCCAAAAATATTCGGTTATCATTGAAAGGTAGCGATTCGCATTCACAGTAATGTGCCGGTCTTGATCATCAGGGAAGAAGTACGGCCCACTGACGCCGCCGGCCCATAAACCGCACCAAACCGTAATTTTTTCGGGATGCAATGATGACTCATGGATTACGTGTGGATTGCTGTCTGACCAATAACGCACATTTTGCTTATTGACGAAGCCATTCAGCCAGAAATGAGCCTCATCGCTGAAGATGATTTTCCGATGAAAATCCGAATCATTTTCAAGTTGTTGCTCAGCCCAATTCACGAACATACGACGCTTATGGTAGTCAAATGGCTTCAGTTCTTGCGTCAATTTGATCTTGTAAGGATGTAGGCCAAGATCTTTTCGCAAAATTCGCCACAACGACGTCACAGAGTTGCCCAACGCTTGAGAACGACGTGTGAGAGACACATTTGGGCTTTCTTGAACTGAAGCGTCAGCGGCAGCAATATTCTCGACACTACGGGCACTTCTTTGTCTCACTGGCACGGGAACATTTTGTGCTGTGCCTGTGGATTCAAATTTTCCCACTACACGCTCAATTGTTAATCTGGTAGGACGATTATGACGACCATAAGTTGGACGTAGCGCTCTTAAAGTTGAGGCCACTGACTCCAAATTTCGGTAGTAAATTTTAATAATTTCGACTCGTTGTTGGCTCGTATATCTTTCCATGATGAAATGGCAAACCTTATTGAAGAGAAATGTCAAAAGAGCGGGAAAAATATGGCGTCGTTTGCTGTCCCTATCGATTTATTTTTGTAGCGACTCTGTTGAAAAACCCTTTATTTATTATTATGTTTGGGAGGAAACACGCACGTTTCCACGTGAGTATATGGAGGTTTGGGGGAGACACGCGAATGTTTCTACGTAAGTATATGGATGTTTGGGATGAAGAACGAATATGTGTCAGTAAACATGATACTGTTTGCATTTAAATACAAGTGAGTTTGGGAATTACAAACATATGAATATTTGAAGTGTGTTCCAAACTTGTACATGGTTCCTGCAGGATATGTTTGGGAGAATATGTTACAGAGGCCTTTTTTCCAGTTTGCACCTTTTTAGCATCTTCTTAAACTATTTGCAGCTACTCTCAGAATACAGGTTTTCATTTCAATAAACAGCTGATATTTGGACTGCAAAGCATATGTTTAGTGGTGTCGAGATCTGGGTATACGCGACAGTTGCTTTTGTTGTACATGCTGAAAAATGAGTTTTTTTTTGTTGTTTGGATGCAAGTATAACGTGTTTGTAGATTGACGCAAATATAGTATACTTGTGGCAAAAACCTAGTGTTTGCTATTTAATATAAAATATTTGGAGCACACTGATTTGTAGGCTTTAATATATTTATTTCTGACCCAAACGTGGTTTTGTTTGTTGAAAACTTGTGAAAACACTGCTGTCTATAAGCATAAAAAAACAAAAAGCAACAGATCTTCAATTCACGAAAGCAATGTTTGCAAACATGTAAATGGTTCCTGCAATAAGATGCTGGACCCGATATTTTTCAGTGTGTAGTCAAGTCGCAAAAGCTATGGATATTTCACTATTCTAAGTATACGCGTTTGACCGGTACGCGTTCCTTTATGAACTATATCCGATCCCCCTTTATTGACAATTCCAATTATATGTATATTTAAAATTCCTGCGTATCTCATGTTCGACTCTTAGACGCTGAAAAATATCGGCCCCAGGAATATATTGCAGGAAACATGGACATGTTTGCAAGAACCGCGTTTTTATGAACTGAAGATCTGGTGCTTTATTGTTTCTTTGTTGTTTGTCTCGTATTAGTTTTTAGCGGGTTTCAACAAATTGTTCCGGCCGTCCGACACCAACTGGACAAACACTACGGCGTTAGGCCACTCGCCTTGAAGAGACTGGGATAACACGAGATCTACCAAGGCTGGCCGGCCTAGGAGCAGCCGTTCTACTGCGAACATTGCTGCTGTTGCCCAAAATGTCGAAGAGGAGCCCGGAACATCCACCAGACGACGTGCCACTCAATTGGGCATTAGCTGGTGGTCTTTACGCAGATTTTTGGTGAAAAATATGAGGATGTACCAGTGCATCAGCTGTAACCTATTTGACGCCAAACGCGTGCAACCTTCGCTAAAGCCATCCTGAATCTCAACGAAGAGGAGGACGATTTTTCATCGAAAATTATCATGAGCGGTGAGGCTCATTTCCATCTTAGTGGTTAGGTGAATGCTTGGTAGGGACATAAATATTGTTACTAAATTGAACATATCCATTAGAAAAGTAAAATTGAACATACCTTTTATTAGCACATGGTCTTTGAAAGCTAACCTCTATAGAGTTAGTCGGGAATTTGAAATTGTGTCAACTTTCACCATGGAGTGGTCACATAAGGACAACTGTATCGCAGTTACAGCACTATTTAAGTGTGGAATGAAAATGCCGCCCGCTCGGCATTAGT
Source organism: Phaonia tiefii (assembly GCA_963931995.1). Taxonomy (NCBI): domain Eukaryota; kingdom Metazoa; phylum Arthropoda; class Insecta; order Diptera; family Muscidae; genus Phaonia; species Phaonia tiefii. Next base: position 41,273,175 of record OZ008371.1, read on the forward strand.
CGCGTCTTCGTCTAGAGGTGCATACAATTGTTCGATGAGGCTGGAGATATAAAGCACCGCCCCCGGTCGGGCCGCTCACATACTGTTCATCATCAAAGCCGTCAAAGCATGAATTTAACGAAATGAGACAAAAATCACGCAAAAGTCCATGAGTTGAATTATTAAAAAAGACTAGGGACTTGGAGCTTGGAGACTTTTTTTGTTGACTGCAACTTAAAAAAAATACGATAGAAAAATCTGATAATGGTAACTTGCATAGCAAAATCTTGTTTACGGATGAAACAATTTTTACCGAACAGGAAAAATTTCTTAAACAAAATGATAGGGTTTATGCACGATCATCTAAAGAAGCATCTGAGCTCATTCTAGGGGTCGAAAAGGGTCATCATCCAGCTGCAGTCATGGTTTGGTAGGGTGTCACTTATGATGGGGCAACTGACATGCAATTCTGTGAACAAGGGGTCGAAACATCGGCCAAAGTTTACCACGAAACCGTTTTGGAAGCAGTTGTGCAACCGCTAAACAATTGCGTGTTCCAAAACCAGTTTTGGACTTTCCAGCATGATTGAGCACCAGCTCAAAAAGCTACAACGACACAAACCTGGCTTCGAAACAATTTGCCAGCTTTTATATGCTCTGAAGAATGGCCGACTGGCAGCCCTAATCTGAACCCACTGGATTACTAATTGTGGACCGTTTTAGAGGACATGGCCTGCCACAAAAGATACCCCAACATTGATTATCTTAAGACAGCTCTGGTTCGTGCTGTAGCCAATTTCCAATGGATTAGGTGCGTGCAGCTATAGATGATTGGCCAATGCGACTTAAGGCGTGCGTGAAGGCCAAGGCCCAACATTTTGAATGAAACTTAGCTTTTTGTATACAATACATATCAATAAATATACAAAAAAAAATTGGTCCATAAACGTGCCCCTTCAAAGTTACTGATTTTACGCTGGAGGAGTCATCGGGTGATTTTTTTTAAAACGCAGCTGCCTAAACCATGACTGTGGACGGCGCGCACTACAGAGCCATGATAACCGAATTTTTTCTTCCTCAATTGAATGAATTGGGACTGGGGAACATGTGGTTGCAACAGGACAGATCAACGGCGCAGACTGCTCGAGCCACAACCGATATTCTGAAGGAAGCATTTCCGCGTCGCTTAATCTCTCGTTTTGGTGATTTGCACTGGCCGGCCAGATCAAGCGATTTAACCGTTCCCGACTTCATTTTATGGGATTTTTTGAAGTCGCGGGTTTACGTTAACAAGCCTCAGACTCTTGAAGCCCTTATGCGAGAATGCGAGAACCTGCCGCCCGAAGTTCTGGCAAGAGTGATGGAAAATGCCATAAAACGAGCTGGTATGACCATCAACTGTGGTCTCGGCCACTTGGCCGATATCATCTTCTCAACTTGATAGAATAAATTCGAATGGATTAGATAAATAAATTCCACAAGCAGAGCCAAAGTTGTTCATTAAAGAACAACTGTAGTTCGCCTGTAATTCGCGACTGTAACACAGCGATAAATCTAAAATCGCTTTCCATAGACTGAAATAAATGAGATGAAATCTACAATTGGATAAAATTAGTCAGTTAACAACATTTTAGTCATACTTCTGGCCATCCGCAAACTGTAACTGCTTTGATGACTCCGCATTAAGGCAATTGCAAGATTGGAACCCATCTCACATTCACACCCAGCCCAACTCGTATACATGAATAGTTTTTCCATTGCATGTCCTTCGATAATTAATAATTAAAAATACATTTGGGAAACATGAGTTATTTTTATCTGTGCAACAAAAGCCAAATATAATTAAGAGAATTATTTTACTTAATGAAAAGCGTTTCTCTCTCCATCCTTTGCTTGGGCATATTAAATTAGTAATAAAACGTGAATTGAGAATGAATGAACAACTTTGTTGCTAAATTGTTGCTGATCACAAAAGAAATGAAGGAATTAGGAGTTAATGCATGTGTAGCTACACATGGCGAAATTAGGGAGTCGATTTAATCAGCTAACACGTAGCATAAAGTTGGCGTCATAACCCTCCAAACTAAGCGTGTTGTGGCATTATATGCAGAGCTCATTATGCACTTTAGGTAGTGACTTGAGTCTGCAATGTCGGCTGAGGTGCATCCAAAAGTCACAATGCCATATGACGATATAATTTTCAAATTTGTGTTAATGTTTATGTTTACATTTAACACTGCAACGCTTGAGGGCCTTAAGCTATTAAATATTTATAGGCATTCGCCGCTTTCATTTTTGTTTTTGTTGGAATTCTACTTTGTAGTTAATATCACAAGTGCACGCAGGGTTCGCAAGGCTGACGTTTCGAAATAAAAGATGTGAATCGTATAAATTGTATACAATTTTAATTAAAAATTAACTGCAGAATTATGATTATGCGAGTAGTTCTGCCGAAGTTCTTGCGTAGGGCGGTAATAAAAAAAATACATTAAATAATACATAAAATTTTACAAATTTAAAAGTTTTATTTTTAAATGTTTTTAAGTCGGACCTTTGCTTTTACGCTCAGTTAAGAATAAAAGATAATAAAATTCGAATTGAAGTTAATTTTAAAAGGGGGGGGGGGGGAGGGGAATCCTGGGTAGTCACACTTTGTATTAAGAAAAGTAGTAGTAGTTTGACCAACTACTAACCCAATTGGTGGACATTAGACTAAGTAACGAAAAAAAAATTCCCAAAATCATGGGCAAATATTAAAGATCACCTCGAGGCAATTTAAAATCAAGGCAAAAAAAATCCTTTCCGAGCACGTGAAAAACAGTCAAAATCGGTTTTTATTGTAGTTTTTTGTTTGTGGCTCAATGGTATCATACAATACATGGTTGTATAGGCCTCGACGAGTACTATATTTGTCCTTTCCATATATATTTTATTTCTTTCCCTATAGATCTTAGTTTTGTCGATAGCAAGGCCTTTAACTTCCGGAATATATTTACTAATGCCATATAGTAACGAAGAAGCGAGTTCTGCTGCGCAATGGTTGCCAATTTTGTATCTGCCGCAAACGATCGAAAACGTTGCACAAACGTTGTCGCGATGTATATGTCATCTTCATTGTTCTAGAGGTCCATTGGTCCAAAAGAAAATTCATGTCAGACTGAGGAAAAATATACCCCCTCGATAACAACAGTCGGCTTCAATCAACGGTTTATGATTGGTACCTGAAATATTAGAACTCTCTCCTAAGCGAAGTACATTGACTTAATAATGGCGAATTTCAATAACCATCTGGTCATTGCTTTATTTACTCCAACGTATAAACGGAGACGTCCTTCTTCTTTCACCTAGGGTTAGAAATTATCTAACATCATACAAGGCTATATCTCATTGCGTCGTTATTGCGAGTTTTGGGCAACGACAACAACAACCTACAGGAAGTGGTGGTATGCGATGGAATGCTTTGGAACTGCGTGGAATGAAGATGGTGACAGGCTCGTAGATTTCTCTACTCGCCATCATCTATTTATCGGCGGAACGAAATCACCTGATAATCAAACCTTCAATCAAATTGACTATATAATTATCAGCAAGTTGTTTATGGGTTTCTTGCTGGACGTCAAAACTAGACGTGGTGCTGATATTGCTAGCGACCACCAACTCTTAGTGGGCACCTTAATTCTTCGTCCAGCGGCTGGCAACGGTATTAGAGGCAAAAGCGTACAGACCGTCTGCAGGAACCATCCATATCAATGATGTATGATCAAACTGTACACTCTAATTTGGCTCAGGGCAGTCACAATACGTGAGCAGGCATTGTTCGGACGCTAAAGGAAGCAGCCTTGGAGGTCCTTGGTGAGAAAAGATGTGTGAATAAACCTTGGATTAGAGCATAATCCTGAACCCTAAATCTGGAGTCGTGAACACCTGCAGAATATGCACATACGATCGAAAACAACAACATTGAAGAGGCAGTTAAAATCAGACTATCAGCAATCAGAACGTAAAAAAAACCCTTTCCCATTACATCCCATGAAGGGATTGGGGAGAGCTTCTAACAACCAGTGAGCTGTGCGCTTTCTAATTTTTAACTCACTGATTGGGACCTACAGTTTTTACACCGATTCCGAACACGGTATTTTGAGAAGATTATTCATGACTAAATACTCGATAGTGTCGCCGTCACTATGCGAGGTGACCGCCGCCGAAAGAAATTTTTAAGGTGGTCAGAGCAGGGATCGAACCCAGGATGTCATGTACAAGAGGCGCGCACACTACCCATTGCACCACCGACGGCCAGAACGTGGTCCGTTCAAATTACCACAATTATGTGAACAATGCAGGAAAGGAACCGGAAAAACTACTAACACAGGTAACCTCCGTACTGGGTACTCTTTAATAAATAAAAAGCTGAGCTGCAACAACATCAGGAGTACTGTATCGTTAAAAGCTACTGATGACACGGATATACCATCACCAGATCAGCAAGCGGAGCCATGGCGCGAATTCTTTACGACACAATCAAGACTTGCGGATGATAAAGATCGGTGTACCTCTTCGGCAGCATACTCACATCGAAATCCGTGAAGACATATTTTGCGCATCCCCCGTCGCAACCATAGGTCGACGAGGCACTGGCTAAAATTAAGGATACAACTCTTCTGGTCCTGAGAATATTCCTCCAAAATGGTTGAAATGTGCTGCATCAGCGTTAGCTGATCTCATTGCACCGCTGAAAAATTGGTGCTTTTTGTTGTTTGGGTACAAAACCAAGACTCCGCTGGAGGGATAAGGTTGACGTATCCCTGCGTACACTAGGTATTACCAACTTGAGAGATAAGCCAAAAGATCGAACTGGTTGGCGTATGTTATCTTTGTTTTGTTATGTCTCTGGGGTCCGAGGTTGTTCGAGACCGTATAAGTAAGTAAGTAAGTAGGATGCAAATATAACGTGGTTATAGCTTGTCGCAAATATAGTATGCTTGTGTACAAACACATTGTGTTTGCTATTCTGCAATATATGTTTGAGACAAAATGATTAGTAGGTTACAATACATGGTTTTGTGATACAAATATGGCTTTGTTTGTTGAAAACTGCTGACGACAAAAAAGGTCACAGACAAGAAAGAAACAAAGACAATGCTTGCAAAGACATATATACATGATTCTTACTGTGGCCGTTTTTTCAGCGTGAAATAGTGCATGGATAGACAACAAAATACCTACGGAGTGGGAAGAGGGAGTCGTTATCACTATCCGGAAAAAAGGAACATTCATAGAACAATCACCTGAATTGCACTCGCCTCTGTATCTACTTTTCGTAAACTTCGATCAAGCATTTGGGTGTGGACAACGTAACTCAATGTGGTCCACACTGACCAAAAAGGGCATACCGCTCAAGATAGTGTCAATGATTCGTGTACTGTACAGAGATGAAGCGCATTAAGTTCATTTTAATGGAAAGGAAATCCAATCTTGCACCACATCTGCGGGAATTAGACAAGGACCTCTCTTGTCCCTCACATCATTTCTGCTACTCATAGATGAGGTAATGGAGGCAACTATTGCAAAAGAATCAATGGAATCTTTATGAACATCGACACGATATTGACTAGGCAGATGACGTATATCTTATGGCCCCTAAATTTGATGGCATCGAGGCCAAGTTAAACAGACTCTCCGAAAATTCGTAAAAAGTAGTATTGACAATAAATATAAAGAAGACAAAGATAATGCGTATTCGAACAGAATGGACTAAATCAACTATTTAGGACGCAATATTACCAAAGATGGTGGCTCCGCGTAGGATATAGGCGATGGTGTAAATAAGACCAGTGTTGCATTCCTAAACCTGCACAAAATCTGGTGCAATGTGAGATTATGTGGAAAGATGAAATGGCGAATATTCTGCTGCAGTGTGCAGTCTGTACTGTTGGAAGGTTGTACTACTTGGAGCTAGACGAAGCTGATAACGAAAAGGGTTCAAAACCTTATCAACCGTTGTCTGAGACAAATTCTCCGTACCTACTGAGTCAGAACCACTTTTTTTAATGAAGGCTCTTGTATCCATCTATTTAAGAACAAGTGTTGTTAGCTGAACAATTTTGCAACTGAGAACAAATTCTCGCCTTGCTAGTTTTCTTAGTTAGTTAGTTACTTAGTTTGAAAAGAGGGGTGGATATTTTAATCGTTGATGGCAGTCGGTGGTGCAATGGCTAGTGTGCGCGGCTGTTGTGCATGAGAACGTGAATTCGATCCCTGCTCTACTTTCCTTCGACGACCGTTCCCCTCGCTTAGTAATGGCGACACTGTTGAGTATTTAGCCAAGAAAAGCTTCTCAAAATATCGTCCCCAATCAGTGATTGAAAAATTAGAAAGCGTACAGCTCCCTGGTTGTGAGAGGCTCTCCCCAATCCCTTCATGGGATGTAATGGGAAATGTTTTTGTTTCTGTTTCCAGGAATCGTGGCTCTTCAAACTCAGGCATTTTCGTTTGTCTTTTGAATAGGCATATTTCCTTTTTGTCCGGGTTCACATTTAAGCCTCTTGGCTGTGCCCAGTTATACGCTATATTCAGTGCTCTCTCGGCATCTCTGCACAACTGATTAGGATTCTTTCCTTAAGAAGTATTACAAGGTCGTCTGCATAGTAGAGTAGTTTAAGTTCTTCGTCGGTAAGCTTCCTTAGAATATTGTGTATTGTGTGAAGCCACAAGATTGGTGATATAATCCCCCTTGTGGTGTTCCACTTTGTACCCCGTCTTTAATATTTATATCATGGGAACCGCAGTTTATCCATCTTTTCCTGATTGATCCAATCTTTTAATACACGGCCCCCTTGCAAACTGGTCTAGGGATTGTCGAAAACTCCCTCAATATCTATGCATACGAAGAGTGTGTACAATTTGTTACTGAGGGATTCCTCTATGTAGTGGGTACATCGTGAAGTACGGTTTCTACTGATCGACCTTGATAGACCTGTTGCTGGAACTATATCGTCCGGTATTCCACTTTTCACCATGTCGTCCACTATTCTCTCCAGGGTTATGAGAAGAAACGAGGCAAGGCTAGTTGGTCTGTAAGCCTTTGCTGTTGCATAACTTGCATTTCCAGGATTGGGTATAAATTATATCCTGGCCTCCTGCTAATTCTTTGATGGTGTATAGGCGAATTTTAGGCATGCAGTGATGATGTCCACTACACCGTATCGGCCTCCATATAAACAAAATCCCAAAGTCGAGGGAGTCGAGATCACCTCGGTGCAATTTAAAAAAAAAATTTGTTTCAGAGCCCTTGAAAAACAACCAAAATGGTTTTTTTCGTAGCTTATTTTTGTTTGTGGCTCGATCGTAACATACAAGATATCGTTGTATAGAGATCGAAAAGTACTAAATAACTACTGTGAAAATGAATTATCCCTGGAAAATATTGAAAAATGTTTTTCCTAAATTCGAACAGTCATTGATTCTTTATTAGAAAAAAAAAATTACAGCAAAATAACATTGGGTGATTATTTTTGCCGCACCTTGTACAAGTGTGAATCTATTCGTGGTGATTTGCCAAAATATACTGATCATAAATGTTAAAAAGTGAGCGCAGTATGACAGTTTGACAGCTATGCCTTTCGTAAGTTCTTTCTAAGCAAAAAAAGTTCCCTTTACACACAGGGAAAATATTCAGGCATTGGAAATTCCATGATAAAGTATTTATTTTGATCAGTATTCGTAATTGTCAAACATCAGAATTATTTGTCGATGTTATTGATAGATAAAAATCGGCGTGACTAAATACAAGTTGCTACTACCGAATTTTAGTTGTATTAACCAATTTGGGTATTTCTAAAACTCACATTCATCTGAAATGGAAGATACAACTAATAAAAAGTATAATATTAGAATTCGTGTTCAAATATTAGTTACTGTAATAATAATTTAGTTTCTGTTAGAAAAACACTTGTTACAAAGTTATGTATTCGATTTTTCACAAGAGGCTTTGTTGTTAAAGAGAAACTGCGTATATTGGAATATTACGCGAGGATTTTACAGACAAACTAATATTTTAAACAGAAAGTGATAAACAAAGTTGTGAAAAAACAATAAAGTACTGCACAGATATCAGCCAGCGAAGAATACGTAATATCATAAATTGAGGTGAAGTGAGACTTTTAAACAGAATCGTTGAATCTGACGCCACTATTGACGCCTTCACAAACACATGCAGACAATTGTGGGCACTTGGCTGGAGGACCTATTGTTCTGGACGACACAAATTAACTTAAACATACATATGTACATATGATACCCAGGGAACCCATCCCCATTTTTGGTCGAAAATATGAAAAATTTAGGAAAACTGTCTGTATCTGGAAAACGAAACGTCCAATCGAAAAAATAATAATTTTTTTACGGGTTCCTAAGGGTTTCTCACAAAGTGTTCCAATTCTCATGAAATATTTTTTTTTTCAAAAAATCGCCAAAATTAGAAAATCGCTAAATAAAAAAAATGGCTATATCTCGGAAACGGTGCGTCCAATCGCAAAAATAACAAATTTTTTACCTGCTTTAGAGGCTTTCATTTATGGAGGTCTTTAATATGACATTACCTTTATTTTTAAAAAATCGCTAAAACTGAAATTTGTTTAATCAAAAATCGCTAAACAAAACTATTTTTTACCCGTTTCTAAGGATTTTTCATAAAGTGGTCCATCGTATGGAAGAGATTTTGTTCAAAACATCATCAAAGTATGAAAAATGCTGAAATAAAAATGGCTATAACTGGGACATACATACATATGTGCATTTCCACAGAAAGGTCAACCTTTTGTCACATCACGTCACTCTCGATAATTACTTATATTTTAGGATCAGTTTGTTTGATTGTGTTATTTTATTTTAATAAATATGTAGTTACTTACATTCTGTATTTAGGAAAAGAAAAGAAAACAATCGAACCACATGGTCATAAAATATAACCAAATAACGAGGGTGACGGGATGTGACATAGGGTGGCACTTTCTCTGGAAATGCCCATACGTGAGTTTTAGCGATTTTTTATTTGAAAAATGTTAGTTTAACGGATTTGAAGTGATGGCGTATGAGAGGCATCCATTGGTTAAAGCCTCCGTTGGAGGTAAAAAATGTATTATTTTTGCGATTGGATGAACCGTTTCCGAGTTATAGCCATTTTTTTATTTTAGCGATTTTCTTATTTTGGCGATTTTTTGAAAAAAAAAAAATTATTTCATGCGAATGGGAACACTTTGTGAGAAACCCTTAAGAATTTGTTACTTTTTTGAATGGACGCTTCGATTTCGAGATATAGAAATGCTTTTATATTTTCGATCACAAATATGCCCGAACTGCGAACCCTGGTTATAAATAATAATAATTTTGTTTATATTTAAATATAAAATACACAATTTTAATGAAAATAATTTTTTTTTACTTTTTTTCTATAAAATTCATAATGGGTTAAAGCATCACCAAATGGTTGTGACAGCCATTCAATTCATGTGCATAATTAGTTGAGCACACCAATATATTATTTGGTACAACCGAATTAGTTTTTACATTTTTCGTTCATCCAACTAATAGAATATTCACCACTACAGGATAATTTGATTGCTACAACTAAAACTCGATTGGCAGATCACATTTATTTCTTGTTACTGTGGCTTCAACCAAATATTTCAGTTCTTGCAACCAAAACTGAATTACAAATCAATTGATATGCACAACATTTGGTGATACGGAACACAATTATTGGTAATCACAGCTGAATAATGTGATAGTCCAAGGAACCGCCAAATTTTAGTTGGCTGTAAATATAGTTGTGACAACGAATCTCTACTGTGTGTGTACTTGCTAAATTGGGGTAACATGATGTGTACTATTAGTTATTTTTATTACATATGTGATTGAAAACTCTGCTGCCAATTGTGTTGATTCAAATTCTCAAAACGGCGGTATTTAAAAAATATTTCACAAATTTGGTTTACTGCCTGAAATTGAAAACAATTTTACGATTTGAATTATTGACTAATCGCTTAATTTAGAAATGCTTAAAAGAGGCGTTACTAGCAATTTGTTGGAATATTTTCTCAGTCCCCAACAACTGAGACACATATGTATTTGGATTTCAGCAAAGTTTGTAGATTTTCGAAAATGCCTAAGGGCTGATTTGCCAACATTTTGGTGGATATCTTAAGTAACTGGTACATGAATTGATAGCGTTTATTTTGCACTCTGTGACAGGACAACATAAAATTGAATGTTAAATTAATTTATTTCCGTTACATTACATTAAGTTACCCTTAATATTTTATACATTCACAATATTTACGCACTTTTCGGTAATACATTTCGTAATTTGTTCAGGCCATACGCGTTCCATGGAGTAGCAGGAGACTCATGAAACCCGCCATCGTTGGCATCATCATCCTCATCATGGCGAGAGTTCAAATGTGCGTCATCGTTCACTGATGATTCACTTGACTTCATTAAAAAGTCATTTTTGCCAGGAAATTAAAAATATTTACCAACCAAAATTTTGTTGTTACATGAAATTATAATTACATATCAATACTTATAATTGCAGTTGCTGGTGTTGGTGCTGCATGCGATGTTGTTGTTGTTGTTGTTGTTCGAGTATAATGAATTTATCCTTAATTATATATTGTTGAAAATGTTTAACACCCATTAAATATTAATCGGGGATAAAGTGAAATGAATCAGTGCAAGTTGCTACGAAAGTGGTCAAGTTGAAATTTATTGAATTACTTTTGAAGGACTTGCTGGAGACTTAACACCTTAGACAATATTATTAGTCAATGGGTTAAGAATATCACGTACTTTACATCTGAAGTTAGCAGGCCCTTTAGCAGTAGTTTAAATTTGTAACCATTTCAATTAAAACCAACTAAATTTATTTTTATGGACAAGATAACCTTATATAGGGTTGCAATCTATATTTTGGGCCCTGGCAATACTAGTGTTGCCTGATGCAAACTGTAACTTCCGTTGTAAAGTTTGCATTTTTTTAGCATAAACATGTGTAGAACGTTTGCACTTACGACCTCTATTTGTTGTATTTACAGTGTGTTGAAAAATTCATCTCGGTCAAAAAATTGAATTAACCCGTGAACATTTTCGTGTAATGATTTTTTACGATTTTCGGCGTGGATTATCGAGAGAAGAGTGTCTCAGTCAAATTGTTTCGACTTGTGGTTACGAAGCACCATCAAAAAACACTGTAAATCTCTGGTACCAAGATTTCAGTCTCGGACGCCGTTCGCTTCGGGATGAATTTCGTAACGGTTTTCCAACATCGGTCGTTTTGTCGGAAACCATCGATGCTGTACGCGAATTGATAAAGCAAAACCGGCATGTGACATACCGTGAGATTTAGGCATCCTTGGGCATTAGTATGACAATCATCAATATGATATTTCAAGGTCGTTTGGCCGTGAAAAGATTTGTTCTGGTTGGATCCCACATAATTTGACGAATGCTCAAAAAAAAAAAGACTCGTGTCGATTGGAGCAAAGAAATGTTGAAATAATACCACCGCGGTAGCTCAAATGCAGGGTATACACGCTGAAAATTATCGGCCCCAGCAACATATTACAGGAAACATGTACATGCTTGCAACTACTGTTTTCATGAATTGAAGATATGCTGGTTTTTTGTTTCTTTGTTGTCTGTCTCGTATTTGTTTTTTAGCGGGTTTCAACAAAAAGGCCACATTTGGGTCTCAAAACCATATATTATAGCCTATTAAAGATTGTGTCTCAAACATTTTATATTGCATAGCAAATACAACGTGGTTGGGCACAAGTGTAGTATATTTGCGATAAGCTACAAACACATTATATTTGTATCCAAACAACAAAAAAGACAGGGGTTTCAACCTGTACATCGTCACAGGTGAGGAATCATGGATCTATGAGCATATGAGCCCGAAGCAAAACAGCAATCGACCGTATGGGTCTTTCAAGACGAGCCAAATCCAACAGAAGTTGTTCGTGGAAGAAGCACACCGAAGCAAATGCTCGCGTTTTTTCGGTATAACCGATCATGTGGCCACAGTGCCTTCAGTGGAACGTAGGACGGTTATTTCTGAGTGGTATACCAACATCGGTTTGCCAACAATGTTCGAAGAAATAAGGAAAACCAACAAGAGAAGCCAGATCATTTTGCATCAGGACAATGCGACCTCTCACACATCAGCTGAAACACTGGGCTATGTGAGCACTCAACATATCGAATTGATGGGTCATCTGCTGTACAGCCCTGACTTGGCACCCAATGAATTCTTTTTACTGCGTGATCAAACTTTTTCGACGCCCGATGAAGCTGTTGAAGCGTTCAAAATCCATGTTTTGGAGGTGTCTCAATCGTTGTGTGCTTCGAAAATTGGTTTGAGCGCTTGCAAAAGTGTATTGATCTTCACGGAGAATATTTTGAAAAACAATAAAATACTTTTCCAATGATAAATGATTGTTCTTTATTGCTGGATCCGATATACAAATAGCATCGTCGTAAATTTTAAAAAATTATAAATATAAAATTGCTTGGCGACTTACTGACAAGCTGTGGGGTTCATCAGAGCCCTGGCTACACCGCTCAAAACCAGATGATGAAATTTGAGGTGGCTGTTTCCCTTATGGAGCAGACATCAGCTAAGAACAGATTTTTGACTCATCAGAGCCGTGGCTAACCGGCTCGAGACAAGATGATGAAATTTGAGGTGGATATTTCCCTTATGTACCAAACACCAACTTAGAAAGGATTTTTGTAATTTCAATTGGGTGGAATTGGGCGTGGCACTAAATTAGAGAAATTTGCGTTATGATCAAACGCGTCTTCCTAGAATTATGAAATTTGGTGAGCATGTTCCTCTGAGATATGGACAAATATATTCAGAATTTTTTGAAATGTAAATTAGCATGATATGAATGGGCGTGGCACTAAGTCAGAGCAATGATTATTTTGACCAAACGGATCATCCTAAATGAAATTTTGGAAGTATGGTCTCCTTAAGTATGTATGGGTGTTTTTTATGTTCCAGGCCTACGTTTTTTGACCGCCACTTCTGTTTGGTTGACATTTGTCGTTTGTATTTGACAGTTGTAGAGAGCAGTGGACAACAATTTATTATTGAGCATCTAAAGCACCGACAACGTGTTGAAGTTATTGAAAAAGCGAAGAATTTTGCGGGATTTTTTTTGGTTTAAATACCGACCAATTCAACAATTCAACGTACTGTATCCCTTTTGTTAAATGCCCCTTTAAATACAGCCAACAGCTGAGTTAGAACAGCTGGGCCACACAAGCCACTGAGCGGAAGTTGGTCGCATAAATATAAACTCACATACTGGACCACATAAACAGCACGCAGAGCTCAAAATAGTCAGTTGTTGAACAGCCGGCGACCCTAACACATAGTAGCTAGTTCAAGTCATAGTTGCTTGTAGCATACTACACTTGAAGTTTAAACCCTGTAGTTATCCTATTTCTACTATATTTGTTCAGGGATACCCTGCCTGTGGGAATCCGAAGTAGTGCATAGACAGCGATAAGTCATGTGTACCCGATCGGGGACTCCCTGCCTGTGCGTATCCGATTTGGTATCTTGACGATATTTTGCCTTGAAGCCTTAGTCCTCGATATCTTTATATTCAGTCTTATAGTTATTCTGTTTTGATACAGGTTTTGGGACACCCTGCCTGTGGGAATCCGAACTAGTGCTTAGGCAACGATAAGCACAGTAAAATCGGTCGGAGAAACCCTGCTGTGGGAATCCAACTTGGTATTCTGATGATACTTTGCCTTGTAGTTGTAGCTCTTTTTTAGCCTTGAGTTACCTGTATGATTAGCCCTACCGGAAATCATCCACGGACTTCACAGTCTCTTTTCGGAAGAAGACTGCTGGGCAGCCCTAACGTGACAGTCAGTCTTACCCCCACCTGTATACCACCGTTTTACAGCCAACGAACTCCCATGTGCACCATCCAAAGGGTCCTGTAAATTAAATTAAATTAAATTACATTAATTTAAATTAAATTAAATTAAATTAAATTAAATTAAATTAAATGAAATGAAATGAATTGAAATGAAATGAAATTAAATTAAATTAAATTAAATTAAATTAAATTAAATTAAATTAAATTAAATTAAATTAAATTAAATTAAATTAAATTAAATTAAATTAAATTAAATTAAATTAAATTAAATTAAATTAAATTAAATTAAATTAAATTAAATTAAATTAAATTAAATTAAATTAAATTAAATTAAATTAAATTAAATTAAATTAAATTAAATTAAATTAAATTAAATTAAATTAAATTAAATTAAATTAAATTAAATTAAATTAAATTAAATTAAATTAAATTAAATTAAATTAAATTAAATTAAATTAAATTAAATTAAATTAAATTAAATTAAATTAAATTAAATTAAATTAAATTAAATTAAATTAAATTAAATTAAATTAAATTAAATTAAATTAAATTAAATTAAATTAAATTAAATTAAATTAAATTAAATTGCATTGCATTGCATTGCATTGCATTGCATTGAATTGCATTGTATTGCATTGCATTGCATTGCATTGAATTGAATGGAATGACATGAAATTTAATTGAATTGAATTGAATTGAAAAGAACTGAATTTAATTGAATTGAAGTGAATTGATTTGAATTGCATTGAATTGAATTGAGGTGAATTGAATTGATTTGAATAGCATTGAATTGAATTGAATTGAGGTGAATTGAATTGAATTTAATTGAATGAAATGGGGTGGAGTTTAATTGAATTATAATGAATTGAATAGAACTGAATTGAATTGAATTGAAATGAATTGAAATGAATTGAAATGAATTGAAATGAATTGAAATGAATTGAAATGAATTGAAATGAATTGAAATGAATTGAAATTAATTGAAATGAATTGAAATGAATTGAATTGAACTGAATTGAATTGAAGTGCATTGAATAGAATGGAATGGGATGAAATTTAATTGAATTGTATTGACTTGAATAGCACGGAATTCAATTGAATTGAATTGAAATGAATTGAATTGAATTGAACTGAGTTTGATTGAATTTAATTGAATTGAATTGATTGGAATTGCATTGAATTGAATTGAGGTGAATTGAATTGAGTTGAGTTGAATGGAATGGTATGGAATGGAATTCAATTGAATTGAATGGATTTAAATTGACTTGAAATGAATTGAATTCAATGGAATTCAATGAAATGGAAGGAAATGGAATGAGATGGAATTTAAATGATTTAAATTGATTTGAATTAATTTGAGTTGAATAGAATTGAATTGAACTGAACTGAATTGAACTAGATTTAATTTAATTGAGTTGAATTGGATCGGCATTGAATTAACCTGAATTGAATTGAATTGCAGTGAGTTAAATTGAATTGAATTGAACTGAATTTAATTAAGCTGAATTGTATTGTACTGAATTGAGTGGAATGGACTGGAATGAGATGGAATTCAATTGAATTGAATTGATTTTAATTGATTTGAATTGAGTTGAATAGAATTGAAGTGAATTGAACTGAACTGAACTGAACTGAACTGATCTGAACTGAACTGAACTGAACTGAAATGAATAGAAATGAATTGAACTGAATTGTATTGTACTGAATTGAGTGGAATGGTATGGAGTGGAATGGAATGGAACGGAATTGAATGGAAACAAATATAATTGAATTGACCTTAATTGAATTGCACTGAATTGAATTGAATTGCATTGAATTGCATTGAATTGAACTGAATATAATTTAATTGAATTCAGTTGAAATGAATTGAATTGAATTGTATTGAATTTAATTGAATTAAATTTAATTTAATTGACTTGAATTGAATTATATTATAAAATCGTCTTGAAGTTTAAATTTAGTTATAAAATAGTTCAGATTTGAAAATTATATATTTTTTGTTTAATTTTAATGTATTTGTAAAAATTTTTATCACAAATCGAGTAATCGAAATTAACAAAAAACCGGCAAACGGATATTTGCATAACAGCCCATTAACCGATTTCGTCGGTTTTTCGGTTTCGGTTTTGAACACTCTTTTGTATTCACATATATTTGCGATTCCGGTTGGCAGTATTGCATTTGTATTTGGATATTTTCGAGATTAATACGTTATTTTTCGAAAAGTGATGAATTTGAATTAATTGATAGTTTTGATTATTTGTTGATAATTATATTGATTGTTTTCTTATATACATATACATTTATGTATGTATATCATAACGTTCATATTTGCTTCAAGTCTGCGGGGAAACTATATATATTGCATATGAATAATCTGCTATATCGCTTAAGCTAAGAAATTCTTAAGGTAAATGGCAAGACGGGAAATGCACACGAACTTGCATATATCACAAGCCTATTGTATACTTAGACGTCTCTTTCCTAAATGGTCTGACAACTCCAAGGCTTTTGTTGGAACAACCTCAAATCTTTGCTGTCTGCTGCATTCAAATATTTGCAATTAAGATATTGTATGTATTTCAATATTTGTATTTACGCATTCTAAACATATTCCATAAGTTCCTTAAGGATTTTAGTATATACACACACAATGAGAAGCGTCTTCAGAAATTGCATTTTCCAATCCCTCATCGATGCATGTGGAAATGGCTTCCTACGACATTGCAACATTTGAATGACCATTCGTTGTCTGAAATGTCTCAAGCAGCAGCATATGACCACACAGAGTATACACATACATACATATGTACATTATTAAATACAGACATGTGTGACAAAGATGTCCTGACATGTTCATATTCCTAGTGCTGTACTAATACTAATGTAAATTATATATTAAATTTATATACATAAGATGCTGGTCAAAGCAATTATGCTGAGGAAGTAGATGCAAGATGCATTGATGTATGATAAAGACTATACAAATATAATATATACACACATATACACTTATATTTAAATATTCACATTCATTTCTTGATGGTAGTGGTGTGTATTCATATCTAATGCAATTTCCCAATATCTTTTAGATACTGCACATTTCTTAATGTGGCATAAGAGCATCTATGATGGCTATGATAATACTTATACATATGAATAAGTAGTACATAGTTAGGCCCAGGATATGTGTATCCTTATTTATAAGAACGTAAGTACATAGACTTGTGTATGTATATTCATACCTGGTGGTTTTCAATTTTCCCTTCCTCCAATTTTAAGCAGGACTTTTCCTTGTCAATTTTTCTAATTATAATTTATATATAAAAGCAAATACATATGAGTATAAGCAATAAGTATACAAACTTCAGCCTTTAATATTTCATTCGTACGCATGTGTCTTATGACCAATACATTCTCATTTGCAATACAGATATGCATATAAGTCTTTAAGAACATTAGAAAACTTATCGATATTTGAGAACAAATTCTTATTATTAGATGGCCAGGACAACAAGGCAGTGACAATGCATAGAAGTGTATTCGAATACAACGTTTTGCTAACATTTGACTTCTTATTGAGCTTTAAAGCATAGAAGTGAAACTTGTTGAAGTGTTTGTGTTTGCTAAACTAAATATTCGTATTATATCCCCAAATGACTTGGAATGCCTCATAATTCTTACCTTTTACAGTCCAATCGAATACTAAAGGTAAAACAAAGTGATTTTGGAGATTTAATTCTTAATGCAAAATCACGCAAGATACCTATTTTTTAGAGTTCGATTGTAGTTTAAAATTAAATTGCATTTTCGTGGAAATGTTTTATTCAACAAAATGGAAAAAGTTTTCAATTAATTAAATTTTATAGCAGCATTCTTGAATTCCATCCATTTTCCTGGCAATACACACTCGATGTCATAACCATTGATTTGCTTACAGCCATAACTTACTTAGGTTCACAAACATTACGTACTTTCTTAGGCGGTCTCAAACAACCCGGAAGGGTCAAGGGCCATACAAAAGGAGGTTAACACGTTTCTCCAACCGGCTCGATCTTCAGCGATTCTCCTCCAATTGGTGAAACCTAAGATCTCGCAGGTAATCGTCCACCTGGTCTTTCCAGCGAAGTCGTGGTCGTCCTATTTTTCGATGTGCTCCAAGTACGTCTTAGAATATCTTTCGCACTGGTTCATTCTGATCGATTCTACTAACATGGCCTAGCCTAGCCTAGAATTTGCGTGATATTTTAATCAGAGTTCGTATTTACCCCCCATGCGTAACCCATACACATCGTCGTGGGGAATGTGTAATGAATGTTTACCCATTACCCACAGGGTATGGGGAAAATAGTGGGTAGCTAACCACGAAAATGAGGAATTACCCATCACGATTACCCATTACCCTCAGGGCAATGGGGAAAATAATGGGTAGCTAACCACGACAATGGGGAATTACCCATCACTATTACCAATCACCCTCAGGGCAATGGGGAAAATAACTCATTTACTTATTACCCTCAGGGAAATGGGGAAAATAATGGCTAGCTACCCATGACGATGGGTAATGTGTTACCCAGGGTAACCCATCCCCATTTTTGATCGAAAATATTAAAAAACAGAGCATCCAATCGAAAAAATAACCAATTTTTGGGAGTTTCTAAGGGGTTTTCATAAAGTGGTCCAATTCGTATTGAACAATTTTTTTTCGAAAAATCGCCAAAATAAGAAAATCGCTAAAATAAAAAAGTGGCTATAATATACATTTTACGTCCGTAGGATTCGTAGGAGGCTTTAACCGATGGGTGTCTCCAATATGGCATCACTCTTTTTTTTGATTTATAGCCACCTTTTTATTTTAGCGATTTTCTTATTTTGGCGATTTTTCGAAAAAAAATTCTTCCATACGAATTGGGCCACTTTATGAAAACCCCTTAGAAACGCGTAAAAATTGGTAATTTTTTCGATTGGACGATCCGTTTCCGAAATATAGAGATTTTTCCTAATTTTTTGTTATTTTCGATAAAAAAAAATGGGGATGGGTTACCCTGGATAACCTATTACCCATCGTTGTGGGTAGCTACCCATTATTTTCCCCATTCCCCTGAGGGAAATGAGTAATCGTGATGAGTAATTCCCCATTGTCGTGGTAGCTACCCATTATTTTCCCCATTGCCCTGAGGGTAATGGGTAATCGTGATGGGTAAATCCTCATCTTCGTGGGTAGCTACCCATTATTTTCCCCATACCCTGTGGGACATGGGTAAACAATCGCTACCCATTCCCCACGACAATAATAAGGGGTTACCCCGGGTAACCCAGGTTAACTCACTACCCACTCATTAATTCACATGACAACGCCATTGTTGAGATACACAATATACAACTCGTGGTTCATCCGTCGCCGATACTCGCTGTTTTCGATTGTAGGACCATATATTTTTCGGAGCCTTTTCTCTCGAAGACTCCAAGTGATGTTTCATCACCGTGCGATATGACCCAGAATTCTGCGCCATAAAGCAAGGCAGGTTTGTGAGAGACTGATACAAATGGATCTTCGATTCTAGAGAGATGGCTTTATCCCTGAAGTGCTTGCTTAGCTTACAATAACACCAGTTGGCAAGAACAATTCTCCGTTTTATTTCTAGGCAGACAATATTGCTTCTGTTCACGACAGATCCGGGGTAAATACATTCGAGCACTACCTCGAAATTATTTCGGTTATCAATGTTCACCCTTTCATTTAATCGTGTCGATGTTCTGCTTGTCGAAACCATTAATGGCGTCTTGTGCTCGTTTACTGCCAAATCCACTTTTGCTGATTCCTTCTGAGTTCTCGAAAATACTGTAGTAACTTCTCGCAGATTTCGCCCATTGATGCCTAAATCAGCATCATACGGGAGCAGCATATAACTTTAGCTGCTGCTGATTAGATTTGTGTTGACTGCCGATATTCTTACGATGATCCCAATTAATATGTTGAAGCGGCCGCATGATAGGGTGTTGCCCTGCCTCATAATAAACGGTTCGACGAGATCTTTACCAATCTCTACTGAAGATTGCATATCGGTCATTGTCATTCCACAGAGTCGTGTTAGTTTAGCAGGAATACCAAGCTCCGTTATAGCTTGTTACAGTTTGCCCCGTATCGGGCTATCGAGCGCAGACTTATAATCCAGAAATCCATTTCCGTGGGTTTGGCTTTCGGTAGAATTTGCAGGCACTGTTCCTTCCTTCTGTATGATTTAAGTTGCTCACTCTGGCGGTTTTTCCACAACCGTTTTTCTTCTTAATCTCGTCTAATCCTCTCTCGTCTTCTACTTATACAGCTCTATTGCGGCTCTTGTACATGAGATCCGGGGTTCGATCCCTGCTCAGGCCAGCTTAAAAATTTCTTTCGGCGGCGGTCACCTCGCTTAGTGACGGCGACACTATCGAGTATTTAGCCATGAAAAAGCTTCTCAAAAATACTGTTCGGAATCGGTGTAAAACTGTAGGTCCCAATCAGTGATTAAACACTGGAAATCGCACAGCTCAGTGATTGTGAGAAGCTCTCCCATGTCCCTTCATGGGATGTAATGGGAAACCCTTTATTTTATTTTATTGCGGCTGGCGTTGCAACAGCCTAAAGCAGTACCATACGTGCAGCGTCCTTTTCGTCATTTGCAATGCGGCACTCTTCATTGTGCCATGGTTTTTCTTAAGCGGTTTTTCATAGCCAAGTACGGAGTTTCATAGAGAGAGCTTCCGGATCATGAGGCGGGGACGTGTACTGTGCCAGGAGCTGAGTGAGTTCCACTGCGTAGGCCGTGGCTATCTCTGGTAATTGCAGATTCCCGATGCTCGACTTTCTATCTGTCTCGTTTCGTGTGACCTTATAAGCTCATTGTCGCCAGCCTTAAACAGATCCGCCGGTAATTCATCGTCTGCATCGGCTCCTGTGGCATTGTTGTTCCTAAGTTCTGACCTCGTTTTGCTCAGGAGGGGGGGCAATCGAAGTCGTTATCCAAATTGTGATCGATTGTCTCATCGTCACTGGATATCTCAGGTACTAGTAGAGGTACTAGAAATGATCTCGCCATATTCACAACATGCTCTGCACATCTGCAATAAGAAAGCCGTACTTATCTTTACAGAAGGGGGGCCCTGAACTATGTCTATTATTTCTACTTTTGACTTTTTGATGAAATTTTCGGGCTTCGTTCTTCGGACAACATGTAAAGTGGCGTTTACCATACAGAATTATACATTTTTTGGTGTTGAGAATTATTTTCGTTACACTGAAGCAAATATGTTGGTAAACACAGAAGAAAAGACTGCTGAAAAGGGGAAGCAAATATGTTTGTTACCTCAGAAATCAAATAATTTTTATTTTAGCATTTTGTCCCGTATTTTATTAACATTGCAAACAGTTTGTTATTGGCAGTACATTTGCTGCAATACGAGAACAATTTCCTGGTAATAAGTAGCAAATAACATTTTGCTGTTAATAGCAAACATTGTTTTTTTTTGAGTGTACAATCAATTTTTAATGACTTTACCACCGCCTGTCATAAAACATCCTACTGAATAATTTTTAAAACAATTATTTCAACTGATCGGGCAGATTGACATCTTAGAAAAAGTGTTGAAGTTCTAATCATACTTGATTCATTAATCCCCTTATCCATTAAATGACTTTTAGGAATGCCTATGTGTTGTAACTCTATATCACATCTGCACTTCAATAACCAAAGATATATACAATTTTCATGACTCCCTTGTATCATTTCGGCAAATTCGGTTGTAATTACAATTTATTTCGTATATAAGTAATGCAATTTTATATATTCCTAATATAACTGCATACAAAATGCAAAACCACCTTGCGACAAATTAAACATAACAGCATCTCATGCTACATGCGGCAAACAACATGCAGCAAATGAAGAAACTTGTTGTCAAACACACCAACCACAGGGATAGGGGTAAATCCCCATATCAACACAATAAGCAAAAGCAGTAGCAGAAGTAGTAGCAGCAGCAGCAGCACCAGCATCAGATTTTGTTGCATGCACCCTGGTCAGTCGAGGAAAGCCTTTTAATTGCTATGCAGTTTTTACCACCCAAGAAAGATGCTGGTCGCACAAATTCATTCTAGTACAAGGATTTTTCTCTCTGTATCATACATATGTATGTATGTATGCAAGAATGTGTCTGTGTTTATGTGATTGCATGTGTATAAGTATGAGAATTTCCCCAAAACATAACATAGCAACAGATTTTTGTGAAAGCAACAAACATTTCGTACATGTCTTTCGAAAAGACAGACCGACCGCCTTTGAGTTCATATAGGGTGTCTAGAAAAACAAGAGCTGGCCCACGTTGGGCACGAATGCCATCAGCTGTTTGTCGCATAGAAAGAAAGCGCACGTTAAAGTTCGATATCATGGAACAGAGTGTGCGAGTGATGTGAGATGTTACACAGGTGGGATTTTTTTGAAAATGTTTGTACATGTACTTATATTACAAAAATGTATTTCGAAAAGCTCAGAGGTGTCGGAAAAATGCTTATTACAGGAGTTCTTAAGAAATGGGGCATGGATTAACCGTTGAGATGGAATGTTTCAGATAGCCAGTCAGTGGCCGGAAATGATTCCTTCAAAGGGCAGTCCAAGCAGCTCACTACTTCCGGTCCTAGATTAAGTACGTCCCGGGCAATGGCTTTATCGGAACCCTCCATTAGGTAGCAAGAGTAAAAAGGCGAAACGAATGAGCAGACTGAGTGGTTATGCAATCACTGACGCCTCTCAGATTAAAAAGGGTGACCCTGTCAGTGAAGCCTTTCTGACTAGCTTACATAATCTCTTGTTCTTTGAAAGCAGATGAGCCAACACTATTGGCCAACGGCGGATCAGGAGAACGGAACGGAAATAAAGTTTAGACACACGGCATTATGGTCCGCGTCTGAACCACAATGGGCGGCTGAAATATGGTAAACCTGGCTGTGGATGGAACGCGGGACCGCGATGGGCTGGGCTTCCCTTCCGCCAGCATTATATCGGCAATAAGGATATGAAATGAGAGTTTGGGACATGAAACCCCCTAGTTATTGAAGATTCCCGCGAACGTTATGGGGACCACGAATTACGGGTATGCACTTGGAATGTTACAACACTATATATATATACGATATATATATACATATCTGATGTGTTCGAGAATTATAAGGCTGAAATTACCGCAATCCGGGAGATGTGATGGAGAGGTCCTGTCTATACAAGGAAGAAGATCTGTGACATATTATACACCTGTCATAAGAAAAAGCATGAATTTGGTTGCGGATTTGTAGTTGGCAAAATACTGCGACATCTGTTCTCAAGGTTCAATCCCGTGGGTGAACCACCGTCCGCATAAAAGCGAAGTACTTTGACATGTCGCTAATTGTTTTACATTCCCCGACCTGGGGAAAGCGTAATAACTCCAGGGGCATGTTCTATGAGCGATTACGAGTGGTATACGAGTGCTACCCTGCCCATGACATTAGGATTGTTCTGGGCAAGCTTAATACTAGAGTTGGCGGAGAAAGTGTCTTTGAATCAACCATCGGTAAATTCAGTCTACACGCACGCCATCACTTCCGATAATGGAATGAGACTGTTCGATTTTGCTGTGGGAAAAACATGCTTGTCAATAGTACGGGATTCCACCATAAATACATGCACAAGGCTACTTGAATATCCTCTGATCAACAGATGAAATACCACATTGATCAGCTGGTGACTGATAGAAGGTGCTCTCCTAGTCTGGTAGACGTACAAGTGATTCGAGGAGCTTATATCGATTCGGATAAAAGGTTCACACCCAGTTAAGCAGAGCGAAAGTCGTGTAAAATAAGGCATGTTGAAAGCTGGACATCGAAAAACTGCAATTATCAGATATAGCCACGCCTATGAAGAAAACCGCCCTCAGATACTGGCGCAGAATGCACTAACGTCTCATTATCCTGTAGCCCAATGGAATTATATTTTCCACCCTATGAAAACTGCTGCAGAGACCGTACTTGGTTATGAAAACAAACCATGGTACGATTACGAGTGGCGCATGGCAAGTGATGAAACGAACGGTGCACGTATGGCAATGCTTCAGTCAGTTGCAACGCCAGCCGCGTTATAGCGGTATAAGGAAAAGAGGACTTAGGGAACCCCTTTGTTTAAGGAGAAAACGCGGTTGTGGAGAAAGTACGAGGTTGCGCAAATTGAATCTTGCAGAAGGAAGAGTGACGCACGTAAATGCTTCCAAAAAGTACAAAGCCAAACCAACAGAAATGGATTAGTGCCCCTCTTTTGAAGAGATAATTACGGAAATCTTGCCACAGATGTGCAGAGAATTTTAGGAATATGGAGAGATCACTTCTATGCCTTAGTTGTCCCAGGAGACTTCAATACAGATTAGGGTGTTTAAACAATACAGGTCGACTGCCTCCTCTTAGCCAAAGCTAAGTTAGAAGGGCAATTTTATGGCTTAAGAACAACAAAGCCGCTGATTTTGATGGACTACCGGCTGATCTGTTAAGGCTGTAGGCTATGAATTGGAAAGGTGCTTGCATCAGCTCGTATGGAAAATCTGGTTAGACGAATGCATAACTGACAATTGCAGTATTAGCATATTGTGCCCTGTTTTCAAAAAGGCGACCCGAGCATGCAAGGTCCTCTCGAGCGTAATGATCAAAAGACAAAATCCGTTTATTGCAGACGGAATCGGTCATTTTCAGTGTGACTTTATGCCTGGAATGTCAACTATCCACCAGATATTCACATTACGACAAATTCTGGAGAAACTCCACGAAAATCAAACCAACACCTACCACATCTTTATACATTATAAGGCTGCCTTTAGCAGCCCGATACGTGGAAACTATATCAAGCTATGTCGGAGGTTGGTATTCCTGATAGGCTGACACGCCTTTGTAGAATGGCAATACCCGCCACGAGATCTTCTGTAAAATGTAGTACAACTCTCACCAAACCATTTAGGAGGCGGGGTGTAAGACAGGACGACACCCTATCCTGCGATCTCTTCAACATATTAATTGAGATCATCGTGAGAAAGGCTGCAATCGACACGAATAAGTCTATCAGGCTCAAAACTGTTATGCTGCTCGCGTATCCTGATGATTTAGACAAAGCGAAGTCTTCTATTAGTTACTGCAGTATTTTCGAGAATTGAAAACGAATCAGCAAAAGAGGGTTTTGGCAGTGAACGAGGATACGAGAAATTAATGGAGTCGACAAGCAAATCATCCACCCGATTGGACGAAAGTGTTGCCGTTTATAAACGCTATAATTTCTACACAGTGGACCTCAGATCTGCAGTGAACAGAAGCAATATTGGCAGCCTAGAAATCAAACGGAAAATTATGCTTGCAAACAAGTGTAATTCTGGGCTACGCAAGCACTTCAGAGATAAGACCGCCTCTCAAGAAACGAAGATCCAACTGTATCAGACTCTCATACAACCTGTTTTCCTTTATGGTGCAGAATCCTGGATCATATCCAATGCTGATGAAACACCACTGGGAGTCTTCGAGTAAAACATGTTTTGAAAAATATATGGTCCTTTAATAGAAAACGGCGAGTATCGACGACGGATGAACCACGAGCTGTATAATCTGTGTCCCGACATCGACGTAGTAATGTGAATCAAAATACCGCCTTTACGCTACCTGCGAGATCTTGGTGTTACCTGCTGGAGCAGAAAGCTGAATATCGAGTCGTTTTGAGCAACATGTTGTCCTCATCTTGCAAAGTCCTTGACCTGGCTTGGTTTTTTTGTAGGCACCTAAGTAAAAGTAGTAAGTAACGTCAATCTGCTATTGGCTATAGGCGAATTTACTCCAATTCGGTTTACTGATGGTTGGCTACACGCAAAAAAAATCTCGTTCCTCCCAAACGAAATCTTAGATAACTGAAGTTCGTTTGGGGACTGTAGTTGGGAGAAACGAACTTCTGGTAATCCACACAATGTCATTTCATTTCGGAGAACCTAAAACTGATTGCAGCAAACGAGTTCTGAAAAATATAAATTGAAAAAACATTTGCGAAAAATGAAAAACGTTTCCACCAACTGTTTTTTCGGTTACAGCAACCGTGTTCTAGTTGCTCTTAACTAAAAAACGTTTGCGAGAACTGGAGCACGTTTGCAGTAAACGAATTTCGAAAAATTCGAGCTGAAAACACGTTTGCGAGAAGCGAGAAGCTTCAAATCGATCAAAGTATTGTTGCGGCAACCGAGCAATAATTTTTTTTTCTTTGCGTGTATCTCCAAAAAATATAAACCTTTTTAATTGGACTTGGACCCAATGGATGACTAAAGGTGAGTTTATGTATTAGACTGAAATTTCTGTAATTGGTTTGTTGTAGAAATACCTTAGGAATGGAAACTACAATCGTCGGTAGAGAGCCAAAAGTACGGTAAAGTTTGACATTCGTGTGGTCAACTCCGCAAACACGTAATTTTAGTACGCCCTACAAATATCACCTTTCGGAACACCCTAACTTAGAGGCCGGGATTTTCAAAGACGCATATATAAATCAATTTTTGTTTTCATATGGACGTACAATATGTGGTGGTGCAATGGTTAGTATTCGCGACTTTTGTACATGAGAACGTGGGTTCGATACCAGCTCAGACCACCATACATTTCTTTCGTCGACGGTCACCTCGCTTAGTGGTATCGCGAATTAAGCCATGAAAAAGCTTTTCAAAATACAGTTCGGATGCGGTGTAAAACTGTAGGTCCCAATCAGTGAGTGTAAAAACTAGAAAGCGCACATATCACTGATTGTGACAATTCCTTCATGGGATGTTTTTTCAGTTTTTTATTTACCCATAAATCATAGTCCTTACAAAGATATCACAATTGCCAATATGTTTAGGATTCGCGCTAGATTTCATTTAAACTCTACCGGTGGCTCAATATGGACGATGCCATCGTCTTTCGTACCCAAGTTGTCACACAACTGATATTGTTTGTTTTCTTGATGTTGCCGGAAAAGGCTTAAAAACATTCGTTGGGTTGTTTCTTCATCCAACCCTGTATCTGCTGCAACTTCACCACCATCTTCTAGTGCTTGTGCTACTGAATCTTCTACAACTTGCTACAACTGACGCCGCATGCTACTTGCAACTTATATTGCTTTTGCTATTATTATTGTTGTTCGGAATCTTAAGCCACATGACGCACAATGTGTCACTAGTAATGTTTTCAACAATAACACTCACACACACACACACACACAGCCATCTACACTGAGGCAAAATGCTAGGATGAACTTGTATTCCTAGCGGCTACAACTTGCCAAGTGGACCAACCAAAAACCTCTACCTCAACCTCTGCACTGCCATCATGCCCACATCCGTGTTTTCTACCCCTCCGATGACACAACAATGTTTGTTACTAATTTAAATGCAAATGAGATTCATTTGACGTTGTTGACGTCTCGTACGGAGAAGTCCTACGTAACTGGAGATGGCAACGGAGACGAAACTATAGTTGGACCTTGGTTGTTAGCCATACAGTATTCTGTGTGAGAGTCCATACGCTCTTTTCCCTTGCATTTGCGAAATACTCCTTGCTTCAGTGACATCGGACACAAAGGGTTGGGAACTTAGGATGGGATGGCTTAAAATTTTCCAAAATTATTCCTTGTGACCATCGTATGCGATGCGATAGTAGATGTTCCTAATGCCCGTCCCGATCTGTGATGATGATGGTGATGTCGTTCATCTTTACTTATACTGATGTTGCTGCTGCGGCTGCAGCTGCTGGCAATTGTTGTTGTTGTTGGTATCAGTTTTATAGGAAGTGAAAGATTTGTTCGTTGTGGCATGCAACAACACTCATAGCAGCAGCGACAGCAGTAAGAACAACAATTGGCATTTCATACATTTACATATTCAACTAAACTAATATTACTAATACAGACACAACCATAAATAAATGAACTATCGTAGCTTAAATGAATTAAGTATGAAATTAGACAGGAGCGGTAGTGAGTAGAAAAATTGGGAGCGTTTCCGCCCTCGCAAAGATGTTATAGAATGCCCCAGTAAACCGAACTACCTCAAGTAATGGGCATTGATATTGGTTATGAAAGCATACGGGTACTAAGTGCAAGCGACAGCAATACAAAACACATGAGAACTTCTTTGTCGTTAGCGTTGACAAAATCAAATATAGAGACAATAATTCTCATCTAATTTGTGGGTTTGTTTACATAAGTATAATACAGTCAACAGATAAAGAAGTTTTGCGTAGACGAAGGTTTTAACGTTGTTTCGTAGATGACTGAGTTAAGAATCCCCAGGTTCTAGTAAACCATCGTTAGGATCTACTACTCCTTTCGATGTAGGAACACAAAATGTTACCGTTTTCTGGAGACTAAATGCAGATTCATTATTATTTTCCTGAAGATATAAAATAATCTAATGTGCAGAAAACTGTCACAGTGTCATTATAATATGCGACAGCAGTGAAACTTCATATGTGTAGTTGAAACTATTGCAGCATTTCGCTTTTTTGTCTGATGACTGTGAATATTGGCTCGCATTTTTAGATGCGGTTCTTTGAACATTGAAACATATGTGTATGTTCGTTTTGACATCTTGATAGTTCTTACATTTTAATTAATAATTGTGTTTATTTTCCTGACAATGTGGAGAATAAAATTATTTAAAAAGACGACCAAACGCTCGAACATTTTAATTTTGAATAAACGTAATACGAAAGGTTGGATAAATCATTAGTTATTCAGTAACTGTTTACATTTCCAAGTTATGCCTGGTGCTGGTTTTTCTCCGTTGATATCATAATAAAATCGCTACCGTTCGTCTTGTACAGTGAGTGTTTGTATGTTAGTGTAGGCAATCACTTTGATGGGGTGTAGTAGTGCACATATAGCCGGTTTGATAAGAGTATGTCTGTTAGTCAATGTGTTTAATTAATGAGCTTAGGTATCTTTACCATAAAATTATTTTTTGGATTACCCATGTTTTTACTTCAGTGTACAGTTTTTGTAATTAGGTTTACACTTGTAGCGTATATTTTCTGTACTTTGATGTACACTTCTTGTTCTTACATACATTTTTTGATGTGTTAACATCTATAGGCGCGGGTAGGGACTAAATTCACAAATTGAATACGTCCAAACACATTTTGTCCGACTGCGATCACACGGATTGTCAGACTGCGCTCACACAGATTGTCCGACTGCGATCACAGATTGTTTGGTGTTAATCTCCTCCGAAACGGCTGGACCGATTTGTATGATATTTTGTGTGCATATCGGGTAGGTCTCAGAAACGGCCAACATCTGTTTTTCATACCCCTAAATGATAAGGGTGACCCACCCCTATATAGAACACAGATATGTCAAACTGCGAAAAAAACACACACTGATGTAGTGGCAGCGAATAATTGTCTTGTGTGGGTGCGGAGCACTCTCAGAGCAAAGAGAATAATGGCGTGGTTAAACGTATATAAAAATCAGATAGCAAGAGAGCAACGAAAATTGTGTGAACTTGTGTAGCGTATGTACGTACATAACAATATATGTATGCACATGTATGTCTCTGTGTTTTTTGTGGGAATGAAACAAAAAGTATTAAGCAAGAAAATAATGACACATGTGCTTGCACTGGTCTTTAAATAATTTTAAGTATTAATTTTATTTAAATGTAACGTCATCATATGATTGGTCACTGTTTTTTTTCCAATGTAACATTTACTAATGTGTTCATAGAAATCGAACAGGTACCGTGTAACAAAAAGGTGTTAACACATCGCCCGTGAGTTCGAAAACTCATTGGATTTTTTTTATTTTGTGTATAAATTGTTTGTTTTGGTTCTACTGGTTTTACATTTGTGTATACCTTTTGTCGTTCAGTGTACACTTTTTTATCAATTGTGTACACATTTTGACTTTTTGAACATATTTTTTGTGTCTTGTGCATAGATCGTAGGAAATCTCGTGGGAAATCGTTGGAATCTCTCAATAGTAAATTGTACACACTTTGCGTTTGGATAGATATCGAAGGTGGATTCAACAATGTGCAGGATGTATTCAAAACTCATCCACTCCTTAACTAGTTTGCAGAAGGCCGGGCATTAAGGACTTGATCAACCCTATGCTAAGGAATAGATGGATAAACTGCGGTTCTCAAGGCATAAATATAAGCTACAGGGTGCACCGTGGAACACCACAAGGATGGATTATATCACCACTCGTGTGGGCCGCCAAAATTCACAATCTCCTAAGGATTCTTACCGACGAAGGACTTAAACCAGTCTACTTTGTAGACTATATTGCAATACTCATAAGTGGAAAGCATCATCATCGATTATGCAGAAAGGCCCAGAGGGCACTGAATATGGCGTATAACTGGAAATGCAAAGTTGCGAAACTGCAAAAAGCTTAAACATACGTGCTGCATTGGAATTAGCGGTGCAATGAGCACAACTCCAATATTGTGTATGTAAACTGTTTAGGGTATCCGGCCAATAGATATCGAGGTAAATTACGAAGATGCCGTTCTGGCAAAACGGCTGAAGGCGATAGGTGAATATATCAACAGTGATTACAAGTCAAAACACCAACGAATTACGGAGACCTTGGCTGGTTAGTCGCAATATGCAAGTGAATCCAACCGAACATCCGAACTACGGATTAAGGCGATCTGCTTGACTATGACGCCATCTAGAGACACTTGGCAGGATGGGATCTTGCCACTAACCCTCATTTGAATTCACTCTGACACGGACGCCTCAAAGCTATGGAAACAACAGGTCTAGGAATTTTCATTGCAAATTCGGCGACCAAAACCTTCCTACGCCTCCCAGATCACAATTCAGACTTCCAAGAGGAAGTTCGTGCGATAATGGAATACATTTAAATCGTTCGAAAACACTACGAGTACAACGGACATGAATATCATAACGGATATTAAGGCAATATAAACGGAAATTGTAAAATCTAGAACTCTAGAATACTTGACTGCAAAAAGGTTACCAATAACGGTAGACCACAGACGGTAGAGTTAATATCGTCTGGGTGCCGGAACATAGTGGAGTTATCGGTAATGAGCGGGCGAACATTTTGGAAACAAAGAACAGAAAAGTTTATACGGTAAGCCTGGAGACCGTGAAACCTTTCAAGACTGAGATGATAGAAGTCTTAACGGGATACTCGGGCTTACGAGCCCACTTATACCATATTGGACAAGTGAAAAATAGTGAGTGCAGGGATGACGATGACGGCCACTATAAGAGCTTCGCTGTAATTCCCATTCGCATCAATACACCCGGAGTACTTAACATTGCGGTTGACCAGCATCATCAGTTAGTCGCTTTTCAGTGCACAGCTTCGTGGTTCTAATTCTGAAAGGAATCAATTGTAAACTTTCCACTTAAATATATTTAGCATAGCGGCTTAGGCTGACTATTCCACCATAGCGACCTCGGTTGACTATTCCACCTTAGCCTATGGGGTTGATTTTGCCACCATAGCCGGACTTATACGGACTATTCCACCACAGCGGCTTAGACTGACTACTCAAGAATAGAGATTTCGGTTTACTATTCCACCTTAGGCTATTCCACCATAACGGCTTAGGCTAACTATTTCAACATAGCGACTTAGGCTGACTATTCCACCGTAGCTACTTCGGTTGAATATTCCACGATAGCCATTTCGGTTGACTATTACATCGTAGCCACTTCGGTTGACTATTCCACCACAGCGGCTTAGGCTGACTATTCCACCATAGCGGCTTAGGCTAACTAATTTAACATAGCGGCTTACGCTGACTATTCCGCTATAGCGGCATAGGCTAACAATCCCACCATGGCGGCTTAGACTGATTATTCAACCATATCTACTTCGGTTGACTATTCCACCATAACCACTTCTGTAGACTATTCCACTGTGACGGCTTCAGCTGACTATTCCGACATAGCGGCTTAGGCTGACTACTTCACCATAGCGGCTTCGGATGACTATTACACCATAGCAACTTCGGTTGACCATTCTACCATAACCACGTCGCTTGACTATTCCACCATAGCTACTGCGGCTGACTATTCCAACTTAGCGGCTTTGGCTGACTAACTATTCCACCATAGCGGCTTCAGATGACTGTTCCACGTATTCTTCTTATCAACCGATACAAATCCGATTCATTCTGCCCATCCGAGTATAAGATGACCGTATTATAGGACGAATCGAACTGTTATTGAGCCATTCTACTCTAATCTAATGCCGATTCACCACGCGTACAACACACCATGTCGGTTGACAGAATCCAAAGGAGAGTTCCCAAACCATTCCCAGAAGGGTATTCTCAACCATTCCAAATCTTTCCCAGTATAGTGTTCTCAGACCGAACTCAAAGGAGTGTTTTCAAACCATTCCCAAAAGGGTCTTCTTAGCCGTCCCCAGAAGAGTGTTGTCAAAGCAATCCCAGAACAGTGCTCTGAAATTGAACCCAAAGGAGTGATCCCAAATAATTCCCAGAAGGGTATTCTTAACCATTTCAAACCCTTCCCAGAAGAGTGTTCGGAAACCGAACCCATAGTAGTGTTCTCAAATCACTTCTGGAAGGGTATTCTCAACCGTTCCCAGAATAGTGTCGTCAAACCTTTCTTTTCTCGGCTAAAGTGTATGTCTACCGACATGAGACGGATCAGAGAGTCACTTCCCCATCGTACCCCTGATTTTCAAATGAACTAATTAACTGCGTACAACAACTATTTTAGCCCAAAGTGCTTAAATATCCAAACTACTATAATAAGAAGACCTGGCCAAACTATGACAACTAACTGAAAAGGGTTTAGGTTATGTGCCTTGCTTTTTACTCGAAATTTATCTTTTCCTGCCCTTATATCAAACAGTTTCCTTCTACTTCACTACAACTTGTGCTAGGTGGCACTTAGTTTTTCAAGGAATTCCATACTATGACAAGATTTGCCACATATTAAGTTGCTAGAAGCAAGTATTTTAATCAGTCCAAGTTTCAAATGTATGCCAGTAACAATTTTGCTCCAACCAAATTCGTACCCCTCTTTATCAGTTGCGCTTCTACGCCACTGGATTAATTAAGCTTCTAATGCATATCATTAAAAATCTACACTTAGTTTTCTTTATTTAGCATTACCGACACAAAATACATTTTGCAAATTTACATTTCCACATAACTCATCGCATGTCCTTTGCAACGGTCTGGCCTACTACACCTCCAATACCAAACTACCTCATTTAACAAAACTAACCAAGCAACCGAACTGAACACCATCCATTCCCCTGCCATCATGTCCAGAAGAAATTTCACAACTCATTTTGAATTTAATACATTGACTTACGCAGGATATTCATACATTTTGTATTATTACAGGGAAATCTTGTTTTCAGAGTTTCTGCACTTTCTTAATGCAAAGGATAGCTAGTCCTTGCTCGCACTCTTCGGCTGAACCAAAATGTAGACCAATCTCAGCATAACTGCCAGAGAACAACATGCTTGTGTGTGTACAGAGGGAAGGGGATCTGGAAGGTTTTGTGGGTGTACTAAAGGGAGGGGAACTGGTAGAGTTTGTGATTAAAAATGTTCGAAATCAACACACTCTGCTAGTGCAATACAATTAGAAATTTTGTCCAGTTCCATGAAATTCTTTTTGCGGCAGTTGGAGTTATATTTACATATTACCCCTCGTCCCACTAAAGTTGGCTGCTGACTTCTTGTATTCAAAGTTGCTTCTTCAGCACACACGCACACAACCACACGTATAGCCTGCATATAATCAGGCATTCAAAGGATACAGGGCAGAGGATTTTAGGCAAATGGCAGGCGAATTTTGTTCACAAGGATTGTTTGGTGTGGTCTCAGGGTGTTGTATAATGTAGATGTCTGTAGTTGTTCGATTGCTTAGGTTTTGTCTTTCCACATTAATAAACCAATGCGACGAAATGCAGATTCGAATTCTAGGACATACAACTTTGTACAGCCAAACATCGTGCTCATTTAAACGGATTGTGTTTAGTTAAATACAGTGTTTGCAGAGCATAATAAGGATATTTAGGATTTCGTATTAGGATTGACTTCATCGATATCCACTTATATTAATCAGATTTGTTTTGGTTCTTAAGGTCCACATCCATACTTCTAAACTAATGTATGGTATTTAAAGCACATTTGGAAACATGTCCCTATTGTAATTTTTCTCTGGAGATTTAGTTTTACGAATATATGAAATTTAAAAGACGGGGTATTTCTCAATATGACCAAAGTTCATTATAGCAGCAATTTCTTTGAGACATTCTCAAGCAGCGCACAACTTTCGGCATTTTGTCAATTATCCCCTGGTAATGCCAACAGCCACTACTTGATGGTGACCAAATTGATTGAGCAATCGGAATAGCATTCCAAACCGATGCTTATTAGGAAATTTAGCAACATGAACACCCAACATAGTTCCAATAAACCGACTTGTTTGCCTGCCCAGACGTCGTTCGCAGCCACAGCACTTGGATCGGAAGGTTTAATTAATAACTTATCTTAAAGAAAAATCGTGACAGAAACGTCAACAAATTGTAATTAGCAAAATATACGACATCTAAACCCTCTGTGATGCAATGGCTAGAGTGCGCGGCTCTTGTGCATGAGAACATGGGTTCGATACCTGCTGTGACCATATTACATTTCCTTCGACGGCGGCCACCTCGCTTAGTGATGCCGATACCATCGAGTACTTAGCCATGAGAAAGCTTCTCAAAATACCGTTCGGAACCGGTCTAAAACTGTAGGACCCAATCAGTGTGTGAAAAATAAGAAAGCTCACAGCTCACTGGTGGTGACAAGCTCTCCTCAATCCCTTCATGGGATGTAATGGGAAACCTTGTTTATTTTAGATGACGACATTTGGTAACGGTTTGTGCTTGGAACTGTCTCCGAATCGAGGCTAACAGGGACATCTTAGACCTGAACGAAATAACTTTTCTTAACAGTGGCAACCATCAATTGTCACACGGTGAAATAAACGGCCCCAGCAATATATTGCAGGAACAATGTATATGTTTGCAAGAATTGTTCTCATGAATTAAAGATGTGCTGCTTTTTTTTTGTCGGTCACGTTTTTGTTTTAAGAAGTTTTCAACAAACAAAGCCACATTTGGGTCACAACACATTTATTATAACCTATTCATCATTGTGTCCCAAGCATGTTATATTGAATAGAAACACAATGTGTTTGGGCACAGGTATACTATATCTGAGACTAGCTGACAAAAAACAACAAAAAAAGTACAGATTTTTAGCGTGTCTGGAATCAGGAAATGCCAGACAAGGAAGACACAAAGTCGGGCTTTTTCTTTCACCTCAGGCTACAAATGCTCTAATGGCCATATCCGATCGCATCGTCATTGCGAGCCATCAACTAGAAATTCCGCAGGATTACTGTAGTATCCATTATGACACATGAGGCTAGTGCTAAGGAGAATTTCTGTAATAAATTTGATTGTCCTGCAAGCTCCCTTTCAGTTAGGTAAGGTTAAGTTAGGTTGAAGTAGCAGCCTGCATGTCAGCCTCACTTAGACGTTGTGATCCCACAGGGACAAAGGAAAAATTATGAGATTTCCTAGGCGTTCCCGTTGATCCAGTTGTAACATCAGCCAGATTTGCTAACGCCCCAAAGAAATGTCAGCCAAGTGTAGCCTGCCGTCTTCTGGTCAGAGAGGGTCGACCTAGGCGTTCTATTACTTCCACCTTCTCCTCGTCGCCTCAGCTTCTGCAAAAGTCATTTGTCAAGACTGCGTGTCGTTCAATGACACAGTGACCCGATAAGACGCGTGTCGTTCATGACACAGTGACCCCATAAGATGCGATAAGTGAGACGTCCGATCTCGGTAACAACAGCAGGGCATTAGTTCGTTTCAAGTCTAGATATTGTCACATCAGCTTAGAAGGTGCACAATTCCCTACCAGCGACCACCTACCGTTAGTTGAGCACAAGGTGCACAATTCCCTACTAGCGAAGAAGAAGAGCTTGCAAGTTTCCAGAAGCATGCACATATTCCAGTTCCCTGGAGCATGTAAGATAGTCCCCACACGCGGAGAAATCAATTTTTTTCTGTTGTTTAGAGGCAAATATAATGTGTTTGGACTTTGTGGCTAATATAGTATACTTGTGTCCAAACACATTGTGTTTGCTATTCAATATTAGATGTTGGAGACACAATGATTAATAGGTTAAAATATAGGTTTTGTGACCCAAATGTGGATTTGTTTGTTGAAAACTGCTGAAAACAAAACTGTGACAGACAACACAGAAACAAAAATGCAGCGGAACTTCAATTCATGAAAACGATGCATGATGCATAATGCAAACATGTATATGGTTCCTGCAATATGTTGCTGGGGCAGTTTTTTTCACAGTGCAGTTTGGCAAGTTAATTTGCTTTGCAGTTCCCTGGTATTTCCATGTGGCCCGGTACCCAAATAAGGTGAAGATTAAACTGTTAAGCCATCTTATTAAGAGACCTGCGAAAGTCGAGGTCAGTTATCGAAGTCAGAAAGACAGCTTCCAGGGGCTTGATGGCTGCCCGACTATCAAAGATGAAGACCTTAGTCGGAACATTACTTCTTAGGCTTCTAATTACTTCCCTAATAGCTAGCATTTTTGCCTGGTAGACGCTAAGTACAGTGATTAGACAGTCTTTTCGCAATAGATAGCCGTATGTCGTCAAAAGTGTCCAAAGTCTACTTTGTCGTCAAGTTTCGAACCATTTGTGTAGTACATTACGAATTTCCAATGCCCGTGGGTGCGACCATTCCATTCTTATCTGTCAGGAATAAGAGCGTGGTACTTCTTGCCATAGAGTGATTCGGCCAAAGTGTAATCGACAATATCTGAAAGGTCAGGTCCCTATCAGTTGGTAATATCTAAATATTTCGGAGAGACTTTAATGCAGTTATGGGAAAACATAATTTGGAACTGTGAAGAACAACAGGCTCATAGATTTCAGTGCTCGGCATCGACTCCATGTGGTAAAAGTATTCGTCAAAATGAGCGAACGTAAAAAAAGAGTTCAGCAAGAGATAATGGTTGCCCCGCTTTGTGGGCGAACTAATAACAACAATATCAAGGAGAAACAAAATTTAAGTTAATAAGAATAATTTTCTAGCGAGTACGAAACTACAGGATGTGGTGTTCTGATGACAAAAGTTATTGATACGACGAACATTTTCATTGCAGTGACGAAAATTTCCCCTTCAGTGTAAATATATTGATTCTGTAGCCAAAGCGAACCATTGAAATTGATGGACTAAAATTATTTCATTAACACCACAGTACTGCGTGTGGGCAATGCAGTCATGCGCGTGTTAAGGAACACAATGTCACATACTGCTTTCCATACATAGTGGGCATTTGCGTAGTGTTAATTAAAATTAACCATCGAACGAAATGCCCAAAGTCTAGACTGCTAAGGTGACAAAAGAGCAGGAAAATTAACTAAGAGTTTCTACAAGTAAAATACTTTCCTCATGCATTTCCTATAAAACATTGAACATCTTAGCTCTACATACACATATATACCATAAATTTCTATGCATAAATGTGTAAGACTACATGGAAAACTTTGGAATTACGAAAATGTTCGTAGCTTAAATACATTTATGCGCACATAGTCAAAAGTTCCAAATTAAAATGCAAAATTATCAACGTTTGCTGCAGCCGAAAAGACAATTGTTAAGAGTCTCCACACAAACGCATTTCAATAAGGAAACTGCAAGTAGTAAACTCACACATACATACACACCTGCAGCAGTGACTGCTAAGGACAAGGAGGCTGAATATTTTAAGGAAAATAATATTATTGTATTGGTTCTAATCACACAAATACATAGCTGCTCTCTAATACACCTACAAGCAGGCGAACTTTCCAACCGGCACAAGGACTTTCATATATTGTAATTCTTGTAGTTGTAAATATATTGTCAATGTATATGTATTATGAGACTGTGTGTGAGAATGCGTCTTGTCATTTAGTTGTTGTTGTCATTTTAGATTTTGTTTCCTTGGTAGTAGTTATGTGTCCTGTTGTTCTTGTTACTATTGTTGGTGTGACGAGGGAACAAGTTAATTCAGTTAAAGGACATAATACATGTCGTAGTATGATAATAGTACTATACTACTATTTTTCTTAAATACCAAATATAACAAAGAAATACGAAGGCCGTACGCTAAGTAGGGTTACATTTATGTGGATGACAAGTTTTGGCTAGTAATTACACGTTACAGTAGGTGAAAATACCGGCAACAGTTTCTCCAATTTTTTGCTGTCTACACATTTAAGATAAGTTTCACTCAGGCTAGCAAGAGATAACAAACAGTTTTTAATTACTTATGTGGCCTCTAACAACACAGAGGGGTCAAGGGACTTACAATACGAAGATAACATGTTATTTCAACCGGCTTGATATTCGGCTTTTTTACTCCAGTTAATAACATCAAGCTCTCGCAGGCAATATTCCGTCTGGTCTTTCCAGCGAAATCGGGGTTGTCATATTTTCAGATGTTCTTCGTGTACGACTTTTAATACACACTGAAAAATTTTTCGTTTTTTGCTATTTAAATTGCTATTGCGACCCAAATAAATCTGTGTTTGTGATATAAATACAGCCGTGTTTGTTGCACTGTTTATACTCTCTCGAGAGCAAGAGAATAAAAGAGGGCAACAACTGTGTATATTTATATGTGTATCTGTAGTTTTGCATTATTCTCTCAGTGAGTGATTCATAAATATTCCGGAATGTGCGTGTAAACTGCAGATGAACTCAGTGTTCTTTTTTTGGTTGTTGTATTGCGTTTTAATTTCATGTATTCAGTCGTGAATGGTTCATCGGACAGATGATATCGAAAGCGCTTGATCAGTGAAAAAAGAATAAACAAACGCTCGGACGGTTAAATGGTTTCTGATGTTGCTTTGGTTTTTGTGTATGTGTTTCGGATATATTTGTGTGTGCTACCAAAGTGAGAAACGATCTTGAGGAAAGAAACTGGAAAGGGCAACAACGTGAATATCTTTTTCTGCCCCAGCCTCTACTTAAAACATCGGAATGGCGGAACATTTGTGAAATATAATAAAAAAAAAAACACAAGTAATTAATACACGCTTGTCTTGCATGAACTAGAGTTGTATATAAATTTATAGTTTGAGTACCAACAGATAGTGATAACCAACGCATAGCTGAAACCTTCTGAAAATAAAAACGTAAAAGACAACAAAGAAAGGAGAAACAAAACAGCAGCAGATTCTCGTTTCGTAAAAAAAGTAATTCATTCAATGCAAGTAAATGTATAAAGGGTAATTTTAAATATTTTAATTTTTTGTATTAATTATTTATAAATGTGAAAATATATTGATGAAACTAATTATAATATATAAAGAGAGAAAGACTAATTCGGTTGTAAATATTATTATGTTTGGGAGAAAATACGCATATGTTTCCACGTAAGTATTTGACGGTTTGGGGGAAACACGCGAATGCTTCCACGTAAGTATATGGCTGTTTGGAATGAAGCACAGTAAAAATCCTAATGTTTGCATTTAAATACACCGGAGTTTGGGACTTACAAACAAACAAATGTTTGAAGTGTGAACATATACATGGTTCCTGCAGAATATGTTTGGGAGAATATGTTATAGAGGCTTTTTTTCAGCGTGTAGCTGTCGCACTGGTTCATTCTGATTCATACTACTTAATTGATCTTGTCACCGTAAACGCACTATTTTGGTTCCCATACACGCCGAAACAGAAACGTCCAGCAAGTATAGATCATTCTTTCTATCCTGATTGTTTTCAGAAAATAAAGCTGCATTTGGGTCGCAAAAACAAATGTTTCTCCAAATTGTAACATTGAGTAAGAAACACAATATGTTTGGGCACGAGTGTACTATATTTGCGACAAGCTACAAAAACAAGCAAGAAAAAAAGACAGATTTTTCAGCGTGTAACTACATCGATAACGAGATACAGAATATATCCATTGTCGATACTCGCTATTCTCTATTATAGAACCATATATTTTCTGGAGCATTTCTCTGTCGAAGATTTCAATTGATGTTTCAACAGCATGCGATATGACCCAGGATTCTGCGTCATAAAGCAACACACGTAGTAGGAGCGTCTTATATAGTTCGATCTTCGTTTCTCGAGAGAGAGTCTTATCCTTGAAGTACATGCTTAGCCCAAATGCACACCTGTCCTGCAAACACAAATCTTCGTTTGATTTCCAGGCTAACATTACCCAGTTGGAAATTTTATCTTGAAGACATTAGGACTATGTCAGTAGGTGATGCCAATTTATACAAGACATCTTCTTGACATGTCTGTAGTTTTGACTTAGGTAACATAAATTGTCAAGAGGTTGACAATCTATGTAAAAGCGTCCTATTGATTTATCAGCCCTTTGTCATGGCTGGCTCTTATTAAGACCAATGCTGAATGTCGATTGAGGATGTCTTCATCATTTGTCAACTGCGAGTCATGTGTGTGGATTTTCAAATTGTTCAAAAACTTCAAACCGAATTTTTTGTTATTTATTTGTAGTTATGAAATATATGCCATACGTTTTCAAAATTTATCTCAAAATATTTGAAATTTGTTAGAAGAATATGCTAATTTTTTGCTTCACTTTTTGTCATCTTATCTTTCAGATTTTATTTTATATCGCACAACAGAACAGATACATACATATGTAAGTACATACATATACATACAAAAATTCCAAGAAATAAGTAGTTACCTACAAGATGACCCGAAGCATCATATTTAAAGACGGCTTGAGTAACTGACCCACTGATGAATGGTTACTCAAGACGTCTTGTGTACTTGTCATAAGGTGATCACCACTGTTGACAAACTGTGGAAAATTCTTGCTGACTTTTGAACAAATGTATGAAAATGTCAGGAGGTGTCATGACGTTTTGTATTATAGGAGTGGGTCGGAAAGTCAGCAGTAACTCTGACATGTCAGTTCTTTGTCATTGATGATGTCTATAGGAAATTTCCAACCGGGTATTTTTTCTATTTACGGCGGATCCCAGGAAAATGAATTCGTCCACTAAACAAACAAAAATTATAGTTTCCCATTAAATCCCATACAAGGATTGAGAAGCTTCACACAACTAGTGATCTGTGCGCTTCTAGTTTTATAGTCACTGTATGGGACCCACAGTTTTCCACGGGTCCCGAGTGTTATTCTAAGAATCTTTTTCATGGCAAAGTACTCGATAGTGTCGCCTTCACTGAGCGAGATAACCGTCGTCCAAAGAAATGTATGGTGGCCAGAGTAGGTATCGAACCCACGATGCCATTTGCAACAGCCGCGCACACTAACGATTGCACCACCGGCGCAAATAATAACGAAATAATAACGGTTGCCAGCGTTCACCCTTTCCTCCAAACGAGAGGCTGTTCTGCTCGTCAGAACAATTAATATTGTCTTCTCCTCGTTTACAGCCAAACCCTCTTTTGCTGATTCTTTCTCAATTCTCGAAAATATTGGGGTAACTTCTCGCAGATTCCGTCCAATGATGTCTAACTTATCAGCAGACGCGCGAGCAGCATGTGAATTTTGCTGCTGATAGTTTTATTCGTGTTGACTAAAAATTGTTGAAGAGATCGCATGATAGGGTATCGCCCTGCCTGAGACCTCGTCTGGTACCAAATGGTTCGGTGAAATCTTTACAAAGGTTTACTAAGGATTTCGTGTCGGGCAGTATCATTCTACAAAGGCGTACCAATTTAGCACGAATATCAAGCTCTGACATAGCTTGCTACAGTTTTCCCCGTATCGGTCCATCGACGACAGCCTTATGATTTACAAGAAGGTGGTAGCTGTCGATTTTGTTTTTCACGGGTTTTCTCCAGGATTTGTCGTAGTGTGAATATCTGGTCGATAGTTGACTTTCGAGGCCTAAAGGCACATAGATAAGGTGCGATCAAACGGCTTTAGTCTTTCAAACATTAAACTCGAGAGGACCTTGTATGCGATGGATAAAAAGCTTATTCCACGTTAGTTGGTACATGTACTCGGGTCGTTTCCGTTGGAAACAGGACACAGTAACTACGGCTCCAATCGTCGGGCATGGATTCGTCTAGCCAAATTTTGTACATGAGCTGACACACACAACTTCCAACTTATAGTCATCAACCTTAAAAAACTTCGGCGGTAGCCCATCGGCACCAGAGGCTTTGTTTTTCTTAATCCGGGAAATTGCAATTCTAGCTTTGCTTTGTTTAAGAGGAGGGCAGTCGACGCCACCGTAGCGTATTGGCTCAACACCCTCATCTATATTGAAGTCTCCTGGTACAAGTAAAGCGCAGAACAAACTGTTAGATATTCCAAATTTCATGCAAAACTGACATCTCTGACATCAGTTTAGCTCCAAAATTATGACAACCACAGATAGTGGAAATATATTTAGGATTTACTGATCGATAGCTGTTGATTATAATAGATTCCGAATATGTATGTAGTGAAATCCTAACATGCACCGTTTTGGAATGCTAATAAAATGTATTAATTATAAACGACGACAGCCCCATACATTTCGAGCGTCCCCCTCAGCTTTTGGGGACTGTAAAAATAAAGTGATTTTTAATAAATTTTTATTATCCACCCTATAATTAAACTCTTTGAACTTCTAAGCAGAGGCATGGGATAATTTAGGAGTTATGGTCATTTTCATGTTTGTCATTAGTGATCACAAACTGTTGTCCTTTTTGTATTTGTACGCACTGTTTCCGAGTTATGGTAATTTTTGTGTTTGTCATTGGTGATCACAAAATGACGGCTTGCCCTCTTTTTGCATTTGTACGCACTGTTTTGGAGTTATAGCAATTTTTGTGTTTGTCATTGATGACCACAAAATGCCATTCTTTTGCGATTTTTTACGCAGTGTTTCCGAGTTATGGCAATTTTTGTGTTTGTCATTGGTGATCACAAAATACCTACGTTTTTTATATTTGTCGCCACAATAAATGCTATACATCATAACTTTTCTTCAGCATACCACCCTCGTATCTTAACAAAATCCAACAATCACTTCTCTAATTTCTTCCCCCAAAATACATATTTTAGGCATTTGTGCAATAAGTCCATACAAGTTTATATGTATAAGTGAATGTTATTGTAAATGCAACTGTGTAGGTGTGTATTTAATTGTTTGTAGGGGCATTCAGTATATACTCACCAATGGAAGGCATGACTTGGAAGGCCTTCTAGCAGGCCTTGTTTTGGGAAAGCCTAA
This sequence comes from Phaonia tiefii, assembly GCA_963931995.1. Lineage (NCBI taxonomy): Eukaryota > Metazoa > Arthropoda > Insecta > Diptera > Muscidae > Phaonia > Phaonia tiefii. Next base: position 41,316,454 of record OZ008371.1, read on the forward strand.
TGCTGACAAAACAGTTCCCATACCATGTTCATTTCCTAACAACGCAGCGTGAGATGACGAGCTACGATTTGATTTTCGTTACTTAAGGAAGGCCTTATAGAAGATTGTCTGAAGAAGGCCTGCTAAAGGCATGAAAAAGGCCTGAGTCTATCAAATTTTGGTATCTGAATTAGCGTAAACATTTGATTTATATATTATATCTAAAAAGTTTCAGAAATACTTATATACCTACTCATGAGACAATTGTAATAGGGCTGCATAGGAAGGGAATAATATGGTGGAGATCGAACTTATGGAGAGGGAAGTGATGGTCTGGCGTGATAAAATCTAGTCAGTTACTACTAACTGACCCATTACATCCCATCCCATGAAGGGACCGGGGAGAACTTCTCACAATCACTGAGCTGTGCGCTTTCCAGTTTTCTTTGACTGATTGGGACATACAGTTGTACACCGATTCCGAACGGTATTTCGAGAAGCTTTTCATGGCTATATACTCGATAGTATCGACGTCACTATGCGAGGTGACCGCCGCCGAAAGAAATTTGAAGGTGGTAAGAGCAGGGTTCCAACGCAGGATCTCATGTACAAAAGCCGCGCACACTAACCGACGGCCACACATGATATTACACCTCATGAAAATAGTGTATACACACATTTTTTTTTGTCAATTATCGTTGCCTTGTGGCCATCGAATGTGCAATGGTAGTGTGCGCGAATCATGTGCATTAGAACGTGGGTTCGATCCCTGCTATGATCACTTTAGGTTTCTTTCGACGGCGGTGCTCGCCTCGCTTAGTGACGCCGACACTATCTAGTATTTAACCATGAAAACGCTTCTCAAAATACCGGTGGGAAACGGTGTAAAACTGTAGGTCCCAATCAGTGAGTCTTAAACTAGAACCAATCCCTAATCCCTTCATGCAATGTAACGGGAAAGCATTTGTTTTATCGCTGCCTCTGATCGAGTTATTTTGAGGAAGATGTAATTTGTTTGGTTTCCAAAAGAAGACATGCTACCAGGCCCATCTAACGAAAGGTGATGGATGCACGTGGACATCAGGTATATAAATAATTAAAAAAGTTGAAAAAAGCTGAAAAACAACAGCCTCTGCAACATATTCTCCCAAATATATCCTGCAGGAACCATGTATATGTTTGGAACACACTTCAACCATTTATATGTTTGCAAGTCCCAAACACAGGTGTATTTAAATGCAAACATTAGCATGTTTACTGACAAATATATATGCTTTTACGTCGAGACATATTTGTGTTTCATCCCAAACATCCGTATACTTATGTGGAAGCAATCGCGTGTTTCTCCCAAACCTCCATATACACGCTGAAAAATCTGTACAAAAATGCAAATACAATGTGTTTGTAGCTTTTCGCAAATATACTATGCCTGTGCTCAAACACATTGTGTTTGCTATTCAATATAACATGTTTGAGACACAATGATTAATAGGCTATAATACATGTTTTTGAGACTTACATGTGGGATTTCTTGTTGAAAACTGCTAAAACCAGAAACGAGACAGAAAGAAAAGAAGCAAGAATGCAGCAGATCTTAATTTCTTGAAAACAATGCTTGCAAACAAGCGCATGTTTCCTGCACTACGTTGCTGGGGCCGATATTTTTCAGTGTGTACTTACGTGGAAACATATGCGTATTTTCTTGCAAACTTAATAATATTTAGAAACAAATTATTCTTTCTTTCTTGCCTTATTTATTATAAATAAAAAAATTCAAATATTTACATTTCACATTTACTTGCACTGAATGCATTACTTTTTTTATGAAATGAGAATCTGCTGCTCTTTTGCTTATCCTTTCTTTGTTTTCTCTCATGTTTTTCTTTTCGGAAGGTTTCAGCTATGCGTTGGTACGCAAACAATATACTTATATACAAATCTAGTTCATACAAGACGAGCGTGTATTAATTATTTGTGTTTTTGGCGTAGATTGTTATTGTTGTAATCTTTATTTCATTGATTATGAGGAAACGGCGAGATAACTTTTTTTAAAAATTTTTTTGTAGGTAAATGAAGATGTTATCTTTCGTTTGATATACATTTCATATTGGTTGATATCTTCCTAATATTTAAATTTCTCAAACGAAAATTGTTTAAACACATACACTCAAACATATGTGTGGTGTTTGGTTGAGTGTTTGAGTTTGTAGTGTGAACACAAACTATGCTGCTGTTTCAGTGTGGACACAAACCTTCGGCTGTTGTTTTGATTGATGAAATATTGAACTTTCGTATATTTACTTATATATTTAAGTGAAACAAAATGTGAAATGTGAATTTAACATGGATATATAATTATAAAAAATTTAAATCAAATTGATTTGCGTCTGTTATTTATCATTTATCCTTACTCTTTTAATTTAAATACATATTTATCCTATTTTTCCTACCATAAGCTTATGTATATTATCAAAAGTAACTATCAAATAAATAAATTCATTTGCTTATGTTATTTATCATTTATTGTTATATATGTTTTCTGTCTTATCGGATGGCGCATTCTACGTTAAACTTAATGGCCGTGCCTCTGACCGAGAGACCGAAGGCCTCGGACAACTGTCTGCTGTATTTTTTTATTATATTTTAAATGTTCCGCCATTCCGAATGTTTCAGTAGAGGCTTGGGCAGAAAAAGGGGTTCACGTTGTTGCTCTCTCCAGTTTCTTTCCTCAAAATCGTTTCTCACTTTGTTAGCACACATAGTACATGTAGTAAAAAGAGGTTATGATTTCTCTTGGTTAGTTCAGTTTATTTTATTATAATTGGCAAAAAGATTAAGTTGAAATTATCTAAAAATGATTTTAATGAATTTAAAATTTATAATATTCAAAAAAGTTAAATTGTTCTTAGCGATTTTTCTTAACACGTTTCTTTTCTTTTTACTTAACCGCTTAACGAATGACTTTCTTTTTTCAAGTTCTCTTATCGACTCCTCAAAACTGAAGAAGATTCTTGATGTACTAAAATCATGATACAGAGTTATTGCAAATGGTATTGAACTATTAGTGTTGTACAAATGGTAATGAAAAGGGAAAATTTCTACATACATATATACGAAACACATACACAAAAACCAAAGCAACATCACAAAGCAATTAACCGTCCGAGCTTTTGTTTATTCTTTTTGCACTGATCAAGCGGTTTTTATATCCTCTGTCCGATGAACCATTGACGTCTGAATACATGAAATTAAAACGCAATAGATCAGCCAAAATAACAAACACTGACTTCATCTGCAATTTACACGCAAATTCGGGAATATTTATGACTCACTGACTGAGAGAATAATGCAAAAATACGGACACACTTATAAGATAGACTCTCTCTTGTTGTCCCTCTTTTATTCCCTTGCTCTCGAGAGAGCATAAACAGTGCAACAAACACGGCTTTTTTTGTATCACAAACACAGATATATTTGGGTCGCAAACACATATGTTATAACGTATTTATCATTGTGTCTCAAAAATGTAATATTGAATAGCAAACACAATGCGTTTGGGCACAAGTATATTATATTTGTGACAAGTCCCAAACACATATTATATTTTCATCCAAACAACAAAAAACGACAGATTTTTCAGCGCGTGGGATATGAAACTGGGACTGGTTAAAGAAAAGATATACAAATTAATATGGAACTCACGCCAGCCTGTCTACTTTTGGAAGGACTTCTAGAGTGCCGCTTAAAATCATCGAGTGAGAGGGAATGGCACATGCTTTCTTGCTACCATTGGCAGACAATTCTTTAAACAAAGAAATAAGAATGAATAGAAGATGTAGTCTGCCTTCATTTAGAACTCATATTGACAGGTGTCAAAAGGACCTTTTTTCTTGTTGGCCTTACCAATTCCGTTGCTGGGTATGCGCACATACTTATACATATTTTTGTGTGCTAGTGTATGCGTTTAAGTTAGTTATTCATAAAATTGTTAGAAACTTTTAAGTAAATCAACAATAATGACAAGTAGTCTAATGTAACTACTCAACTGCATCCCACTGCTAGGGTTGTCCAAATCCTGTCCGCCCTCTATACTGTCACAGGACTTTAAAACTCTTGTTCTATCTCAGTTTGCATTATTATTAGTAGGAGCAGAGAATGCATTTTTATATACATATAATATCGAGAGAGAGACTGCATATATTAACAACATGAAACCAAGGATAAAGGGATTTTTGTTAAAGAACTGAAAGTAGAGAAATGGAGTAGAGATGGGGTAAAATTTTTGACAGAAGGAAAAGACTCGAACTGATGGTGGCAGATGTGATCTAGTAAGGAGTGTAGAGTAGATGGTAGAATATAGTAGCATGGTAACTGCATTATGTCGATGGCTGCTAAACACTTCCAGTAGTCAGTCGTCTTTACCAAAATGTGGGGATTTCATCTTGTTGCATTCAAGAGAGAGTAAAATATTATGTCTGGAAGAACATTTCCAAAAAAGAAAATGTATGTCTTAGCTTTAAATTGCAACGATGGCATACCCTAGTCTTTCAACATAAGGAAGTCAAAGGGGTTAAGGGTTGAGGCCATGATAAATTTTTCCTTAAGAGGCAATGTTGCTAAAGATTCAATTATTTCCTCTACAAGAAGAGTGAAATGTGAAATGCATTTTGTCTAAAGATCAAGGGATGAGTCTGCGGGACTTTAAATTTTTGTGCGTAGATACACAATTTCTTTTATCGCCTTTAGAATTCAGTACGTATATTTTGTTTTAATTAAAGAATTTATCAACTTCTTGCAACACATGCCTAAAAAATCAATAAATTCATTATGAAAAAATATATATGTATATATTTTTTTAAGCAAAAAAGTGTGTAATATAAGGCTTAATATGTATGTGTGTGTCATTTTCCCTTATCAATTAAAAATTAATTTAATTAAAAAATAACAATGTTCTAAAAACAAATTTTTAGTTTTATATTTTGAAAGTGAAGCACTTAATTTTGAATCAGAAAAGTATTTGATTAGAAATGTAAGAAAAGAAAGCGATATCCTTCGCCATCGCTTAACGGCTACAAAATACAAAATTTTGTATTATTTTATCTCTTCTTTGTGTAAATATAAAAAATTGCATTTATAAAATCTGTTCCGGTTTGTAAGCTAAAAATATAAAGGGTGTCTCAGTAAGATTGCACATTTTAAATTTAGTGCCATTTTTTTTACAACTCCTTTTTGCAACTCTGAAATTTGGCAGCTGTCACTTATGTTTATTCTGATTATTAAAAATGGAGCGTTTTACGGAAGAACTATGCGTCATAATTGCGGAAACTTATTACAAAAATTTGGAAAGTTATTCTGAGACTGCTCGTAAACTTCGAAGAATTTTCAGTCGAGAAAGTGCACCTAATGTACCAACCATTCGAAGAGTGGTCAAAATATTAAAGGAAACTGGGTCGGTTCTGGTCAGTAAGACGTTGTTGAGACAGCATTACTGCGTAGTACGAGCGGAACCGCAGGTACGGACCAATGGCACAATACTTGTCCGAGCGAACAGTGGTATGACGCTACGTCCGTTTGATTATGTCTGAACGTCTTTAAGGTCGTATCCGAGCTGGACTCCAATGATAATTTTGGGGTAATTGCATTGTATGGCCATTAAACCATTCAAAGTTTATTTCTGATAAACGACAATGGATGTGATGCCAAGGATATTTGTAACATAACATATGCAGGAGGATTCTATCACCTGTATGTCAGTTAGTTGCTTATAAAATACAATACATAATATACAAAAAATACAATTTAATACAATGACAATGCCTAGAATCAATTGTAAACGATTTGTTGTGTTCAACAGCTTTCAACAAACAAAGTCACATTTGGGTAACAAAACATATGCTCGTATTACATCATATTAATCATTGTATTTCCAACGTGTAGTATTGAATAGCAAACACAATGTGTTGAGGCACAAGTAACGGGTCCGCCAAATAACTTTTTATACCCTCCACTGTAAGTGATAGAGGGTATATATCAGTTTGTCATTCTGATTGTAACATATAGAAATAAGGCTTTGCAACCCCATAAAGTAAATATATTCTTGATCCTTATAACAACCGGAGTCGATATAGCCATGTCCGTCTGTCCCTCTGTCCGTCTGTTGAAAACATTCTCACGACTTCAATCGGCGATAACGCGGTTTGGTTTTTGGCCAGAATGTTCCACGTATTCCTGAGCAGTTTGGTATTGAAAATCAGCGAAATTGGTCCATTGGAAAAAATTTTATGATTGGAAACGTAAAAAAACTCATAAAATTTTCACATTAATTTTTGTAGTTTTATACTAAACTACTGCTTTTGCCGTGTGGTGAATTTCCCTGTTGAAAATCTTTGTTGTTCTTTATAATAGGTAAGTACTTTAGAATGTTTAGATGTACTTTCATGTGTTCATACATTTATATGAATTTTGTCACACTTCATCTAAGGTCGCTGTGGCCTGATGGGTAAAGGGTTGTGCGGTGGAGTCTGAGGGTTGTTGGTTCAACCCTCGTCCCAGCTTGTTTTTTTTTTTAACAGCTCTTCAAAAAATGTTTTTTTATTTTTAAAAAATGCTTTTTTATTTTTAAAAAATGCTTTGCAACTTGTTTTTTTTTTAACAGTTCTTCAAAAAATGCTTTTTTATTTTTAAAAAATGCTTTTTTATTTTTAAAAATGCTTTTTTATTTTACTTGTGAACAAGTAACTTATTTTTATTTTTTTTTAAAAAGTACATTTTCTTAAAAAAAAGTACATTTCTTAAGTACATTTCAAAGTACATTTCAAAGTACGTTTCTTAAGTACATTTCATTAAGTTCATTTCTTAAGTACATTTCTTTCTTAAGTACATTTCTTAAGTACATTTCGAAATGTACATTTCTTAAGTACATTTCAAAGTACATTTCAAAGTACATTAACTACATTAAGCATTTGTGAGCATTGTCAGCATTTGTGAACAAGTAATTGCATTTGTGAACAAGTAACTTATTTTTATTTTTTTTTAAAAAAGTACATTTTCTTAAAAAAGGTGCTTTTTAATTTAACACTTTTACTTGTTTTTTTTTTGAAAATGCTATAAAAAAAAACTACTGAATATTTTCTAAAATTTCTGTTTTTATTTGAAAGTACAATCCTTCCGGTTAATAATGGAAAATAATTTCATTCAAATGGCTGCATCGGCTGGCCATGCTGTAGCCTAGACGATCGGTCCAATTTTTAAGCACATTATCGATTGTGTGCAGGGCGCAAAACATCGCGTGTAGATTCGGCTGTGTGGCACGTAGCGCCGTCCTGTTGAAACCAAATGTTGTCAATATCCTCCTCTTCAATTTTTGTGAACAAAAATTCGTTCAACATGGCCCGAAAACGATCGCCATTGACTGTAACGGCCACTTCTTGCTCATTTTCGAAGAAAAATGGCCCAATTATACATCTGGACCAAAATCCACACCAAACAGAGACTCGTTTTGAGTGCATCGGCTTTTCAATGTATGCGTGCGGGTTTTCTGTGCCCCAAATGAGACAATTTTGCTTGTTTACATACCCGCCAAGATCAAAATGAGCTTCATCTGAAAATATGATTTTTTTTTGGCAAAATCGGCATCTTGTGGAAGTCGATCGCAGGCCCACTTAGCGAAGCGAAAACGCATTGGATGGTCAGTTGGCTTCAACTCCTGAACTAATTGGACTTTGTATGGCGTCATACCAAGGTCTTTATGCAAAATTCGTCTCAATGATGTCTCCGAAATGTTAAATTGTTGAGAACGACGGTGAATTGATGTTGATGGCGCTTCACGCACACTTTCTGCCACAGCAGCTATATTCTCGGGTGTACGCACTATTTTTGGCTTTTCACGCTTTGGTTTATCGATGAGGATGCCAGTTTCATTCAATTTTTTTCGCAAGCTACCGAACATACAGAGCTGATGGTGCTTCTCTTCTTCCAAAATCCGTACGCAATTTTCGCACACATGCTGCAACATTACCATGATTTTCAAAGTAATGTCGCAATATTTCCCAGCGTTGCTCAAGCGTACACACAACCATATTCGTTCAGCGGAAGAATAAAACTAATTATCTGTCAAATCAGACATGAGCTAAGTGTTACCATTCACGAAATAAGCACTAGTTGAAAAAAAAACGTTAGATGGCGGGCCCTTTATACAATATTTGCGGTAAGCCACAAGCACGTTATATTTGCATCCAAACAACAAAAAAGACTGATTATTAAGCGTGTAGCAAACGAAATATTTTTGGGGCAAGACGTACATATGTACATGTTTGCACCAAACGACCTGTACCCGTTTTTTCTTTGCGTGCATAAATAAAGAAATGGTTTCCCATTACATCCCATGAAGGGATTGGGGAGGAGCTTCTCACAACCAGGGAGCTGTGCGCTTTCCCATTTTATACTCACTGATTGGGACCTACAGTTTTAAACCGGTTCCGAACGGCAATTTGAAAAGCTTTTTCATGGCTAAATACTCGATAGTGTCGCCATCACTATGAGAGGTGACCGCCGCTGAAAGAAATTTAAGGTGGCCAGAGCAGGGATCGAACTCAGGATCTCATGTGCACCACCTTTGCGTGTAGATAAGATGTTTTAACACGCTAAAGTTCACTATATTAATAACATGGTGATAAATAAGGGCTCCAGCAACATATTGCAGGAACCATGTACATTAGGGTGGGTCAATTTGTACGGGAGCAGAAAACTTGACAAAGAGTATAGCAGAAACATAAGCTACGGCAAATTCTAAGAAAATGTTCCCAAGAAACCATGATTATAAAATCAAAATCAATCTCGCTATTTCTCACTTGAAAATTTGTATATTAGCGTAAAAAATCGATCCAAACGCCATATTTTTGAAACTTGATACTCTCCGATTTCTATGAAATTTCACACATATATTCTGCTCGTTGCTGCCGCTACAATGACGTTTATTTTGGATCGAAACTCTCCACGGTTAATTTTGTATAGCTGTGTAAAGTTGGTCATTTGCAGCATTTGTGTGTAATGTTAGAATAACTTTTGAATGCGATATCAGATTGTAACGATCAAGGTATCGCCTGATAGGTTTTACCCTTGTCTTTAGGAATAAAAATACAAATGTCAAACTTAATATCGCATTCAAAAGTTATTCTAACATTAACACAGATATCTCTTCACACAAATGCTGCAGATGACCAAATTTATAAAACATGAACCGTATGGAGTTTTGACCTGAAATAAACGTCGTTTGAAAGGCAGCAATGACTAGAAGACATGCGTGAAATTTCATCAAAATGTAACAGTATCAAGTTCCAAAAGAATGGCTTTTGGGTCGATTTTTTACGCTAATACGTATAGAAATGTTCAAGTGAAAAATCGCGGGCTTGATTTTGATTTTAGAATCATGGATTCTTGATAATATTTTCATAAAATTTGCTCTAGATTACGTTTCTGTTGGACAAAAAAATTGACCCACTCTAATGTACATGTTTACAAGCAAGATGATTCCGAACAAACTTTTGTTAACATGGACCTGTATGTTGTTGATGTAAAGGAGGAGGAGCTGGTAACAAAATTTCTGTCAAAAGATTGTTGTAATAATGAATGCCATACACTGATACCACGGGAAATGATCGAGAGTACGCGGAACAATTGTTTAGAGATGTCGAAAAATTAACTTGATTTAGTGATACTAAGTCAGGAATTATGAGTAACGAAAAGCTAGAAAGTGTATGCGCAAAGCTTGCTGGGCGGAAGAAATATGGACAGAGACAGGATACAGAAGTTATGAGGCATAGAATTCAATTTACCTTCTACAGAGTACCTATTTGTCGTTCGTTTTTCCTTTTTGTACATGGGTAACAGTGCGCCAACACGGACTGGCAAATAAACCGAGTACACATCCAAAGTCATTTAAACCGGCTGACATCGAAAAAGCTGTTAAATTCATCGAGTCTATAGCCGATTTAATGGCTCTTCCACTGCCCGGACGACTCCCAAAATTTAAGGATTTTCGGATAATGAAAACGTTTTTCTACTGTATAATCATGTCTTTATAGCTTATAATTCAATGTATTTTGTTCATTACCAATAAATTATATTTTGCCGTATTTTTACTCTTCTTTCTCTACATTTTTAGTACACTTCTAAGCAAGTTAGGATTTTCTGCTTTTCACCACGTGAAAAAGCATCTCATCTTCCATCCGAATCAACCAAAAAGTGAAAATTGATTTTTTGACACCTAAGCCCCCTTTCCGTAGACCAGGTCACATATATTATAACCTATTAATCATTGTGTCCCAACATGTTATATTGAATAGCAAACGCAATGTGTTTGGACACAAGTATACTATGTTTGCGACAACCGACAAACACGATATATTTGCATCCAAACAACAAACTAAGACACATTTTTTAGCGTGAAGATATAATATCTTAGTGTTGACATTCCACTAAGCCTTTTCCCAGCAGGCAGACATATAGTTCCTCCTTACACCTTCTCCTACACGGACCAACAAATCTATACACATTCACATATCGCTTCTTGAAGGAGGATTGGAAAGAGTGTTCCTCTGAGAGTTCAGAAATTTCCGATAGACATACTGGCTTCTCCTCGGAAAGCAGAGATATCAGGAGATCACTTCTGTTCCTTTGCAAAGACGCTGTTTTTAATAGCGGGTGTTTTTGTTTACAGCTGTACAACTTTGAGTTGGGTAAGCTGCTTTGTTTGACAACCGATTTAACAGCTGATAGTTGCCTTTTATTTAGTTTGGTTTGCCATATTATCGTGGATAGGTTTATATGAGAGTAATGGGTGCAAATTGTTGATTTTTTTCTCAAAATAATAGTGCTGTTCGTCAAACATATCGTCCATTTTATATTAGTCATAGTCGTCCATCAGAGCGGGTAATTCAAATAACTATGGATCGTTTTCGCACCATATTTACTCCTAATGAATATGTTTATACCGTAAGACGCCAAATCAGTTCGCACCGAAAAAGCTATAACCGCTGTACCACAAATCGTTGAAGAAGATCTATATCAATCATTTCAGACAAATGGGGATGCACATGCACTTTATGGAAGATTTTACAAAAGGATCCGAGTTTACGAGCTTTTACGATTCAACTTGTGCAAGATTTAAAGCCAAACGACCATTGTATGCGCCGACAATTGCGTTAATGGGCTGAAGCAAAAATTGATATTGAATTGGAGTTCCATATAAAATTTTGGTCAGCTGTGAAGTTCACTTTCGATTGAATAGGTACGTAAATAATGGTTACGTCGCATTTGGAGTGAAGATAATCCCCAAGCTATTTTCCAACCACCATGATATACACAGAAAATATCTGTTTGCTGCGTTTTATGGTCTGGCGGAGTCATTTACTTTTTAACCATTATGTTCGTTTAATCCGTCCATTAATAACTCAAATACTTCTAATCTGAATATGATGTAAGAAACCAATAGTAGATTTTGGCCAACATTTTTGAAATCATCAACACTTCTTTGCAGATGTTCTTGACTTTATGGCTGAAATATTGTCATGCCCATTTAGGTATTTGAGAGTTTGTTCGGTGGACCATAATTGTTTTCAAATCCTCAGTCACTGACCTTCTCTTAGGACTCTGGTCCAATCAGTTGGGTAAAATAAACCCATTTTAATGGCAATACAGGCCGGAGTGGTAAAGTGCTTCCACTGTTTTACACCAGTAGTGAACATAATTCCTTAGAGATTCTTTATCTCAGAAATAATAAACTTCTGGAAAAAATTATACAGCTGATATTTCTCTCGTCCAATTCTTTTGAGAAGTATCACTGTGAGTGCAATGGGAGTAACAAGCCTTTCATATACTCGACCAAAAACTGCCACAATGTTTCCATATCATAAGTTTACCTTTAAATGCTGCTTCGACAACAAAAACCCGTTCATCCACAATGTTTTTGTTGTAACCACAAAAAACAATTTCCATTTCCTATCAGCGGCGACCAGTACAATTAACGACATTTATGTTTTTTTTTTGCACAAATAAAAATGCAAATATTATGAATGTTATATTGAACAAAAACAAAAAAGGATGAGGTTGAAAATGACAACAAAATGGTTAAATTTTTATATTTCCCATGTAACGATGTTTTCGACCTGGTACGAATTAATGACCAAATATTGTGATGTGCGAAATATGACTTGGCTGATAAGATAATGTTAGTTAATAGAAAAAGTGAACCTAGATGGGCCAATTGTGATCCAACTATTTCTTGCTGTTCTTGTTTGACAATTTTGCAAATATAAATTTTCTACACACGTTTGAAGTAATTTGCAATCTGTGTCACTGTTAACTCATTTAATAATTTTTTTTTATTTTTTATTTATATTGACTATTTTACAACCTCATGAGGTCAGACGTCTTAATTAAACAAACAAATTAAACAAATTTCAACATATTCTTCCAACTGGCTCTATCCTTCGCCTTTTCTCGCCAGTTGGTAACACCAAGGATACGGAGGGATTCTTCTGCCTGGTCTTTCCAGCGGAGTCTTGGTCGTCCTCTTTTCCTGCTTCCATCGGGTACGTTATCAAAAATCTTTCGCGCTGGCTCATCTTCATCCATTCGGATAACATGGCCTAGCCAACGCAATTGGCACACTTTGATTCGTTTAGCTATGTCCACGTCTGAATAGAGATTATATAGCTCTGCGTTCCAGCGACGTCGGTACTCGCTGTTTTCCCTAACAGGACCATATATTTTACAGAGAATTTTTCTCTCGAATACTCCCAGCTGTTTTTCATCCGATTGCGATATGACCCAAGTTTCGGAGCCATATGTCAAGACAGGTAAAATGAGAGTCTGATATAGCTGGACTTTTGTCCGTCGAGAGAGGGCTTTGTTCCTAAACTGCTTGCTGAGCCCAAAATATCATCTATGTGCAAGCACAATTCTCCTATCTATCTCCAGGCTGACGTTGTTGTCCTGGTTCACGGCGGATCCAAGGTAGACAAATTCATATACTACTTCAAAATTAAATCGGTTGTCGATGTTCAAGTGCGGACCAAGTCGAGAGGTTTCTCTAGTCGCTGAAACCTTCAATTTTGTCTTGCCCTCATTAACAGCCAGACCCACCTTCGCTGATTCCCTTTCGACTCTTGAAAATACTGCAGTAACCTCTCGCAAATTTCGCCCAATGATGTCTATGTCGTCAGCATACGCCAGCAACATATGGCTTTTCGTGTTAATGGTCTTGTTCGTATTCACTGCAGCCTTTATCAATATTATCTCCATTAAGATGTTGAAGAGATTGCACGAAAGTGTGTCGCCTTGTCTAAGTCCTCGCTTGGTACAGAATGGTTCAGTGAGGTCTGTCCCCACTGTTACAGATGCTTTGTTGTTGGTCAGCGTCATTCTACAGAGGCGAATTAGTTTTGCCGGAATACCAAGTTCAGACATAGCTTCGTATAGTTTTCCACGTATGGGGCTATCGAAAGCAGCTTTGTAATCGACAAAAAGGTGGTATGTATCGATTTGCTTTTCGTGGGTTTTTTTCCAGGATTTGGCGTAGCGTGAATATTTGGTCAGTTGTGGACTTGCCTGCTCTAAAACCACACTGATAAGGTCCAATCAGGTTTACAATAATAGGCTTAAGTCTTTCATATAATACGCTCGATAAGACCTTATTCGCGATGGATAAAAGACTGATACCGCGATAGTAGGAACAGACACACGGATCAGCGTTTTTAAATACAGGACATAATACACTGAGAATGCAGTGGTCGGGCATAGATTCCCCCAGCCATATATCGCATATAAGTCGATGCATTTGGGCTAATAGTCCTTCGCCAACTGCCGTAAAAAGTTCAGCGGGTAGGCCATCCGCTCCAACGGCTATATTATTCTTAAGGCGGGAGATCGCCGTTCTAATCTCGTCTTGGTTGTTGGGGCCGGGGGGGGGGGGGGGGTACAATCTACACTATCTTCCACTATCATTACCTCCTGATCTCCGGTCGAAGAACCTGAGTGGAGTAGTGCTGAAAAGTAGTCTCTCTACATTTTGAGCACACACTGCTTCCCAGTCACTAGATTTCCATTCTCGTCCTTGCGAGAGGGCTGCCCATTATTAGGCCCATTATTCGATCTTCCTATCCTCTGGAAAAAAACTTTCGCGATTCACCATTCATCCTGCACATTTCGGTTGTTTCACTCTCTCTCTGCTCCCACTGGCATTTTTTCCGCCTAAAATTTAAAAAATAGGGTTTGTTTTTTGTCTGATGGTGTGAAATTTCAGTTGCAGCAGTGAATACCAGGGTATATATAGGTGCACGGGTAAAAGGAATCACTTCAGATAGTGATTATATTTGGATCTGTAGAATTGCTTTCGCAAAAAACCTAAAGCCTTAAAGAATTAAAGACTAGCGTAACAATTATCCTACTGTTTTTCGTCAGAAAGACGAAATTGTTGCGGAAATGTCCGGCGTAAAAAATAGTCTACTGATTTTCAAGCCGTTCCACTTTCGTCTTGTGTAATTCAATTTGATAGAGAATTCAGTTAGAATATCCATGAATCAACTAAGTGCGAGTTTGTCAAACAACATTTATCCTCTGCTCTAGTCTTATTATAATATGCTTCCTTCTGACTCGTCCCCATTTTTTGGTCAGGAAGACGAAAATGTTGCGAACTATATAAAGTGTGTTTCAACAGAGACGCTACAAAAGTAAATCGATAGGGACAGCAAACGACGTCATATTTTTTCCCGCTCTTTTGACATTTCTCTTCAGTAAGGTTTGCCATTTCATCATGGAAAGATATACGAGCCAACAATGAGTCGAAATTATTAAAATTTACTACCGAAATTTGGAGTCAGTGGCCTCAACTTTAAAAGGCCTCAACAATCAGCGATGAGGCTCATTTCTGGGTGAATGGCTTCGTCAATAAGCAAAATGTGCGTTATTGGTCAGACAGCAATCCACACGTAATCCATGAGTCATCATTGCATCCCGAAAAATTTACGGCTTGGTGCGGTTTATGGGCCGGCGGCGTTATTTGGCCGTACTTCTTCCGTGATGATCAAGACTGTGAATGCGAATCGCTACCGTTCAATGATAACCGAATATTTTTGACCCCAATTGGATAATATGGACTTGGAGGACATGTGGTTCCAACAGGACGGCGCCACAAGCCACACAGCGAATGCCACAATCAATTTATTGGAAACCAAGTTTGGTGAACGTGTTACCTCACGAAATGGCCCAGTCGATTGGCCGCCTCGGTCGTGCGATTTGACGTCGTTAGATTATTTCCTGTGGGGCTACGTCAACTCTATGGTCTATGCCAACAAGCCAGCGGCGATTGATGAACTTCGTACGAATATCGAAAGTGAAATTGCAGCAGTATCGGCCGATTTATGCTTGAAAACCGTCGAAAATTGGGTTCAGCGTCTGGACTTCTGCAAGCGTGCCCGTGGTGGCCATGCAAAAGAAATCGAGTTCCATACATAATGGCATCGAAGGTACTTTCACAGGAATAAAGAATTTCATTGGTATCTAAAACCGGTTTTGTTTTATTTAAAAAAAGCTTTTGTAGCGCTCTTATTGAAAAACCCGTTATATAGGTTGTCGAAGAATTGCCCCATTCTTGCTTCCCAACTGTTCTGGATTCGTCTGTAGAGAAGTATTACTGATTTGAGAATCATCTTCCCGGGATCCTCTTTTGGGGGATAAGTGTGTAGTAGCTTGCCATTGCGGGACATGGGACTGTCCGTGGAGGAGTAAAAAATCTTATACCCATTCATCAGAAATGATTTCTTCATTGGACAGTCCAAGCAACTCACTACTTCCACGCAGTATCTCCTGGGTAAGGGCTTTTTCGAAAAACCTCCGTTAGCTAGCTAGAGTGAGAAGGCGATTATTTTCATTAAGATATCCGCGATGTGCAGTCTGATTATGCGATCACTGATATGTCTCAGGTTTAGTAGGTGACTGATGTCACTGAAGCTCATCAAACTATCGGACATATGCTTTTGTCCTCAGAAGGTGGATGAGCCAAATATACGGGCCAACGGCGGATAGAAATCAAAAGAAGAAAATCCAGGTTCGACATTTTGCATCCTTGTCAGCGTCTAATCCATAATGGGCGGTTGCACTCTAATATCCTGGTAGTAGGTAGAATGCAAAAACCCGGTGGACTGGGTTTGCCTCCCGCCAATGTTCGTGATGTTAGAGAATATACAAGAACGAACAAGGAAACATTTACAAACCCCTATTTGTTGCCGACCCCCGAAATATTATGAGGTCCAGGATTTACGGATATGCGCTTGGAATGTAAGAACTCTATATAGATCCGGTGCAAGTATCCAATTCCGAATGTCATTTAATGTTTTCTGAGTCTCAGTTGACATTTTCTGAATTTGATTTGATGTTTTCTGCATTTCAATTCCAAATTTCTGAATTTCATTTGATGTTTTCTGAATTTCCATTGATATTTTCAGAATTTCAATTTATATTTCCAATTGTTATTTTCAGATTTTCAATGGGAAATATGAATTTTAGTTGCTAGTTTCTGAATTTGAATTAGAAATTAAATTGATATTTTATGAATTTCAATTGATATTTTCTGAGTTATAGTTGGAAACGATTTAGTTTAGGTCAGCTAATCAAGGTTAGCGTACGATTCAGGCCATATTTGCCTTCATGATCTTGTATTTTATGCCTCCAGACCATCTATCATGCGCATGTCGGAGAGCTTTTGTTTTAAGAATGAGCTTTAATGCAGTAAGGGGGGTATCCATATGATAAATACCCAATGGAACAGGTAAGGTAGGCCCCGCTCATCAACTCTTTAGCTAATTGGAATGTTCCTGTTCCCCGGCACTCATATAAAGTGGATATATGACTGTTAGCGATCTCATTTAGAGAAACACGACAGTTGTTGCCAGTTTTTGAACTCAGGAGAACATATTGTGGAATTTTTAAAGCGGCCTAACTGCCAGACTGTCGGCCACGATAAAACAAAAAAAAATTGTTTCCCATTACATCCCTCGAAGGGATTGGGGAGAGCTCTGAGCTTTCTAATGTTACACTCACTGATTGAGTCCTTTAGTTTTACACCGGTTCCGAATGGTATTTTGAGAAATTTTTCCCTGGCTAAATACTCGATAGTGTCGCCGTCACTAAACGATATGACCGCGGTCGACAGAAATTTGAGGTGCTCAGATCAGGGATCGAACCAACGATGTCATGTACAAGAGCCGCGTACACAACAAATGCACCACCGATGGCCACTCGAAACAACAATGATGTAGGAAATATCGGCCGGATAACAGCTGTAAATATTTCGTAAACTCTGTTCGGGGATAGGTCCCATCGTTTTACGATGGCTCGTCTTCATGAATGTAGGAAAATAAGGAACATACTGTGGCTCTATTGGTCCATAGTGTTTGGCATGAAACTAAGCCTTCTGTCGAAAATCACACCTGGATATCTAGCATTATTCGTTAGGCAAATTTCTCTTTCATATATAAATAGTAACAGCTGCAAGTACGGAACCTTCTGCTTCGTGTGAAAGATCTCGAGCTCCACTTTCTCCACATTTACACCCAGCCCATTCCCAGAGGCCAAATTACAGAGTCTCCCGGTAGACCTAGAGCACATCATCAAGACCCATAGCTTAACATCGATTCCTCAGGGTTGTTTGTCGTTTTCAAATGATCTACTATAAAAAGGTTAGGTTGGAACATTTGAAATCAAAAGGTATCTGGATCGAGTGAGAATTATTATTGCTTTAAAAATAAGTCGATCTATTGGACTTGAAATATTCTTGTACCCGAATGCAGAATGAACTCCTAGAATATTGGCTTATTGTAAATTAAATTATGGACATTAATGTAAGAATTTAATATTAGAATCAAGATTTTTCTTCCAATGCCACCTCATTTTCTTATTTTTAAGATATTAATATATATTATGGCTGCTTTCGCTGGGTGTTTTCTTCCAACAACTTTAGCATAAATTTTTGCGTGCTCACACCTACAATGCTATTGCCTACCTTAAGGCACTCAATATTTGAAATTCAATTTCAGCTCCGACAGTAACTCCTTCGAATTTTCTTTGACTGATACACAAATTTTACCGAATTTGTATTCCTGTTTCTGTCATTCCAACACACACACACACTTGACATGACTTTTATTACAATAGACTTCAATATTCATTGAAAAAGTAGTATTTTTGGTTGATTTTTGTGTCATTCGTGCTTGGACATTTGCCACTAAATAAAATGTTAACATATAAAAAATACAAAACCATGATGTTAAATATTTTACATAGTATGTACGAATGTGCGACCACCCAGAGATATGACAACCTGTACCCCCGAAAAATTCAAACTTTTTATTTTCATTCAGATATCCGCTGAAGTCGTTTTCCACACTCCGTCCGTCAGTCAACCCTTGCAATGTTTTACGAAGCCAAAGCAATTGACTAGTGTTCAGGTCCAATACATCCATGTTACCTACCAATAGCAAAAAATAAAAACGCAAATCGGCTACGAACAGGAAGAAAATTCGAAACGGCGCATTCACATTACAAAAGTCTAAAAGGAACTGCCAGAAAAAAAGATATCGCAAAATATTTCCCCAACAATAACAACCAAAAGCACAGGGGTACAATGTTCCCCACCCGTTCCAGTTTGCAAAATATACCCATTCTTTTCCGCCGGGTTTTTACGTTGATTCGGACAATAGACATTTTTGCCGAACTCTTTATTCAAAAAAGAAAAATATTGAAATCTATTTTTTCGCATTTATTTGCATTATTTCCAAAAAATGAGTACAAGTTTATGTTAAAATGTTGGTAAAGGGGTGGGGCTGAGAAGCCGGTGGATGTGGTCAGTTTGCCAAAATATAAAGAAGGCCGTCAAGGAAGTTTAGGTAAAATTATGTGCCTTATTCATACAAATGTGGGAGAGATTTGAGAGACGTTTTTGCATAATAAGTCATCTCCCAAACCTCTCATAACTATTTATGAATATGGCGGTAAGTGTGATTTATAGCAGGGCTGAGGAGTTTTCCTAGAATGCTGAAAACTCTGACTCCACCGCGGCAGTGTTGAAATTAGGAACGCCAATTTAAAGTAACTGAGTTAAATGTTCGAATTTCTGGATATTTGGAAATCAATATGCCACATCCCAAAGATGGCACTGAAAGATAGTAAATGGAAAACTATACAGTACATTATACTGAGTACAAGTACAACGGGTGTCTTTGGAACGAAGTTCCTTATCGCACGTGGCGGGATGGGGGCTCAATGAAAAAAAGTTAAAAAACTTTGTTTTAACACTATTATGCTACAACCCAGCATTATCAACTATATTGGGTACTTTTGCTTTGGTTTGTGTCTAGACTAATATATGTTGGCAACTTTCTTGTTTAATGGGAAGTTTTCTAGGTGGAGCCTGCAACCAATATTTAGTATATATTGTAGTTTTGAACCCAATAAAAAGTAAATCTAGAAAAGCCAAGGTGAATGAAGTTTAAAAAACGAAAGTTGTCTTAAATAAGTGCGTTTCCTTAAAAAAAGGAATTATTCTCAAAAGAAATACCTATTCATATTCTTAAACAAAGTAAATTTTCTTAAAAAAGTAGCCTATCTTGAAGAAGAACCTTTGCTTAAAAAAGTATATTTTCTTACAAAAAGTATCGTTTCTTTCAAATAATATTTTTTTTTGTAAATAAGTACCTTTTCCTCGGCCGTCGGTGGTTCGATCCCTGCTCTGACGACCTTAAAATTTCTTTCGACGGCGGTCACCTCGCAAAGTGACGGCGACACTATCGAGTATTTTGTACCATAAAGCAACACATGACTTAAGAGGGTCTGATTTGTTGGTTCTGCGTTTCCCGAGAAGTCCTTGCTTAGCCCGAAATAACACCTGTGGCAAGCACAAGTTTCCGTTTTAT
Source organism: Phaonia tiefii (assembly GCA_963931995.1). Lineage (NCBI taxonomy): Eukaryota > Metazoa > Arthropoda > Insecta > Diptera > Muscidae > Phaonia > Phaonia tiefii. The sequence continues at coordinate 41,336,400 of OZ008371.1, forward strand.
TTCTAGGCTGGTGTTATAGCTTCTGTTCACGGCACATCCGATGTAAATAAATTCGTCCACTACCTCGAAATTATAACGATTATCAACGCTCACCCTTTCATACAATCGGGTGAAAGTTCTACTTGTCGAAACCATTAATTTTGTCTTGTCCTCGTTTACTGCCAGCCCCACTTTTGATGATTCCTTTTTCAATTCTCGAAAATATTGCAGTAACTTCTAGCAGATTTCACCCAATGATGTTTAAGTCATTAGCATACGCGGGCAGGATGTGACTTTTGCTACGGAGAATGTTACTCGTCAATTAGTTTTTCTCACGATTATTTCAATCAATATGTTGAAGAGATTGCATTATAGGGTGTCGCCCTGCCCGAGGCTTCGCCTCGTACTAACTGGTTCGGTGAGATCTTTACCAATATATACTGAGGATTTCGTGTCGGTCAGTGTCATTTGGCCGTCGGTGGTGTAACGGTTAGTGTACGCGACTGTTGTACTCCTCGCTTCGCGTCGGCGACACTATCGAGCAATAAGCCATGAAATACCTTCTCGAAAAACCGTTTGGAATTGGTGTAAAACTATAGGTCCCAATCGGAAAGTGCAAACTTGTGAGAAACTCTCCCCTATCCCTTCATGGGATGTAATAGGAAAATGTTTTTTTCAGTGTCATTCCACAAAGTCGTAGCAGTTTAGCAAGACTTGGTGCAGTTTTCACCGATTCGGGCTGTCAAAGGCAGCCTTTTAATATACAAAGAGGTGGTAGGTGTCGATATGGGTTTCTCCAGGATTTGTCGTAATATCTGGTCAACAGTATATGGTCGACAGTGAACCATCCAGGCCGAAAGCCACACTGATAGGGTCCGATCAGGTGTGTAACAAACGGCTGTAGTTTCTCGCACATTACCCTCGAAAGGACCTTGTATGCGACGGATAAATACGGATAGAGCTACGATAATTTGAACAAATACTCGGGTCGCATTTTATGAAAACGGGGTACAGTATGCTAAGACCCCAAAAGTTGGGCATGCATTCGTCTAGCCAGATTTTGCTTATGTGCTGATGTATGCACCCTCCCAACCAACTTATAGCCGCCAAATAAATCAGCAGCCGGGAAATTGTGGTTGTACCTTCGGTTTGACTACGAGCGAGGCAGTCCACGCCATTGCCCAGTATATGTTCAACATCTTCATATGCACAACATCTTCATATTCCTCATCTGTATTGCAGTCTCATGGGACACGTAAACCAGAGAAGCGACCGGTCCATATTGCCAAAATACACTGTGCATCTGCGACAAGATTCCCGTCCTTAAGTCTACAACAGCGGGCCCGATCCACGGCCCTTGATTTGACTTTGTACTTTTCGGTAAAATTTACGACCCTCATTCTTCCTGCAGTAAGACTCAATTTGCTCACTCTCGCGCTTTATCTACAACCGATTATTTTCCCCCTAAACAAAAGGGTTTCCTTCTCTTCTCCTTATAACGAACTGCTCCCGTTGTAACTGACTGAAGAGTTGCCCTACCATGCGACACTCTTCATCGTACCATGGTTTGTCTTGAAGCGGGTTTTTCGATGATTCCTTTTTCAATTCTCGAAAATATTGCAGTAACTTCTAGCAGATTTTCAAGACAAGGTAGTGTGGGAAATGCTCTTCCACTGCGCTTCTGAATGCGTTCAGTATCCTATGGAGTATCAGTAGACTAGTATCTAGTTAGCTTCTCTGCATAGGCCTTGGCTATCTCCGATAATTTCAGCTTTCCGATGCCCAGCTTTCTATATATCTGGTTTCCTACGACTTTCGCTCTGCTTGTGCGAATAATTTCTGCAACCAGGTAGTGATCGAATCACACATATGTCCAATACACTAGTAGAAAGTCTTTCACCAATTAACAGGTGATCAATCTGGGTACTCGTCTGTTGGTCAGGGTATATCCAAGTAGCCTGTGGGGGTCTTTATGTTGCAATGTGGTAATAATGACAACCATGTGTTTCGCCGCGGCAAAATAATATCGTCAATTACAATTTATTTTTCCGAACCTTGACCACTCGAGACCTAAAGTCAATATGGAAAAATATTCAGTTTAAATACCACCATAACTGATTTATGAACCACATCTTACAGCGCTGGCAACGAATAGTACTGATTAGTACTATTTTGTACTACTATTTTGTTCCTAATTGTACTTGGTTGTTCCATGCTAAATAGTGTTGATATCAGTGCTTCCACTAGAACTACGAAACAATTGACAGCCTTGAGGTACAATAGTTGAGTATTCCGCCATCTACCTCCATTTTGATATTTCTAAAAATTTTAGTAATTTTATTAATGTGGAGTCAGATTGGGACTCCGACTCCGGGCAATTTCGGTGAACTCCGGCTCTTTAATTCCATCTTAAACTGCGACTACACACCCCTGGTTTAGAGTAAGCCTGTTTCTCATCAAAAAATAAGTCTCGGAATTTTAGACCGAACATTGTCGAACTTCGGAATTTTAGACCGAACATTGTCGAACTTCGTTACGGGTATTTATATTGAATTCAAGTTAGATATTATTTATAAAATTCAAATCTTGCAATTTAACTTTAAAAGTTTTCCTTAGAACTTGAACTGACACTTTGTTACGAAATTTTCATATTTGTTGAAAAAATATTATTGGAATTTATTGTAGCCATGGTATTGGAATTGCAGCTCGGGTATGCGACTATTCCTCGGGAAACAGTATGCTCCCCTCTATTGATCATATTGCATTTCTTTCGGGGACAGAAAGTTGTCACGGTGACGTCTGCGAATATTTTTTACTTACTTTTATTGACTATATTACAACCTCATGAGGTCAGACGTCTTACACATATTAATTAAACAAACAAATTAAACAAATTTCAACATATTCTTCCAACTGGCTCTATCCTTCGCCTTTTCTTGCCAGTTGGTAACACCAAGGATACGGAGGGATTCGTCTGCCTGGTCTTGTTATCAAAAATCTTTCGCGCTGGCTCATCTTCATCCATTCTGATAACATGGCTTAGCCAACGCAATTGGCACACTTTGATTCGTCTAGCTTATATAGCACTGCGTTCCAGCGACGTCGGTACTCGCCGTTTTCCCTAACAGGACCATATATTTTACGGAGAATTTTTCTCTCGAAAACTCCCAGGTGTTTTTCATCCGCTTGCGATATGACCCAGGTTTCGAAGCCATATGTCAAGACAGGTAAAGTGAGAGTCTGATATAGCTGGACTTTTGTCCGTCGAAAGAGGACTTTGTTCCTAAACTGCTTGCGGAGACCAAAATAACATCCATTTGCAAGCACAATTCTCCTATCTATCTCCAGGCTGACGTTGTTGTCCTTGTTCACGGCGGATCCAAGGTAGACAAATTCATCTACCACTTCAAAATTAAATCGGCTGTCAACGTTCAAGTGCGGACCAAGTCGAGAGGTTTCTGTAGTCGTTTACACCTTCAATTTTATTTTGCCCTAATTAACAGCAAGACCCACCTTCGTTGGTTTCTTTTCGATTCTTGAAAATACTGCAGTAACCTCGCGCAAATTTCGCCCAATGATGTCTATGTTGGCAGCATACGCCCGCAACATATAGCTTTTCGCGTTAATGGTCTTGTTCCTATTTACTGCAGCCTCTCTCATTATTATCTCCATTAAGATGTTGAAGAGATTGCACGAAAGTGTGTTGCCTTGTCTAAGTCCTCGCTTGGTACATAATGGTTCGGTGAGGTCTTTCCCCACTTTCACTGCTGATTTGGTGTTGGTCAGCGTCATTCTTCAGAGACGGATCAGTTTTGCCGGAATATCAAGTTCAGACATAGCTTCGTACGGTTTTCCCCGTATGGGGCTATCGAAAGCAGCTTTGTAATCGACAGAAAGGTGGTATGTATCGATTTGCTTTTCGTGGGTCGTAGCGTGAATATTTGGTCAGTTGTGGACTTGCCTGGTCTAAAACCACACTGATAAGGTCCAATCAGGTTTTCAATAATTGGCTTTAGTCTTTCACATAATACGCTCGACAAGACCTTATATGCGATGGATAAAAGACTGATACCGCGATAGTTGGTATTCTGTAGAATATTATTCTGTAGAATACAGATCAGTGTGTAGGATCAAGTTGCATTTCATACGGGAACTGTTATACAAGTCTATGACTTGCGGTGAAAAATAGTTTTAAGGCATAACCATTCGCAATCGGTGTAAAACTTAAGTTTTCATGCAGTGTTTGATTAAAATGATTTCGGCACAACTTTCCAAATTTTAGTACGTAATAAATTTTCAAATTACAACGAGTTGAGATGTACACCAATAGACTTATGACAGAATAGACTTAGACACTGTTCGAAATCAAGCTTTTATTTAATATAAAATACATTAGATCTTAACCAAACTCTTGGAGCAACCCTGTGCATACAGAACGTTCCACCAAAATAACCCACTCAACTGTTTTGTACCACCATCATTTTCTACTTATGTTAAATTGTACAACGACTAAATAATGGTGTTGACGTTGAATGCCAATGATGCTGACGCTGAGGATGACGATGACGACGATGATGATGCCACCACACACACCTAATGCTACGCTTTCATATGCGGCCCATGAGTTAAGTATTGATCCCCAGTGTACACGTATAGAAAATTTCCAAAATAAAACACAAAACCCAACAGAAACAGCAGCCGAAATGTTTAATTCTTATTGCGTTTTGGTTATTTTTCTCATTTTCATCCGTCGGTTGTTTTATTGTAACTTCTTGCTGTTGCTTTTTTTAGATGGCCGCGAATTTATTTGGCATGTGTTTTATTTGTGCCACTGGTCGTGATGCCACCTCCTGCTTCAACTCCAGCTCCAGCTCCTGCTTCTACCACTAGTAACATTTCAGATGTTGAGGGTATGGCATGATGTTGCTGACTGACCACGTTGACGTTGGCGTGTTCCTCTTGCTGTTGTTTCAAAAAGCAAAACATTTTACCCATCCCTATCGTCCTTATTGGTCAAACTCATTTTCTCTCGACTGCTGGGCGCATCGTTTATTGCGGGTTTCTCGCTGGCTTTAACGCTGCCACTTGTATTTGTTAATTCAGCAAAAATAGAAATAAACCACAGGATCTTCGTCGTATATATAGGTACGATATTCCAAGCATAAAAGCAATGAAAAATAAAAACAATAATGTTAATAAAAAAAAGGAATAAGAAAGAAATGACGAGGTTTCTTTGTTTGGAAGCCGAAACAGCGGTACACAAATAGAAATAAATGATGATGAAAATTTTTAATATGTAGGCCTTTCCATGGGGAAAACTAATGCATAAATCTTTCGTGTAAGATTATTATTATTATTCGAACGAAGTTTCTTATCGAACGTTGCAGGATAGGGGCTAAATGAAAAAAAAATTAAACAACTTTTTTTTAACACTATTATGTTACATCCCATTGATAAAGGAAATAATAGATATAGCGCGCCCATTGTCAACTTGGTTCGCAAGGTGCTGTAATGTACTAGTATCACTTTCACTGAAGTTTCGCTTAATTCTCATTGACGTTTATTCAAAATTGTGGGACATTTTTCGTTAAGTAATTTAAACAAGGGAAATGTGACAAAATTTAAATGATTTTTTATAATACCATTTGTTTCTCATATAAAAATCAATTTCAAAGCCATGAGGCCGGTGTTGGTATATCTATAAGAAAAATCCCGTAACACCGCCCAAAGATGAACATGCCGGAACGCCTTTTTAATCTAGAAACTTCCCGCGCAAAAACTGTATCAACTTCTGTGGTCGCAGATGCCAAAACCTTTAGAGTGTCTGAGGACTCTCAACAAGGAATGGTAGCTGAACCAGAGGAAGAACCAATTTATTAGGTTGGTGACATGGCATTCCAGTTCGATAGCCATCAGATATTCTACTTTAAATAACCTGTTGTATTCTTGTTTCGAAGTAATATTTTTATTGAAAATAATTTTTTCTTTTGATATGAAATATTAGAATTTTTTTTTTCTGACTTGTTTTTGGGAACAAATATATCCCATTTATTGCTTTCAACGACATCTAGAAAATTACCCATTATGCTAAAATTTTCCCAACACTTGTGCTTCATCTATTAGTTTCCATTATCTATGTTACCAACTATATGGGGTACTTTTGCTTTGGTTCGTGTCTAGACTAACATATGTTGGGAAAGTTCTTGTTTAATGGAAGTTTTCTAGGTGGAGCCTATAGCCAATATTTTGTATATATTGTACTTAAAGAAGTTTAAAAAAATAAATTTTTCTTAAATAAGTGCCTTTCATAAAAAGTAAATTTTCTCAAAAAAATACCTACTCATATTCTTAAACAAAGTATCTTTTCTTACAAAAAAGTCCTTATCTTAAAGAAGTCCCTTTGCTTAAAAAAGTAAATTTTCATACAAAAAGTACCTTCTCTTAAAAAAAGTATTTTTTTTTACATAAGTACCTTTTCTTCAAAAAGCACCATGCTGTGAAACAATATAACTTTTCTTGAGATAAGTACCTACTCCTAAAAATGTACATATTCGTGAAAAAGGACCAATTCAAAAAATTCACATATCTAAAAAAAAAAAACATTTTCTTTAAAAAATTCCTTCTCTTAAAAAAATACAATTTCTTACAAAAATTCCTTTTCTTAAAAGTACCTTTCGTAAAAATAAAATAATACCATTTTTTTTCTTTTTTCTATGAAGCCTATCTGAAAATAAGTAAATTTTCTTAAAAAAAGAGTACCACTCTTTTAAAAGTACCTGTTCCTAAATAAAGTACTTCTTTGTAAAAAAAATTCATTCCTTTATAGCATTTTTTTACAGAAAGTACTTCTACTTAAAAATAGCACCTTTTCTTAAAAAAAATTGTTAGCTTTTAATAAAAGAAGTACCTCTCTTTAAAAAAGGCCCTTTTCGGGGAAATGTTATACATACTCTTAAAAAAGGACCTAAAAATATACTTTTTTTTGTCAAAAAAAACACACATTTTATAAAAAAAAAGTTCTCAAAAAAAAGTTTATCATTTTATAAAAAGTATCTTTTCTTAAAGATCAATTTAAATTATCGAATTTTTAAACGAGCGCCTTATGCGTGTCTGAACTAACTAGTACATAATGTTTACCGAAAGGAACTTCGTTCCAACCAGGTGTCCCCAGACACCTCATGTATTTTATTTATTCCCGTCGGTCCATTGAGGTCCAAATTTATTCCATTCCGATCTATTAGAATCTATTAATTTCACTTCGCCTGATGATTTTACAATTATAGCCACCTTATTCTCCAGCTACCTTCTCCATGTGTGGGCGGGTCTTCCTCGGCGTCTCGATCCTTGTGGGTTCCTTGTGGGATGACTGTTCTTTCAATATTTGCAATATTTATTTTGCTATTAATTCTATAATGTCCGACGAGTGTCTAACTAGAATGTTTTGTAGGCTGAGTCACTTCTAACTCTAGTATGAACATGTCTGTGTTAACAAAATGCAGCCCTGATAGTCATTATTGTCGTTAGTAAAACGACAGCTGGTCGTCAAAAGATAAAATGTATTCGTCAACTGCGTAGCCACTCGATGGACACAGTTTAGTTGAAGTTTTATGTGATGACAACGAAATTTTGTTGGCAGATTATGATGATGGAAATGATCAATACTCATCGTCAAGCGAAAGTATTGAAGGCGTGATTCTAGAAGATCAAATCTACAAAGATTTGATTTTCCTTTTCAGCAGCGAAGTCGCCTGAAGTATAGGGGTCGCCATTGCTTTGCCTATTGCATTGAACAATGTAATACCTCTCCAGTTGCCGTACAGACTTAGATCGCATTTTCTCGGGATAGTTATAACCGCTCCCTCTTTCCACTCCTTAGGGATTTTGTCGTCTAGCCGTGCACTTCTGATGACCGGCGTAATGATATCGGCTAACGCTCGTTCGCCATATTTCAACAGCTCCGCTGGAATATCTATTTCAGCTAGTGCCACCTCGATCTCTGCTTCCGACAGCGATTCCGTTGAAATATCAGATGATGTAGAGTTGTGTATTCAGGTATATATTTGTGTGTGTGTTTTAATTATAAATTGGTTTATTCATAAGTTTTAGTCGTCACTTTACGCAGAATTATACAACCTCGCATAAAACGACCCGATGTGGCAACGTTGGTAAAATAACGCAAACGCAGAGTGACTTACGTGATGCTACGTTGCACCTCCAGTGACTGCGTTTTCGTCTACGTTATGTCGGAATTAGACCCCAGTTTATCGCTGGCAGGTTAGCCATAACCTTGTTTTTTAATCTTTGCCTTTTATACCATCCAATTTGAGATTCAAATGAAATTTCAGATGGCCACTTTGTACCAATTAAGAGCAACCCTGTGCCGAGACCAAGTTATGGCTGACTTCGGCACAACAGAAAAATTAAATATGTGGCTCTTGATTTTACCCGTTTTGCACAAGTTTGGGATGTTTTTGAAATAAATCAACCTTTAAAATCAATCAAGCCAAATCGGGCCGGTGGGTCAAATCAAGTCACATTTTAAACCAATGAGAGTAATTTATCTCGCCGTCAGCGTGAACTTCAAACCATTTTTGGCGGCGTCTGTGTGGAATTTGGCGTCTGTCAAACAGTCGATTTTTTGTGTATGTTTTTATTATGGTTGCATTTCTTTGGTACTTAACAGTGTTGTATCAAATGTACACCAGTTTAAATGACGTTAAAATTAAACTTCAGTTTTACAGATTCAAATACTCTTCAGGGTTAGATTGGGTCAACGAAGTTAACCTACGAAATACGATAATCTTGGTCGGTGTAAACCCGTATCACATTCATTCACTCAGAGTCAGTGCACCGATGGTCGGACTTACAGAGATGGCCTCTGGGTTAATTTCCAGTTCAAGACATGCGTGTTTAAAATGCTCTGTTGCGAGCCACGACAGAGCGGTATGAGGAGAAGAGGAAGAAGAAGAAACTGTCTCGGAGAAAGCGCAAAAGTGCGAAAATTGAATCTTACAGAAAGAAGAATGAAGCCCGAAAATTGTACCGAAAAGTACAACGCCAAAGCAATGGAATTGGATCTGGGCCCCCATTTTGTAGAGATATGGACGGGTGGTGGTGGTCGATAGTGCAATGGTAGTGTGCTCGGCTATTGTGCATGAGAACGAGGGTTCGATCCCTGCACTGACCACCATAAATTTCTTTCGACTGCGGTCTTAGTGACGGACACAATATCGAGTAGTTAGCCATGAAATTTCTTCTCAAAATACCGTCCGGAACCGGTGTAAACCTGTAGGTCCCAATCACTGAGTAAAAAACTAGAACGCGTACAGCTCACTGGTTGTGAGAAGCTCTCCCTATTCCCTACATGGGATGTAACGTGAAACCATTATGGACGAGAATCTTGTCACAGATGTGAACAGTATGTTGGGAATATGGAGAGGCCACTTCTATGGTTTACTTGTCCCAGGAGACTTCAATATAGATGAGGGTGTTGCTCACATACAGGACGATGACGTCGGCTGCTTCCCTCCTAGGAAAGCCAAGTTAGAACTCAAATTTCCCGGTTTAAGAACAAAAATGCCACTGGTGCTGATGGCCTACCGGCAGAGATGTTTAAAACTGGTGGCTGTGAGTTGGAAAGATGCATGAATCAGCTCGTATGCAAAATCTGGTTAGATGAATGCATGCCCGACGATTGGAGTCTATGCATACTGTGCCCTGATTTCAGAACAGGCGACCGGAGTTTATAGACAAATGATAGTGGCATAAGATTTTATCCATCGCATACGCAATGTGCGAAAGACAAAAGCCGTTTGTTGCAGATCAGATCGAACCTCGTCAGTGTAGCTTTAGGCATGGATAGTCAACTATCGACCAGATATTCACATTATGACACATCCTGGAGAAAATCCACTAAAAACAAATCGACATCTACCACCTCTTTGTAGATTACAAGGCTGCCTTCGATAGTCCGATACGGGGAAAATTTAACCCAGTTAAGTCGGAGCTCGGTATTCTCGCTAAGCTGACACGCCTTTGGAGAATAACACTGACCGACACAAAATCCCAGCTAAAGATTGGTGAAGATCTCACACGAACCATATAGTACGAGACGAGGCCTCAAGTAGGACGACACCCTATCATGCGATCTCTTTAATAGTTTAATTGAGATGATCGTGAGAATAGCTACAGTCAAAGCAAATAAAATTATCAGCAGCAAAAGTCACATCCTACTCGGGTATGCTGAAAATTTAGACATTATTAGGCGAAATCTGCGAGTAGTTACTGCAGAATTTTCAAAAATTAAGAAGGACTCAGTCAGCAAAATGGGTTTGGTAGTAAACGAAGTCAGGAGATAATTACTGGTTTTGACAAGCAGAACATCCACCCGATTGCATAAACGTTTAGAATTTCGAGGTGGTTGAAGAATTTATTTACCTCGGATCTGCAATAACATCAACTTAGACCTCAACCGGAAAATTGTGTCTGGAAACAAGTGTTATTTCGGGCTAAGCAAGCACTTCAAAGATAATACCCTCTCCCGAGAAACAAAGATCCAACCATATCAATCTTTCATACAATCCGGCTTGCTCTTTGGCGCAGAATCCTGGGTCACATCGCATGTTGATGAAGCATCACTGGGTGGCTTCGAGACAAAAATACTCCGAATAATAGAAAAATAATAAATAAATAATAGAAAAAGGCAAGTATCGGCGACGGATGAACCACGATCTGTATAATCTCTATCCCAACATCGACGTAGTTATGGATATCAAAATGGCGCATTTACTCTCGCTAGAAGATGTCAGTTGAATGAATCGGAATTTACCAGTGGGAAAGGTAATCGAAAACGTACTCGAAGGACATGGAAAAATAGAACGACCAAGACTTCGCTGAAAAGAGCAGTTGGAATATTGCCTACGAGTGCTTGGTGTTACCAACTAGAGGAGGAAAGCTAATAATCGGGACGGTTGTAGTAACATATTATCCTCATATTGTAATGCCCTTGACCCATCTGGGTTGTTTGAGGCGACCTAAGTAAGAAAGTAATTCTTCCATTAATGAGGCTACATTTCATCCAAAACTATTATAATGTTGTGAAATATAAACCCCTTGCATTAAACAAACTAGCAGTTTGTCAGAACCTTTTTCACGCAAGATATTTTCCAATCATTATTTTCTCTCTTATACAACTATTAAAAATTAAAAATTTATAGAATTATCATGGAATCACCCATTTGCGCATTTCATTATATTGGTCAAAACAACGAATAAAACGTAACATAATTTACATCATTTTTTATTATACATTATGTTTTGTTCCATTTTTTAAAATGTCCAACAAAATAGTAGCCAAAAACACAACAAAGTACCCCAAATACTCTCAACGAAGAACATGCATCAGCATCAGCACCAACACCACATGGCTGCCTCTTCCTCCGGAATAAACTCAAGGTCTTAAAAGTGACCATATGAAACCATCACCATCAACCTGAGTCTCTCTCTTGCACCTTGACTATACAAACTCATAGCCTCCAATGTGTTTCGTTTTTGGCTTTTTGGTCACTTGACTATCGCCATTCACCACTGTTGGGAAGGGTAAACAGTGTACATAGCAATTGGGGGGAAAACAGTAAAATACGACAAAGTTTTCATAACATGGCTATATCGTATCCTTCCCTCTCAAGCAGATCAACAAAAGAACAGCAGCAGCAACATTAATTTCTTTTAAAATAACAACAAACAGTGTACAATTGCTACTTGCAACTTCCGATACATTTGTACCACTGACGCTCGGGGAAAATGGTGTGTTGAAAGACACAGCTAAGAGCTAAGCTTTTCTGTAAAGTTGTGACTGACGATGGATTTGAAATCTTTCTAAACCAATTTGGTAGAAAAAAAAGCTTATTATGCAACAAGAGTAACATTCAAACAAACGCCAACAAAACTTATCCAAAATCAATCTATCTGAAACATTTAAGAGAACTCACTACCTTTCCTACTTTAATGTAGGCTCCCTTTATATTATTACACTTTAACCTGTGTCTCTCGTTCCCAGCAGGCCACAGTGTCTGTGGTGACATTGTGTTCAAAGAGGCGTTTAAAAAATTGTTTGCATTTGTCTTTAAACACGATATTATATACGAAAAAGTCTTGTACGTTGTCGTCGATAAAACTTGTTTGACTAGTTCCCTTGTAAATACGTTAAAATTTTATGAGAAAAACAATAGAAAAACAGTTATAGTACCCCAGTTGGCCGAGTCTTTATGACATCTTAAATGATGAGTGCACGATAATTTTAAATCGCTGACGATATATGAGTGACAATCCGTGGCAATCGTCGCCGAAATTGCATACGTGACCAAGAAGTCGCACACGATCAAATGAGCGATAATTCGGTTAGTGTGTCGTTGACGACCCTTTTGGGCGACATACTGGGAATCTTATCTATAACGACATTCCTGGTGACATTATGGTTCACATAATCCCCAACGACAATTTAAGCGACAACATGACAATCCTATCTTTTACGTCCCAATGACCGACATTGTTGCCAATAGGGTCTTATATGTAACGACATTTCTGGTGACATTATGGTTCACATAATCACCAACGACAATATGAGCGACATCATGACAATCCTATCTTTGCCGAGCCAATGACCGACATTTTTGACAATACGGTCAACGGCGATTACATTGGTGAGGTTATATCCCATAACAGTAATTAGTAAAAATTGCTTCGTTAAATTTATAGGTAGGTATTATTTTATCATGAAATTGAAAATTACATTCTCGCTACAACGTTCAAGTTCAATTGATAATTTTAATTATCCATTGTTTTCTTCCATTTTTTGAAGAAATAGTAGTGTCGTGTTATATTTTGTTGACATTTCGTAACGTTTATTGATTTTTTTTCACACATTTCTTTTATTTCTGATGGATGACAACCTAAAGAGATAATCGCTCACCATGTCGTCAATAGAGTGCGATGGTATTCTGTGCGTGGCGAGCAAAATATTTTGTCATGCAGCTGGTCGTTAACGAAAATTGTATATTACAACTTCATTAAAGACAGTTTAAGCGACAACTGTCGTGTGCGAAAAACATCAAAATATCTAGCAGAAATCGTTGACGACTACTTCGTCTAGGACGATTTTGCCAGCTGGGGCTGTCTTTAACAATAAAAAAAAAACCGTTTCCCATTACATCTCATGCAGGGATTGGGGGAGAGCTTATCACAACCAGTGAGCTGCGCGCTTTCTAAATTTTCACTCACTGATTGGGACCTACAGTTTTTACACCGATTCCGAACGTTATTTTGAGAAGCTTTTTCATGGGTAAATACTCGATAGTGTCGCCGCCACTATGCGAGGTGGCCGCCGCCGAAAGAACTATATAAGGTGGTCAGAGCAGGGATCGAACCCAGGGTCTCATGTACAAGAGGCGCGCACACTACCCATTGCACCACCGACGGAGTTGAATATGTATCTCAGGCCGAGACTGATGATTTTTAATTAATTTATTATTTTTGTGCTATTGTATTTTTTTTTGTTTAGACTTTATTTTGTAATAATTGTATTACTTGAATTTAATGAATTGAATAAAGCTGCTGAATAATTTAATAAAACTGCAGTCAAATGAAGAAGTAGTATACAGCAAGACGATATAGGAAACATTGTGGGCCACTTCGTCGTCAACGAGATAATTATTATCAATGTCGCTTACTTCGTCCTGAACGACAAGATCATTTAAAGTGTCGCTCTCATCGTCGTCAACGAAAATGTCTTTGACGATTTGTTAGGAATGTCTTCAGTATGTCTTTCAAGACTTACACGGTAATGCACGACTCTTTAATGATGTGTTCAAGACACGGTCTACTGGGTTTATTCACGTCAACACAATCTCATTTGACAAGAATCCTTTTATTTCGAAATATTCAGTTTAATTATCTCAAGATTTGCAGTTTACAAATGTTTTAATTGTCAAATAAAATCACGTTTCGAATATACCAGAATATGCACGCTGAATAAAATCGGGCCCAGTAACATATTGCAGGAACCAGGTAAATGTTTGCAAGCATTGTTTTCAAGGCCCCTTTCTCGTTCTCTTTTTTGATGCCTGTCAGGCTTATGCTTTCAGCAGTTTCCAACAATCAAAGCCACATTTTGGTCGCAAAAACATATATAATAACCTTTTAATCATTGTGTCTCTAGCGTGAATAGCAAACACAATGTGGTTGGACACAAGTATACTAGATTTGCAAGAAGCGACCAACAATATATTTGCATCCAAACACCAAAAAATACAGATTGTTCAGCATGCAGATACGGCAATTTTGTTTCTTGACATAGCCGCCGAATTCGACGTCTGATTGGCACATTTAACAGAAACGTCTATATCTCGAAAACAGAGCATTCCATCGAAAGACTAACCAATTTTTGCGGCTTTCTAAGGGATTTTGGGAAAATAGTCCAACTCGCATGGAGTTTTTTTAAATCTCCAAAATAAGAAAATCAGTAAAATACAAATATGGCTATAGTGCTTTTTTTATTTATTAGACCTGTTGGAATATGAACCTTAAGCAAATTACGGATAATTACATCACGTTTGTAAGGATAGTTTGTTTACATATTGAATTGAATTGAAATTTTTCTCTGAGTGTTTCGTTAAGACCACAATATTAAATGTTTTATTGCAGCGATGTGATGTGGACGTTTAATATGAGAACCAAATAATCATCACCTTTTATTTTGCTCATTTTCTGAACAGAAGTATGAGAATTTTTACGCGCAAGTGTAAGTATTTTGTTGAAGTCGACAGAGATTGCACTTCAGCCCCATTGAACGAGTGTGAGCGCAATATTTCTCCCTCATGGGGAAATGAATGAATGAATTATTTTTCAAACCATAGCGGGGTAGGAGGTTGTGCGATTTTTATTTTGGCAAATACAAACGACTGTATTGCTGATTAAACATTAATTATGGGGGGAAGCGGAAAACAATGCTATCTACAATAACACAACTGTACTATTATGGTCACATATGCATTAACACACACAAACACAAATATTATACTGGCCATTGGGGCATTCCTTATGGTACTTTATGACCATTTGCGAGCCGTGGAATCTTCTGCCACCAGTGTCCAATACCCAGTGTATTGTGTGATGTTTTGTTCTCATTTTATTTCTCCCATCTCTGTGTACAATTGTGTTTTGTTCAATTTCTGCCATCGAAAATGAACGAAAAAAATCGCGAAATTTCAAAATCGCGTTGCTACTTTACATTTTCATTTTCTATTTTCCTCCAGTGGTCTTAACGCAAAATTCTCTATTTTTGGTTTTGCCTCAAAAACCAATACAAAATCCAAGGAAGGGTACATCATTTGCGTTTGCTGTAATGTCTGATGCTACCAGACCCCATTATGCCCACCTATTGCCGGTAAAGACGATGAAGGGCGTTAGAGCACCACCAAGTAGAGTCACCAACAAAAATACTGGACGTTGGTCATGAAACGTGGGATCTGCAGAATTGTTATGATGGGGCATTCTACACTCTGGTACTTCATAGTGGTCAATTCATTTTCGTTTTTTGGGAATTTTTTGGCAATTGACAAAAAACGAAGAAATCATTGACAGACATAATAAATTAAAAATGCCAACAAAAATTTTCATTTTAATTTTATTTCTCGTTCGCGCTGTTGGTGCTTAACTGCGCCACGTTTTATTTCATCTGATATTTATTTAGGAATGGGTGGAGTGACAACGATAAAGTGTATACAGAACCTTGATAAATATTTATGAAAATTAAAAGCAAACAAGGTAAGTAATGAGAGATAGTATATCGGGAAGTCTGAACCAGTTCCAAAATATTTCACATCTACATTATGACAACCTATTTAGTAAAAGTAAAGCGATTTTTACTTCAGCTTAGCCGGTAGCCCAACAGTACCAACGACTTTGTTGTTCTTAAGCCGGGAAATTTCAAATCTAACTTCGCGTTGGCTAGGAGGGAGAGCGGACAGACGACGACATCGGCCTGTATGTGCCCAACGCACTATTCTATATTCGAGTCTCTTGGCAGACGTAAACCAGAGAAGTGATCTCTCCATATTCCCAAAATACTCTGGACATCTGCGACAAGATTCCCGTCATTATCTCCACATAAGGGGGCCCTGATCCATGGCCGCTGGTTTGGCTTTGTACTTTTTGGTAGAATTTACGGGTCTCTTTTACCCCTGTAAGGCTTAATTTGCTTACTCTGGCGCTTACTCTTGCTTACTCTCTACAATCGCTTTTTCCGCCAAATAAACGTGTCTCTTCTCTCCTATTATTTTTAAGGGGCTTTGTCGCGGCTCTCGTTGCAACTGACTGAAGCATTGTCATACCTGCAGCGTAATTTTCTTCGCTTGCAACGCGACGCTCTTCATCGTACCATAGTATGTCTTTCAGCGGTTTTTCATAACCAAATACGGTCTCTGCAGCAGCTTTCATAGAGTGGAAAATGGACTTCCACGGCGCTTCCGGATCATAGGTCGGGGTGCGTTCTACGCCAGTAGCTGATTGAGCTTCTCTACACAGGCCGTGGGAATCTCTGGTAATTGCCTTACAGTTCTCGTGCACATCTGCCAGTTAGATAGTGACACTGGATCCGTATAGTGTTCTAACATTCCAAGTACATATCCGTAAATACTGGTCCTTATAACGTTTACGGTGGTCGTCCATAAATTGGAGGGGTTTATGTTTCCTTTTGCATTTTATTTGCCAATATATTGACGAAGAAAGGCAAGCCCAGCCAACCATGGATTTGCATTTTATACGGTGACCAGAATGCAGTGTGTCGAAACACCATTTCTGTTTCTTTACTTTTGATCCAAAGTTGGCCAGGCTCATCCGCCTTCAAAGGACAAAAGAAATGTCCGCTGGTTCGAAGAGATTCAGTGACAGGTTCACCTATTCAATCTGAGACGCCTCATTGATCGCATACCCAATCAGGGTGCTCATTCTGTTCGCCTTTTCACTGTATAAGTATCGAGCTAATGGAGTGTTCCGATAAAGCCATTGCCCGGGACATACTTGACCTAACTCAGGATATATTGAGTTGCTTGGACTGCCCTCTGAAGAAACCATTTCTGGCCACTTCCAAGTGAGTTAGAAACTTTCCACCTTCACATTCACTACTACACAACATTACATTTTTCTTATTCTTATTACAACATTCGCCACTTGTGTGCATAAGTATAGGACAACAATATGTTTCAAACAATCTAAACGCTACCTCACATCACATACGATGACGTCCAGTGCTTCCATTTTCTATTTGAGATGGGAAAACAGAAGTTTAAAAACCCTTCAAGTGGTACTCGCTGGCCCCCTTCTCTTGACATATTGCATAAACATAATAATATTTACTGTACAGCATAAAGAAGAACATAAGTATGTTAAGTATGACAAAGGAAGAGAGAAATAAAAATAAACAATTCGCTAGTGAAATAAAAAAAAATCAGTAAATGTTGCATACTTTTATGCTTACAATAGCGTAGCATACTGTTAGGACCACTTCCTATTTGTCATTTAATCTTATATATCACGTAGGTAGGCAGTTGATGCTTTGCGTCGTTTTAAGGCTCTAATTATATAAATACTACTAACAAGATTCACGTATGACTATAAAGAAATGTATGTACATATAACACAAAAATCACAATGCTTGCGCTTTATACAAGTCTACAGGTATGTGGAGGCAGCATAAAGCCGCAGGTAATTTGTCTTCATTAGTTAGAGAGCACAAACAAAGGATACTCATCTCATATCTAAGCACACGCACACATACACACCCAAATACATGATGAAATGCACGTTTAACAACAGAAACAACAACAGAAATCTATGCTAAAAGAGTTACATTTCCATTGTTTTTCTTTTCTTTCCTTTCCTTTCCAACTGAAGAGGACGTATCAAAAACATTTGTGCCTAGGAAGCCGGATAAGATGAGTACATACTTTCATAACGAAAATTTCCTTCTAATTAGAGGGATGTAAATAGTTAAGAAAGTGCATTGAGTACAACTTTGTGCGACAATCAGAACGTCATGCAAGTACTTGTGATCTTATGAAAGCGCCTAAGAGTTAAATGTGATACGAACAATAGTTGTGTAGCAGCGCCTAAAAGTAGGTTTGTTATCGTTACGATATAAAATTAGAATAATGCAAATGTGGTGAAACAAAAAAGTCTGTGGTAAAACAAATATTTTGAAAATATATTTTTCTAGATATGGTCATCCAGACACGTCAATTGAGTCACATACATATTAACCGAAAAAAGATTGTTTCTGCCTAAATATACTAGGAATCGAGGCTTCAATGGCCGGTATTGGACTAAAAGTACCCTCGCAAAAAAAAATGACGTTTCCAACAAGACGCAAACCAACAAGATATTTTATACAACATCAAAACCTATGTATCCCAGCTGACATAATGACAGCATGACTGACAATAAAATGGGAGCTAGTTAAGGAACAACAACATCATACATTCCGTTTGACAAACAGCATGTGCACGCAAATTACACGAACGTTTGAAGATCGTTAGCCACAAAAACAAATTTCTTTTGCTGCAAAAATGTTTCGTCAAAACGTTTTCGAAAGTTTATCATAAAGTCGTTCTATTGTCGCAACATTTTTATAATTTACTATTAATGCAAACACAGATTATGTTTCTATAAGAATTGTTTCAATATTCTTTCTAGAAAACAGACTAGTTAATTCTACAGCTGCATTTTGTCTAGGTTCAACTCGACAGCATAAAAAGTGACATAAAATCCACAAACATTTCAAAATCCAAACATACAAGATCTACGACCCTCATGAACAGGTAAATTATAACGGCGTAATGGTTAAATCTATGGTGTAATGGTTAATGTGTGCGACTCTTCTCTGTTCTGAACACTTTACATTTCTTTGGACGACGGTCGCTTCGTTTTGTGACGGCGACATTATGACGTATTAAGCCAATAAAAAGCTTCGCAAAATGCAATGAAAAATAGTCCAAAGAGTTTGGCTACACATTAACATACACTTTGCATCAAAATTATGACCAATTTACATAAAATTTATGACAAAATCATATCAAATTGACGACAACCTTACGTGTAATTTACGAAAATGTGCAGGCAATTGATGAACAATTTTCATCAAAATGGTGTAAAATTTACTTCAACTTGATGACAAACTTACATCAACTTGATATAACTTTGTCGTTGAGCCAACGTAAACTATTGCCGAATTATAGATGAAATACTGATGAAATGTTATTCATCAATTCAATGAAATGTGTCGTAGGTTAGAAAATGAGGAAATGTTTCATCAAATTGAGGAAGGAATTCATAAAGTTGATGAAGCTTTCTCTGTCAGTGTGGTATGAGGGTCTCTTGTCTGTCCCCAGGTGGCCAAGATGAAGGTGTTTGTAACATCAAGGGTACTGAGAGCGCAGTATTCTATGGAACCATCCTGCCATAGTTATAACAAGCAAGGGGTTGTAAATTATCCGCTCCAGTATCTTGGTCATTGTATCCATAAGGCTCATTGTATCCGAAGGCTGGTTTGGTGGTTTATCCCCCTTTGAGATCAGGACAAGCCTCTGCAAATTACATCTGCCCCGAACGCGCCTTCAACAAAGCAGGTCAGAAAAAAAGATAGAAAAGCGTCCGGGCTATAAAAAGAAAAACTCTAAAGCGTGACCACACTAAAGCCAAAAACTTATAGACCGTAAGTGAACGGCTATGTCAAGGGTGTCATTTCAATTTTATTTTTTTAAATTTCGTGTATTTTTTGTGCACGTAACTTTTCTTAAAAAAAGTATTTTCTTTAAATAAGTACCTTTTCTTAAAAAGGTACATTTTCTAACAACAAATTGTCTTACCTTAGAAAATTACCTCTTCTTTAAAGAGTAAATTTTTTGTGAAATCAAACAACTTGTCTACTCTTAAAAATATACCTCTTCTTGAAAAAAGGACCAATTCCAAAAAAAAACTCCCATTTCTAAAAAAGACTTTTTTTTCCAACAAATACATTCTTTAAAAAAATTGCTTTTCTTACAAAAATTCCTTTTCCTAAAACTACCATTTCTTAAAAATAAAAAAATACATTTTCTTTTCTTTTCTTGAAATAAGTAGCATTTCTGAAAATAAGTATATTTTCTTAAAGAAAATAACCTTTTCCGAGATAGAGTACCACTTCTTTAAAAAGTACCTGTTCTTAAAAAAAAAATACTTCTTTGTAAAAAAAATTCAAACTCTTATGGCTTCTTCTTATCTACACAGACAGTCAGGCTGCCATAAAATCCCTGGAAGCCATGTTTGCTACGTCCCTGACGGTGAAATAATGCCACTCATCACTTAGGGTGATGGCAGAGTATTTTGACATCAAACTCATCTGGGTACTGGGACACAGCGACATTCCAAGCAATTGCATAGCGGATGCGTTAGCTAGACAGGTTCTTCCGGCAAAAGAAGGTCTTAGTATGTCAATCTCTACCCGCCGTTTGCAGATCAGGCAGTGGGCCGATAATATGTTCAAGGGCAAGTGGAGACTTACTTCAACTTGCAAACAAGCCAGGGTCCTCTGGCCACAGGTGGTCTGGGAGAGGACTAGGCAACTACTTAACTTGCCGGGGGCAGGTTTTCCACAATGATAGGAACACTTACGGGACATTGTCTTGTAGGAAAACACGCCCTAAGATTGGAACATAGAAACTCCACTCTATGTAGATGCTGCATGGAAGAGGACGAGGAAACGACGAAACACCTTCTCTTGGATTGCCCTGCTCTGGCAGGACTGAGAAGGAGGATATTCGGAACACATCTAGTTAGCACCGTAGCCCTACTGGATATTCCTGTAGGTCTTATAGACAAATTTATTGAAAGGGCAAATTGTCAATAGTTGCTATAGAGGAAACTGCAGGTATCACAAGGGGCTTCGTTAGCCTAAGTGTGCTAAACAGCGTGCTGTCTTGCAGCCTTTTCAACCAACCAACCAACCAACCATGGCTTCTTCTTACTGAAAGTACTGCTTCTTAAAAATAGTACCTTTACTTAAAAAAATATTCGACTTTAATTAAAGAAGTACCTCTTTTTAAAAATATATACTACATATTCTTACTAAAAGGAACTAATAATATACTTTTTAAAAAAAAATACATTTAATAAAATAAGTTTTCTTCAAAAAGTTTCTGATTTTACAAAAAGTATCTCTTCTTAAAGATCCAGTTAAATGATCGTATTTTTCAACGGGCGCCTTAGGCGTGTTGGAACTAACTAGTACCTAATATATTGCGAAAGGAACTTCGTTCCAACCGGGTGTCCCCTGACACCTAATGTAATTTTTTTTTCATTCGATTTTATTTAATATGAATATTAAATTAAACCAAAATAAAAGTGTTTATATTTGTTTAAACATACAAATCAGGAAACGTTAAAGGAAATTAATAAAGTTTCGAATAAAGTTTTGAAAACATTCATTTTTAAAACAGTTATGGTTACACAGTGCAACACGATAAAATATAACCATATACGGACACCACTACGTGATAAAAGACCAAAAATAAAAGACCCGTGTCTCCCAGTTTTGCCCAAAGTCATGCACTTTTTTTATGGGCCCCCAAATATTTGGGGCCTCGGTGTCATTTTTGCAAAAAAAAACTGATCATTTTGTCAGGCTCATATCTTGCAAACCGTTCGGAATGATCACTTTTTTTGCAAGAATGACACAGAGGCCCCAAATCTTTGGGGGCCCATAAAACAAGTGCATGACTTTGGGCAAAACTGGGATATGTCAGGCTCATATCTTGCAAACCGTTCGGAATGATCACTTTTTTTGCAAGAATGACACAGAGGCCCCAAATCTTTGGGGGCCCATAAAACAAGTGCAAAAATTACACACAGTAACATTAAAAAATTTTCGGGAAATTTTTCACTTTGCGGCTACTGAAGCGCTACCTAAACGGTGTTAAGAATCATCCCTAGGAAGTTCATATGTTCTTGACAGATGTTTACTGATATCTTCGGTACATTTTTGTAGTTGATTGATTCGTTGCATTTTGAACGGTTGGCTACCTACGGACCTGAACAGGGGAAAAAAGGTTAAAAAAATCGAAGTTTTTAAAGTTTTTTGCGATTTTGACCTTGAAGATGAAGTTTTTTTGATTTTATATGTTGGATTTTATTTTTGTTCTTTATGAAAAGAGCTACAACTTTCCTTCAGAGAGTAAATCAAAATTCCGAACAGTTTGCAAGATATGAGCCTGACAAAATCATCACTTTTTAGCAAAAATGACACTGAGGCCCCAAATCTTAGGGGGCCCATAAAAAAAATGCATTATTTTGGGCAAAACTGGTAGACACGGGTGCTTTTTTTTTTTTGCCTTTTATCACGTAGTGTTGTCCGTATACGGTTATATTTCCATGACTTACAAAAATACACACAGTGTTATCGAAACTTTCTCATGTTTAATCCTTTTTATTAGAAAGTTTTTTTTCTTTTGTTGGAAAAGTTACAGGCCATAGTGATTTTTCCGTGGTGTTATTTAAAGTCAGTTCACATTGCTGAGGCTCTTGGTTTGTTGCCATTGTTTATGCCTATTGATACAGAATCTTTCAACAAATGTTATATTGTAATGCAACTTTTCTTGTACATGTAATTTTCTGGCTCACTTTAAAAGTGCAACCCTTTGCTTTTCACGACAAGGCATTATCCTTCTAACATATACCAAGATAAATCTACAATGGTTTTCCAAAAAAAAAAAAATAAATCCATAGGCTTTAAAATTTTCCCAACTTACCAAAATCTTCAATAAAAATGAACTGCCTGCATTTTGTTTTACGTACGAAGTTCTACTTGTAACATACTTGATTCACTTAACTTTGACTAAAGCATCAGGACATGGCAACAACAAGTATCCTTTTCTCTGCTAATATTAATAAAATCTTTGTTAGTTGGTTTAGTATTAGTTGAGTAAAATGATAACATTTCATGACATTTAATATATAGTTAAACGTAAATGTAGATGGAGTAGTAGAAGTAGAAGTAAAAGCAAATGTGTGAGTGTCACTTAGAGTGAGTAACAGGATATAAGTTGAGCTATAAGTGTCTGCCAAATGCGAGAGAGTGGGTACGTGTTTGTGTAGGTGTGGGTGGGGGTGTGAGTGCCAGAGTAAGTGATTTTGTATATGTAATTGTAGTGACATAATCCTATTGAATGTTTACGAAATAGACATACTTATGAACACATGCACGTGTGTATATACTAAAGGTTCTGTGATGACATTTGTTGGAATTTTTTTTATCTCATACTTTTTAGACATTCCAGATATGCAGAATAGTATGCCACGTAAAATGAGAATATTGTTTGTAATAGCACTCAAATAAAGTATACTATACAATAATATATTGATTACACTGTGATAGTCGACAAATAAATATATCAACGTTCTAGTAAATTGTATCGGTTACATGCAAGTCTACTGAGTTGATTGGTACCCATGCAATGTCTGTAGAACGTCACACTTTTGCTAATTTTGTCAATAATTGTATTACTCATCGTATGCAATCCAAACAAAAAATTACGATTCTTGACAAAATGACACAACTTCCCTCAATTATGAATAAGAGCGAAACGCGTTAATCGATTTTTATGATCCATGTCTCATGTTTTTATACGTCATTTGACTTTAGGATAAACTAATAAAAATAAAAACGCGTTCATCGATTTTTATGATCCATGTCTCAAGTTTTTATACGTCATGCGACTGTAGGATAGACTAATAAAAATTTTAATTTTTTGTATCCGTTTCTTATGTTTTTTGTTTTTTTATTCTAAAAAATTAAAATTGTTTAATCAAAAATATATTTTTTTCACCATTCTTTTTTTAAATCTGCGAAACTATTTATTACATTGGAAATAGTGTACATGCTGAAAAATCTGTCGTTTGTTATTGTTTGGATGTAAATATAACGTGTGTTTGGAGCTTGTCACAAATATAATATACTTGTGTGCAAACATATTGTGCTTACTATTCAATATTACATGTTTGAGACACATTGATTAATATGTTATAACCCAGCAAAAAAGGTGTATACCAATAACCAAAATTTCCACCAGAACTACGTGGTAAGAGGTATTGCAAATTTAGGTGCTGCACCGCCGCTTTTTACATAGTGCTGTCCTTGGAGGGTAGTACTTCCAATTTGGATACTGTTAAGTAGAATAAATTCTGTTCCTTAGCGCGGACATTCAGCACAAAAATTAGCACGATGGTAGCATATCCGACTAGAAAACGGCAACTGGTGAAGTTACAGGATTCAAATCTCACCAAATCAAACTTGGTCGTTTTTTTAAAGCAATTTGCAATGTGTCGATTAAATTTGTAGTTATTTTTAAAAAAAAAATTGCGCAATGTGGCAAGTACAACAAACGAACATTTGTTGCCAAAATCTTCGGAATCAAATTGTATTCGCCTGAAAGTATACCATACAAATTACGGGGTTGTATAGCGAGAGGGTTTAAATAATTAATTATTAATTTTTCTGTAATAATTTTTTCCCGACCAGCACCGGGATTCGAACTCAAGCGTTTTGATTGCCATCGACCTATCGAAGACATTGAACTTGGACGAACAGTAATAGCATTAGTGGCAGATAATAAAGGGTGTCCCTAAGTTTACGCAACATTTAAATTTGCTGCTATCGACGTAGCAAAGAGTTGGCAACCCTAAAAAAACAGCTGACAGCTGACTGTTCAGGTTTAAAAAAAATGCCAAATTACACGATTGAACAGCGTGTCTTCATTATTGAACAATATTTCAAAAGTAATGAAAGTTTTGCGATCGCAATTACTGGAGTTCTGGTGTTACTGATGTTCGATATCGCGACATGATAACACAGTTTTTTTTTGCCGAAATTGAATGAAATTGATGTGGCCAATATTTGGTTTCAACAAGACGGTGCCACATGTCATACAGCTCGTGAAACTCTTCAATTACAGCAAGAGACATTTCCAGGTCGCGTGATTTCTCGATTTGGTGACCAGAACTGGCCCCCAAGATCGTGTGATCTAACACCATTAGATTTTTTTTAATGGGGTTTTTTTTTGTTAACAAGCCCATAACCACTCGTGCTTTAAAGGAGGAGATTCATCGCTGCATCAACGAAATTCGACCAGATTTATGCAGAAAAGTCATGGAAAATTTCGGCAAACGAATACGTATGTGTCTGGAAAGCCGTGGAGGCCATTTGCCAGATGTTTTATTCGGCCGTCGGTGGTGCAATGGTTAGTGTGCGCGGCTCTTGTACATGAGATCATGGGTTCGAACCCGGCTCTGACCACCTTAAAAAATTTCTTTCGGCGGCGGTCACCTCGCATAGTGATGGCGACACTATCGAGTATCTAGCCATGAAAAAGCTTCTCAAATTACCGTTCGGAATCGGTGTAAAACTGTAGGTCCCAATCAGTGAGTGAAAACTGGAAAGCGCACAGCTCAGTGATTGTGAGAAGTTCTCCCCGGTCCCTTCATGGGATGTAATGGGAAACCATTTATTTTTTTTTATTCCATAAATAGCCCTATCCTATGTACTTTACGATTCAATAAAAATATTACCATAAGAAGAATAAAAAGTTTGTTTTCTATTCACCCTTTATGATTCTTCCGACAAACACCATAATACCTGTCATGCAATTTTGGATTCCTGTATGCCGAAAATCCGCACCTAGTACTTCGTTGGTAGTACTGAAAGGGCTTACTACTACTCTATTATATTTGGAACTACTCCATTATATTTTTGCTGGTATTATACGTGTTTGCGACCCAAATACATATGTGTTTGTGATACAGATACAGTTGTGTATCTTGCACTTTTTTATTCTCTCTCGAGAGCAAGAGATTAAAAGAGGGCAACTAGAGACTCTATCTTGTAAGTGTGTATCTGTATGTTTTGCATTATTCTGGCAGTCAGTGAGTCATAAATATTCCTGAATTTGCGTGTAAATTGCAGATGAAATCAGTGTTTCTTATTTTACCTGATGTATTGCGTTTTAGTTTCATGTATTCAGTCGCCAATGGTTCATCGGACAGAGGATATCAAAAGCGCTTGATCATTGAAAAAAAATGCTATACAAGTAAATGTAAAAATTACCGTTTTAAATCTTTTAATTTTTTGTATTAATAATTTATAAATGTGGATTAATAAAATTAATTATAATAAATAACACGTATGTATAATTCAAACAATACTTCGTTTCTAAATATTATTATGTTTCGGTGGAAATACGCATATGTTTCCACATAAAAGCACACATATTTGCCAGTAAACATGCTAGTGTTTGCGTTTAAATACAAGTAAGTTTGAGACTTGCAAACACATGAATGTTTGATGTGTGTTCCAAACATGTACATGGTTCCTGCAGAATATGTTTGGGAGAATATATTACGGATGCCGCTTTTTTCAGGGTGTAGTAATAGACTAAAGGCATTTTTATAAATGTATTCGGACAAAATCGGAGACATTGTTCGCAACTAATGATGACATATAACTACATACAAATAACCATTTTCAGGATACCAAGTGGTTGTTATGAGCTACTTAGGGTATCTAGACACGTTCAAATTGTATTAAGATATTCACAAAAGATTTACAGCTTTATCATGGCTACAATTATGCCGAATATTTTGAGTGAAAAAATGGAGGCCCATGAAGTTATGCTAAAAAACGAGAGAGAAAAATTGTTGTTCAAAAAAAGTGCAGAAAAAACCGGGAATTGTTAAAAATCAATTAGTTAGCAAATTTGATAAAAAATAAAGGAATTCTTAAAAAAAAATTACCTGATTTAAACACAAAAATACTATGCAGAAGCAGCGAAACCGAGAAAATTCCTAAGCCCGACCGAAGGCCGGACACGTAGAAAGCTTTATAATACAAAAATACTATCACGAAGCTGGTGGTGGACCCATCCCAGTGGAGAAAGTTTTATAACACATTAATACTATAAAGTTTAATTTTGAACTTTCATATCTCCGGTCTTTAAAGGGTTATTGGTGAATATTATACCTTAGAAAAAGGTTCAGATCTTGTCTACTATCGGAGTCTACCAAACACTAAGTATAATAGTGCATTTGTATTTGCATAATGTTCAATGTATTTTTTTTCAAAAAAATTAGGTTAAGAAATCGTTTTCTTTAATTAGGTCCCTCAAATGGGTTAATCAAAATAAATGTTTTTATACACAAAGTTATAGACTTTAGAAAGACATTTCTAATGATACTCATTTCAACCTTACTTTACTTATCCGGTATCGAACAACCCCGGGGGGTCAGGAACCTTACAAAGCGAAGATAACATACTTCGCTAACCAGTTAGATCTTTTTCCTTATCTTTCCAATTGGCAGTACCAAGTGTAGGCAGGGATTCGTCAGCCTGATCCCTCCAGCGGAGTCTTGGTCTTATTACTGTTCGTCTTCCTTCGAGTTCGGTTTCGAAAACCCTTCGTGCTGGTTCGTCTTCATCCATTCTACTGACATGGCCTAGCCAGAGCAATCGCGTTATTTTGATCCATGTCAATGTCGGGATATAGCTCATACAGCTCATAGTTCATGCGTCGCCGATACTCGCCATTGTGCACTATAGGGCCATAAATTTTTCAGAGTATTTTTCTCTCGAAGACTCCTACAGATGTTTCGTCTGCTTGCGATTATACCCAGGATTCTCCGCCATAAAGCAAGACAGGTTGTATGGGAGTCTGGTATTGCTGGACTTTTGTTATTCGAGAGAGGGCTTTATCTCTAAAGTGCTTGCTTAACCCAAAATAACATCTATTCGCAAGCACAATTCTCAGCTTGATCTCAAGGATGACGTTGTTATTTTTGTTTGTGGCACATCCGAAGTATATAAATTCGTCTACCACCTCGAAATTTTAACGGTTATCAACGTTCATTCTTTGGTCTCATCGCGTGGAGGCCCTGTTCGTTGAAACCATTAATTTTGTCTTATCCTAATTTACCGTCAGACCCACCTTTGCTGACTCCTAGTCAATTCTCGACAACTAATTGTGCGCCCAATGATATCTATATCATCAGCATACGCAAGCAGCATGTGACTTTTGCTGCTGATGGTTTTATTCATATTGACTGCAGCTCTTCTCATAATGATCTCCATTAAGATGTTAAAGAGATCGCACGATAGGTTGTCGCCTTGCCTGAGGCCTCGGTTGGTTTCGAAAGGTTCTGTAAGATCCTTACCAACTTTCACTGCGGATATTTGGTGTTCGTCAAGGTCATCCTGCAAAGGCGTACGAGTTTTGCAGGAATACCAAGCTCAGACATTGCTTCGTAGAGTTTCTCCCGTATCGGGTTATCGAAGGGCGCTTTATAATTGACGAATAGGTGATAGGTGTCGATTTATTTTTCGTGGGTCTTCTCCAGGATTTAGGGTAGCGTGAAAGTGTGGTCGGTTGTCGATTTTCCAGGCCTAAAGCCACACTGGTATGGTCCAATGAGGTCAGCGATAATTGGTTTTAATCTTTCCCATATTAGACTTGATAGAACCTTATATGCTATGGATAAAAGGCTTATTCGACGGTAGTTGGCACAGAGACTCGGGTCACATTTTTTAAAGATGGGACAGAGTACGCTGAGACTCCAATCGCCGGACATGCATTCATCCAACAAAATTAGGCTAAGACATGCACCTTATCAGCGAATGCATGCACCCTAGCCCGGATCTATATAGAGTTCTTACATTCAATGACATGAAATTTCAATGAGATGTTTCGTAGGTTGGAAAATGAGGAAATGTTTCATCAAATTGATGAAGGATTTCATAAATTTGATGAAACTTTTTCTTTCAGTGTAGATGTTTGCCCTCAAAATTTTGTGTTGCAGTCAGAGTTCGTAGTAGCTTGTTTACGGTTGGAGAGACTTCAATGTGAAATGTGTGAGCTGGTGTGTGTGCCGGAAGCCGACATATTTCACTTTGAATACTGATATACCACAGCGAGCCAATGCGAATCCTTGTTGAAATTGAGATTAATTTCTCTATTCTTCGAGGCAGCATTAAGGCGCCGAAGTACACACAATACTGCTCATATTACGTAATGGTTTGGTTTTCGTGGTTGGTAAAGATACTATTTAGCAACAATTAGTGCTTGAGGCACCGTTTTGCATACCACATCACTCCTGAAAGTCCAAAGTACCGTGTCTATATCCAGCCTGTTAATCGGAGATGCCTCATTAGATTCCCTAGATATATGTATCTCGTATAACTCAGTGAGGTTATGCAGCAGGGGACGGCCCATAGTCTTCAGGCGTCTATTCATCAGACCCGGATAACTCGAGAGGAGATGTTCCACCGTCTCCTTCTCTTCTGCGTCATCGCAGGCACGGCAGTGGTCATTATATGGCAGCTTCAACCATCTTGCGTGATTACCGATTGGCCAGTGCCCGGTCAGCACGCCAGTTAGCCTAGATATGTCTCCCTGATTGTGGCGAATCAGGGAGTTAGTCCGGTGAATGTTATATTCTGGCCATGTGTTTCTGGATATGCGGCACATTTCCGTCCTATCCCATCTGGTCTTCGCTCGTTCAAGGTGACCAGCCCTATAGGTGTTGCGACTGACACCATGTGGAGTTCGGTGGAAGAGGATCCTGCCCTTGCTAGTTCGTCTGCCTTTTCGTGCCCTAGGAGACCCTTGTGGGCTGGTATCCATGTACGAACCACACTGGCCAGCCGGTCTAGGTCGACAAGTTTTTCCCTACATTCACTAACGAGTTTAGTTGCAGTGTTGTAAGTGTGTATTTAAGTGATAGGAGAGCCGGTTGGCTATCTACAAATATTCCAATGCGCTCTGTTTTTCGCTGTAGTATGAGTGCGGCGCAGGCTTCTTTGATGGCCAGTACTTCTGGAAAACGCTGTACTTGTCCGGGAGTTTGAAATATGAATTGAGGCCTCCTCGTAGAAGACACCCGAGCCGGTTCCACATTCCATTTTGGATTCGTTCGTAAATACTTTGGTGTCAAAACCTGTAAGTGGTTCCCCTTTATGCCACTCTATTCTCTTGGGAAACCTGACATCGAATAGGTTATCGAACGTCAATGAGGGGTTGCAGTAATCGGTGGTTATATTGAGCTCTCTCGGGATTATTATGTAGTATACTCGCATGTCCATATGCGTTGCTATTCCAGAGTCCAAGAGCGTTTAGTCGGGTGGCACTCCAGGCCGCACTAGCTGTGATGTTTGGTATAATAGGATTGGTGTAATATGAAGCATAGCATTAAGAGCTTCAGCTGGACACGTCCTCATTGCCCCTGTTATGCCGATGCAAGCTGATCTCTGTACTCTATACAACAGTTTTATGGTGGACGTCTTCCCTGCGACAGTCCACCATACCATTGCTCCATAGGAGAGTATTGGTCTGATTATCCATAGCACCATTCTCGTTCGGAGACCCCACCGGCTTCCGAACATTTTTCGACAAGCGTAGTACGCAACGGTTGCCTTATGTGCGCGGGGCTCTATGTTACGCTTCCAGGAAAGTTTAGGGTCTAGAATCACGCCCAAGTACTTGGCGAAATTACGTAATAGTTCAACTTTTTTCGATTCTTTAAATCCCTCCAAAACTACATAATCGATTTTCAACCAAGTGACTCAAGAAAACCAAATGTTTTGCATGTTTTTCATTTATGGATTGGGATAGTTTTCTGCAGGTATTACGACTTTATCAAAAGCAAAATAACTCATAAACGAGTCAGTCTTATATATAAAAATATTTGTATTCCAATATTCAAAATATATTCACATATTTTCTTAGAAAATTCTTAAAAGTTTATCTCCAAAAAACAAATTACCTATGAAATTTATTTTCTACAGGATTAGGGTGTGAGTCACTTTAGCTAAAGGTATGAGTTAATGCAATTTCTTAGAATTTGTTTATTTACTTTAAATTCAAATAATTCGAATTGTAGGGTGGGCTACTTGAGGAAAGTATCTAAAGTATATAAATGATATATAAAAGTATACACCCACCAAGTGGTATGAGGTCGGAGTATTTTTATTTCTTCAAGATGTACAAACTATCGTTTATTTTTATGAAAGAAATACATAAAAACATACTATAATAAATATAAAATAAAAAATGCAGTTGAACTTCCATATAGCGAATCTCAAGGGACCAAAAAAAACTTCGTTACATAGAAAACTCGTAATATAGAATTGCTTGAAAAAAATTTGTTTTTATTTTGAGTTTCATATAAAATAATTAGTAATATTTATTTGGGATTGATTCTTACATTTGTAATACATGGAAAAATTTATACGTAATATAATGTTTTTATGTTGAGTTTTCTTTTCAAATAATTAGTAATTTTTGTTTGCGCTTGATTTTTCCATTTTTCCTCCACAATAAAAACATTAAGTACGTTGAGAGAAGCAAAAACATTTTCTGGCACGTTTTTCCTCGCCTCCACAAAGGTGCGCAGTACTTCCACTGCTGATGAAGATTGCTGAAATGTGGGCACCTCTTTGACTATTACAGCAAAGTCTTGTTCATCCTCATCTGAATCTGGAAGTAAAAAAATAATATTCAGAAACATTTTTGGCAATAATTTTAAAGGTATAAGACCTCAGATATCCGGAACTCCACAATTTTCAAGAACACTTTGCAGAATATCTTCGTCGGAAGGAGTGCCCATGGTGCAGGCACCATTATCAACATTCACGTAATCATCAAATGATGCTCCGATATTCTCTACTGCGCTGTAGGACGACCACAAAGCACGCAGTTCGGATATGGCTACCATAAATTTGTCTGGGTCTGCATGCCATCCTTGCAAAAACCGGACTTACGGAAACAGTTCACAATTGTTGCAGCTTTTACATGCACATTCCATACTTTGTTTAAATTTGTAATGGCATCTAGTAATCTAATGGCATCTGGCATCTAATTTAAAACGCTCATTAAAATTTGTTACCTGAAGTGCTGTTTTAAATTGTGGATAATGCCCTGGTCCATTGGCTGTAACAATGAGGTCATGCTGGGAGGAAAATAAGCCAGCTCTATACTCTTTAATTTATCTTTAACGTTCTTGGGATGCGCGGTGCAGTTATCAACGAAAAGTAAAATTTTTCTATTTTGAGAACTGAACTTTTTGTCCAGTTTCATAAGTCATTTTAAGTAAATTTCGCTGGTCATCCATGCCTTTTTATTGAATTCATAGTCAACATCTAGCGATTTAATTCCCTTGAAGAATCGCGGATTTTTTGACTTCCCTATTACATACAAGTATTTTAAGCTTCTCCAAGCCTGTCATATTACAAGCCACCATGACAGTTGTTCTATCTTTGCTTTTTTTCCACCAAAGCATTTTTCATTTTTAAATGCAAGTGTTTTATGTGGTAAGCACTTGAAGAATACACCAGTCTCATCGGCATTAAAGATGTCGTTTTTGTCATAATTTTTTTTATCAAATTTGGCAGGTCTTTCGCCAACCAGTCATCACGAACTTGTATATTCGCCCCAGCACTTTCGCCACATAATATTTTTTCAACAATACCGTGCCGCTTTTTGAACTTATCCAACCAGCCTACACTCGCCTCAAACTCTAAGTGTCCCAATGCTTCAGCGAATTCTTTGGCTTTCTCTCTAATAAGCGGTCCGGATAGAGGAAGATTACTTTGGCGTGTAGCTATTGTCCATTTCAGCATCGCCTCATCAATATCTTCGTAAAGACAGTTGCGAATCCTTTTGCGTTTAAAGCTTACATTTTCACCGTCTGCCTGTTTTAAAAGGTCCGCTTTGTTTTTCAAAATTGTTGATAGACTGTTGGGAGGAATTCCAAACAGCACTGCAATTTCTTTTTTCTTCTTTTCGCCCTTTTCAACTTCACTAATTATCAAAAGCTTTTGCTCCAATGAAATGCAATTACGTTTCGACATTTTGCTTGCCATCAGCCTCTACGTCAACTGCAAACTGAGAACTGATGCTAGCATTACTAGTGATGCCACCTTGTTTACCGATTATAACCGTTACATTAATAATTCGGGATTTCCCCTAAACACATCTTTACGTTTGTTTTGGTAAGAAAGAAAAATCAAAATAATTTCAAAAAAATTCGTTATAAGGAGATCGAAAACGCATGAAAATACGAGCTGCGAGCGTACAAAAAATATCGTAATATAGAAATATTCGCTATATGGAATTTCGCTATATGGAGAGCAAAACCTACTGAAAGTTTAATGAAATTGTAGTGTTTTGGAAATAAATTTGTTATATAGAGAACTTCGATGTATGGAAGGTCGTAATAGCGAAGTTCGACTGTATATAGTATAAATGAAATTTCTGATATACATTTAAATTTTGTATTTTTTAATTTATTTTAATATTACACAAAATAATGTGACTACGTTAGAGGACATTCAGTTACATCGCAACTACTCTACGGCTATTTTACATTTTGAGTTGTACTGTGTCCGGTGCTGGAGTTTAGCAATGATCAATAAGGATCGAAACATGAAAATATAGCAAATAGCAATGTTCTTTTGATATTATACAAGTGGGAATGCGCAATATATCGCACCCCAAATACGTGTACACTGAGTCATAGTTCAGAAAGTACAATAAACTTCCCCAGAAGATTGAAATGGTCCTTGGTTATTATGTTTACGCAAAAATTTAAAATCTGCAAATTTTGTGTATGAATCTCTCTGGGACGATATGATGTATGCGGAAACTTTAAATCGGTTTTTTATTCCGTACAAAATGGAAGCACTACAAATACACTGTGTGTAATTTTAATTTTTTAAGTCATAAAAATATAACCATATATGGACACCACTACGTGATAAAAGACCAAAAAAAAAATCCCGTATCTCCCAGTTTTGCCCAAAGTCATGGACTTTTTTTTTATGGACCCCCAAAGATTTGGGACCTCGATGTAATTTTTGCAAAAAAGAGATAATTTTGTCAGGCTCATATCTTGCAAACCATTCGAAATTTTGATTTACTCTCTGAAATTGTGAACATTTGAAATCAAAAAAACTTAATATTCAAACAATCGTAAAAACCTTTAAAAAGTTTGAATTTTTTTACCTTTTTTCCCTGTTCAGGTCCATAGGTAGCAAACCCTTCAAAATTTAAGGAAACAGTCAACTACAAAAATGTACTTAAGATCTCAGTAAACAACTCTCTAGAATATATGAACTTCCTAGGAATGATTCATAACACCGTTTAGGTAGCGCTTAGGTATCGTTTAGGTAGCCGCAAAAGTGGAAAATTTATTTTTTTTAAAAGTTTTTTGCGATTTTGACCTTGAAGATGCAGTTTCTTTGATTTTATATTTTCGTAATTTTTGTTCTTTATGGCAACAGCCGCATCATTCCCTCACAGAGTAAATCAAAATTCCGAACGGTTTGCAAAATCTGAGCCTGAAAAAATGATAAATTTTTTGCAAAAATGACACCGAGGCCCCAAATCTTTGGGGCCCATAAAAAAAAGTGCATGACTTTGGGCAAAACTGGGAGACTTGGGTCTCTTTTTTTTGGTCTTTTATCACGTAGTGGTGTCCTTATATGGTTATATTTTTTCGTGTTGCACTGTGATATTAAAACCGGTAAAATAAAATATAGAGCAATAGCTATTTGTGTGGATTGCAAATTTTTTGGAGGGTATTGACTTCCGGACTAGCAAAATTTTCTGTGACGGAAATGGAGTGAGGTAGCACCTACATACATCTCATGAGATTCGAGTCCTATATTTCAGCACGGAAAATGCGGCTGCTAAGTCTTTAGTTGTATTTGAATGCAAGCGAACGCGAGTGCTTTCGAAATTTAAATTCTTAACGCTCGTGCTCTTGAGAAGGTGCGAAAGACGAGCATTAATTCCATTTGGAATTACAACTTTCTATAAGTAACTCGGATCGAAGACAACTAATGCACGATCACTTTAAGCAACAGGTCATTGTCCGCACTCATCTTAACATCAGGATAATATAAATAAACATTTTAAAAATAGTATTTTACAAAAAAATATGTAAAATTTGCCGAAGACTACAAGTAATGTACACCAAATGTACCAACAAGTATATAAAGTTGTGAGGATGGAAGGCGTAATCTTGTGTCCTTCCACATCACTTTGAATCACAAGTAACGGGTTTTTCAATAAGATCGTTACAAAAGTTTTTTTAAATAAAACAAAACGGGTTCTATATACCAATGAAATTCTTTATTCCTGTGAAAGTACGTTCGATGCCATTATGTATGGAGCTCGATTTATTTTGCATGGAGCTCGATTTATTTTGCACGGGCTCGCTTGCAGAAGTCCAGACGCTGAACCCAATTTTCGACGGTTTTCAAGCATAAATCGGCCGATACCGCTGCAATTTCACGTTCGATATTCGCACGAAGTTCTTCAATCGTCGCTGGCTTGTTGCCATAAACCATAGACTTGACGCACGACCGAGGCGGCCAATCGACTGGGCCATTTCGTGAGATAACACGTTCACCAAACTTGGTTTCCAATAAATTGATTGTGGCATTCGCTATGTGGCTTGCGGCGCCGTCCTGTTGGAACCACATGTCCTCCAAGTCCATATTATCCAATTGGGGCCAAAAACATTCGGTTATCATTGAACGGTAGCGATTCGCATTCACAGTAATGTGCCGGTCTTGATCATCACGGAAGAAGTACGGCCCAATAACACCGCCGGCCCATAAACCGCTCCAAACCGTAGTTTTTCGGGATGCAATGATGACTCATGGATTACGTGTGGATTGCTGTCTGACCAATAACGCATATTTTGCTTATTGACGAAGCCATTCAGCCAGAAATGAGCCTCATCGCTGAAGATGATTTTCCGATGAAAATCCGAATCGTAGCGCTCTTAAACTTGAGGCCACTGACTCCAAATTTCGGTAGTAAATTTTAATAATTTCGACTCGTTGTTGGCTCGTATATCTTTCTATGATGAAATGGCAAACCTTACTGAAGAGAAATGTCAAAAGCGCGGGAAAAAATATGGCGTCGTTTGCTGTCCCTATCGATTTACTTTTGTAGCGTCTCTATTGAAAAACCCTTTACCACGAAATGTAATTTTTGGTAGCAAGGAAGAACCAACTAAATTTACCAAAATATGTACATCCTGTTACCAAAAAGTACAATACCAATAGTTCATTTTGCAGTTTTGGTAGCAGCAAAGTACCAAAAAATTTCATAAGCCATGTACATCCTGGTACCAAAAGTACAATGTTTGGTACCAAAAGTACAATGTTTGGT
The DNA here is from genome assembly GCA_963931995.1 of Phaonia tiefii. NCBI lineage: Eukaryota > Metazoa > Arthropoda > Insecta > Diptera > Muscidae > Phaonia > Phaonia tiefii. The sequence goes on from OZ008371.1 coordinate 41,372,687, forward strand.
AACAAAAGTACAGTGTTTGGTAACAAAAGTACAATGTCTGGTACCAAAAGTAAAATTTTCAGTACTTGCTTGGCGTGTATTTTTCATCAAAAGTGCCTTTTGCTACTTTTGTGTACTGTTCGTACTTTGTGTTGTTGGAACTTTCACGTAATTTATTGCTGCCGCAAAGGACATTTTCAGCTATTTTTTGTAACCTAGTACATTTTATCTACATTTTGGTACTTTTTATGGATGGGTTTGGTCCATTTTGGTACACGTGATGCCCCGTTTATGGTAATTTATATATACTGTTGAGGCACGGTATGTACGTTTTGGTAAATTTGATTTAATTTGTTGGTGCGGAATTTACTTTTTGATTGCGTTTATGTAATTTTTTTGGCGGTTTTGTGTAATTTGTTGCTATTACACAGGACTCTTTTTGGTATTTTTGGCAGATTAGTACATTTTAGGTAGGTACATGTTGGTACTTTTTATGTTAGGGTTTGTTCTATGTTCTATGTTTGTTTTAGTACACTTTATGTACCTTTATAGTTAATTTTAATGTATTTTTGTTTAATTTAATGTATTTTTTGTTACCTTTTTAGTGCACTATGTATTGCTTGGTACATTTGTACCACATGTTATGTACTTTTTGGTACACTGTGTACTTTTTGGTACATTTGTCCTACTTTTATGTACTTTTTTTGGTACACTATGTATTTTTGTTTAATTTAATGTATTTTTTGTTACCTTTTTAGTGCACTATGTATTGCTTGGTACATTTGTACCACATGTTATGTACTTTTTGGTACACTATGTACTTTTTGGTACATTTGTACTACTTTTATGTACTTTTTTGGTACACTATGTACTTTTTGGTTAATTTTATGTAATTTTTGTTACCTTTTTGTTGCACTATGTACTGCGTGGTACATTTTAAAAACATTCTGTGTACTTTTTGGTACACTATGTACTTTTTAGTACATTTGTACTACTTTTTATGTACTTTTTTGGTACACTATGTACCTTTTGGTACACTTAATTTACTTTATGGTACCCTTGCTGTACGCTTTATGTGCTTCTTAGAATACATTAGGTAGACTGTATGTATGTTTTGGTATATTCTGCGCACTATTTGGTACACTTAATGTAATTGATCTTACACTTTATGTACTTTTTTTGCTACTCATTACATACGTTTGCAGCATTTTGTGTACTTTTGTACAATTCTAGCCAAGTACTTCGATGATTACTTTAACCCCCAATTTCAACAAAGAACGTTAAAGCTAACTGACAGTTAAAAATTTTAAATACAGTACAAACTAAAAGCTAAAACTGTTCGTTAGCTCTAACTGAAAGATAACTGGACGTGGTGAAATCGGCCGTAAATCTTGTAATAAGTTTTATATCAACACCTGATATGGCAGGTGCTCTTTCGGGATCTGAAAAGATTCTTCATGCTGTATTCCCATCAATCGTATTGCCCGATCCTTCTCTTGACTGATCTATAATCAACCCACATTTTATACATTCATCTTGAACATTTGTCTATTTCACACTGGACTACCGACAACAAATTTTTGAATGACGTCCATTTTTGTGAACTGTTTCTGCGATCTCAAGTGATATAAGATACTGTCTTGAATATTTTCACATCTTAGTTCTTTATATATTTCAAATCAAATAATATTAATCACATTTTCCTTTTGCCCCCTTAATATCCTGTCAAGGACTAACCAGCGATTTCTTTATTTTCCATTTCATTTTTCCTAATTAAAATGTTATTTAATAATATTTGAAAGTTATGTTTGTCCCAAGACAACATCTGTCCTGCCATGTTATATAAAATGTACAAGACACAAAATTTACACTAAAAGAAAACGAAAAAAAAACAACCTGAAATTACAATGAAATTTCATTTTGTTTGGTTTTTGACAGGATGAGAAAAAAATACGAGAAGAAATTTGCATAAATTTCATACAAATTTAGCATTTGATGTAATAATGTATTAGCATAACTACGAAAATTAACCCTTTCTATACCGCATACGCACACAAGCTTAGACGCAGACAAGCACTCAGTCTCTAATACATGCAGAGACATAAATCCACTTAGACCAGGACGAGATCTATCACTCACACTGTTACAGAGCAGCCAACCAACCAAACAACCACTTAAATAGGAAATGGAAACTCACACACACAAACAGACAGACAGACACAAACACATACATTGATGAGCATTGGACCAAAGATAGAATTAATTAAATTGCATAATTATAATAGGAAAATGTTGAAATTATAAAACAGAACAGGACTTGAGTTGGGCAGACCCCTTTAATTTTCTTGTCCTAGGCAGGACTCGTACAACTTATTCGTACCCCTCTGGACCTGTGCTGAGAATTGGTAGGTATCTTTAACAAATATTTAGAAATGCAAATCAATTGATAGAAATCCCTTCTTGTATTCATGTGCGGCAGAAAACCACAATGATTGAAATGTCTTAAGCAAAACGGGTCCTCAATGAAAGGACTCTTGCCAGCATCATTAGATTCGTCTTCGCCATTATCGTCATCTTTGGGTTGTTTCTTATAAAATTAGCATAAAATTGTCTTATAATCAACAACAGCAACATCGACGCCAGCCGCAATTTCAATCCTGTCATTGCTCAACATTTCTGCGGTTGTTATTTGTTCGTATGTCCTTTTTTTCGATAGTATCTTGTCGTTTGGCGAAAGGATGTTCGCATTTTCTGCTTTATTACAATTAATGATGTTTTCGTAATCGTTTCGTTGCGAGGACTCTCTATAATTGTCGTTTACATATTTTCTTAATTTAGCCTGTCAATGGCTTTTCCTGGCTCGCTATCTTCTTCATTATAGCCTGCATCTTTTACATATTACCTAATGTTTTAAGTCGAAAATTTGCATTGCAAATGTGAGAGAAAAAGGTTAGTTACGTCTTCCTCAAAATTCCAATAGATTGACTTCTTAATTGTTAACTAAGTTTTGCTGTCATAATGGAAAATTTATATAATGAAATCATTTATTTTGCAAGTAATTAGATAATAATTTCACATAAAATTATGCCTAAAAGTAGGCAGTAACTTTGGAATACCAGACCGTTTCATTGTGCCAATTAATTAAAGTAGATGTTGTCCAAATGGGAAATTTATTTAGAACTTTTAAATTTTTAAATATTTAACAAAATCAAAGAAGTATTCCTTGTCTGCTTTCGTCTGTGACTTTTGAGAAATGATTAAAATTTGATTTGGTTGCTTTAAAGCTGATGTGGGAAAGTGGCAAACAGGTGCCTAAAAACAGGCAAAAAATTTTCAAACTGCACTACCAGTAGATGATACAGTACAGTACCATTACATTGGCCGGACTAACAGGAAGGAATAGTTTATAGTTGTCTAGGGAACGGAGAGACCAATAATCTTGCATATAGAATTGTGAAATTCGGAAAATAAGAACTAGCTATGAAGAAAGAGACGTCCTAAATCTGAGCACTACACATTGTATTGTGACGCCATAAGCTGCCTGTACATAATTTGAACAAACGCCCGCGTCATACCAGTCAGCTTCTGTCGCGAATAAGAATGGCCAGTTTGCGACAGCTACCACACAATAATAATTGGTTCGCCGTAATTCTCATTCACATTAATGCAGCGGGAGTACTTAATGTTGTGGTTGGCCAGCATCACCATTCAGTCGCTTCCGAACGAACATGGAACAGGAGTAACTTCTTGAAAGCCGGAATAAAAATAAATTTACCGATTATAGCGGCCTCGGCTGATAATTCGATTATAGCGGCTTCGGCTGACTATTCAATTGTAGTCGCTTCGGCTGACTTCAATTACAGCGGCTTAGGCTTACTATTGAATTATAGCGGCTTCGGCTGGCTATTCTATTATAGCGGATTCGGCTAACTATTTGACTGTGGCGGCATCGGCTGACTATTCGACTATAGCGGATTCGGCTAACTATTCTATTATAGCGGCTACGGCTAACTATACGACTATATTGGTTTTCGCTGACTATTCTATGATAGCGGCTTCGGCTGACTATTCGATTATAGCGGCTTCTGCTGAATATTCCCCATAGTGGGTTTGTAACGACAACTATACCACCATAATGATCAATTTCACACATATATAAGGTGGTCGGAGCAGATATCGAAACCAGGATCTCATGTACAAGACGCACGCACACTAACCATTGCACCACCGACGGCCCATCCACGCCTATCTGAGGTAATACTCCCAGGTCCATAAGAACGTAAGATCCCATCGGAGATCGTTCATCGGAGATCGTTACAGCTTTTACAGAAATTATTTTCCTTGAACTATAGTTTTTCCGCATGTATACAAATCAGACAGTGTCCCGTCAAAACTGACACAAGAATTGATACCTTGGGCCTGGCCAAAGACAGAAGCTTCATGTATATCCCGACTTCAGTTATGGGCCACATTTGTGTTGAGCGTACTCAATCTAAGAACCTCGTCCAATTCCCCCACATCATCATATAGAAGCGTTCTTGCAGGATATGCTTACACGTCGCTAGGGGCATGTCAACACGCTCCAATTCCTATGGAACCTGTAAGGTAGTCCCTAGTCTGACCTTTCATATTTTGCCTGATGTAGTGCGTTTTAGTTTCATGTATTCAGTCGTCAATGGTTCATTGAGCAGAGGATATCAAAATCGCTTGATCAGTTAAAAAAGAATAAACGGAGCCTGGGACGGTTAAATGATTTGTGGTGTTACTTTGGTTTTTGTCTATGTGTTTACATATATATGTATGTGTGCTACAAAAGTGAAAGGAAAGAAACTAGTTCTTTGTCTGTCCGAGCCTTTACTGAGAAAATCGGAACGGCGGACCATTTGTGAAATAAATGTAATAAAAACATCACGAGTAATTAATCCACGGTTGGCTGGCATGACCTTGATTTGCATATAAATATCTTGTGTGTGTACCAACGCATAGTGATAACCAACGCATAGCTGAAACCTTCTGAAAACAAAAAGTGAGAGACAACCCAGAAATTAGAAGCAAAAGAGCAGCAGATTCTCATTTCATGAATAACAGCAAATAATGCATTCAATGCAAATAAATTTAAAAAGGGCCGTTTTGAATCTATTAATTTTTTTCCATTAATTATTCATAAATGTGGATTTGTATTGCTAAAATTATTTATAATAAATAATACATATATATTGAAATCGAAGAATAATTCGTTTCTAAATATTATTATATTTGGGAGGAAATTCACATATATTTCCACGTAAGTGTAGTAGGTTTGGGGGTAACACGTGAATGCTTCCACGTAAGTATATGGAGGTTTGGGATGAAGAACGCATATGTTTCCTCGTAAAAGCATAAATGTTTGTCAGTAAACATGATACTGTTTACATTTAAATAAGTTTTGGACTTGCAAACATATGAATGTTTGAAGTGTGTTCCAAACATATACGTGGTTCCTGCAGAATATGTTTGGGAAAATATGTTAGAGAGGCCGTTAGTGTTCAGCGTGTAGACGCAATTCTTGTAAACGGCGACTATATTGAATGCATACTTGGTGGTTCATTTGGTTTCAACTCGTGAACCAATTGAATCTTACATGGGGAAAAGTGTAGCTTATGTAAAATTCTTTGTAAAGCCCAACTAGACATCGTCAACTACTGAGAACATCGCATCCTGCTGGAAGTTTCGGGGTTTCCTTCAATACTTGCTTGCATCCTAGCAATTATCTCATCATTTCGAACTGCACGAGGTCTTCCGCGGAAGATTACAGACAAACACTTTGCACAAAACTTTGAACTACTTGGTAACTAGTTGGAGCGCTAAGTGCATCGTCTTTGTATTTGAATAATCGTATGCTGACTTTCAAAATTAAATTGTACAACTTTGGTACTTTCTTCTGTGCTGTATCTTTCCACCATAAATTGGCACACATTTTCAAAGTTAATTCTGAAAAAAATACGTAACCAAAAAATATATTCTCTAAGTAAATCATAACGTTACTTATGCACCACCCAGCATATTGAAATAATTATAGATCCTAATGGTATGCAATAATATTCAGTTCTTTGAGAGCACCCTGATGTAGGCATTATAAACTTTAAAAATAACTGTAATTTAAGTAAATAGTAAAGCATTGAATTCTAAACAAGTTATAGTACTAGAGCTTTTTAGAAATATCCCAAAAAGTAGGCTGTGTCGGTATTTTGTTTATAATGAAAAGTATCTACATTTAAGGGGTTTATATTTCCTAAGCCATGGCATGTCGAAGATGAAACAAATTGATTGGAACCATTTGTAGTAGCAAATATCTTCAACGTCCTTCGATTGTCCTAGACAGACAAGCAAAAGCTCTTTTCAAATTGGAGCACAAAAATGTAATTTAAAAGCGTGATTTAAGCTGACTCGAAAAATATTGCCGAAATTATTGACAGTTTCCGCAAGAAAACTAGTCTTGCGACTAACAGGGCTTGCACATTTTCCGAGACGACAGTTACTGTCAGCCATACCCCAAGCCCAAAGTTGTCTCTGACAAATATTGTATCCGTTTAAAGCTTTTGGAATGCATTCAAAGTTCACATTCTGTAGGCAGACAATTTTTAAACCCATATATTCTTACCAGATACCTCATATTTATGTTAATATTATCATTTATTTTCCAGCGAATCTTCTCGATATCCTTTATTTCAAAACACCTTTTGCACATTTCCTTTCCTTAAGCAGCTGCTGCATTCAAATCTTGCACTTTTGATGATTTTTCCCTTGAAAGGAATATATTATTTTAAATTTATTTTTTTTCGTTTTCCTTACCTTGCTCTCTTATCGATTTTAACGTTCTTAAGAAATAAGCAGGGAGAATTTCGATTCATTTTAAATTTTTAATGAAACCGTTGGCGATTTCTAGTGTACTGAGCATTTGTTGCATTAAAATCTAAATGAAATGTAAGACAAATGAACAAAAAAACAAAAATGAAATGAAATCAACAACGAGACAGACCAACGATGCTAAAAATTCAAATGAGTTCAATTTCTGTGATGCATCGAGACAATATTAGGGATGTGATGATGATGATGGGTCTTGGGACGGCATTGAATGGAGTCTCCTTAACCAAGTGAAGAATTGTCTTCTTAAATCATTAACATTGTTAAAACGTTAACGTGTGTATGTTGTTTGATTTTGTGCTTGAGCTGCTCACCATGAATGTCAGCAAAGTTGTCAACATCTACCAACGGGTTATCACGAAGGCACAGTGGTTTGAGTGACTCCAAATGGAAGCTTTTCTTTGTTGCGGAAGCAAACATTTTCATGCAACAAACATACATAGTATACAAAGGTTTGTAACAAACTCGTAATCCAAAAAAGGCTCTTTCTCGCAAACACAACATTTCATATAAATCACTAAAAAAACACTTCCAATGCGTCTTCTACTGCTGTATTTGTCCCCGCTGCACGGTAAACCATGATACAGGTAAGAATGTCCATCAGTAAGAATATTGCAAAATCTTGTGGTGATGCTGCTTTCGGATGTAACGCTGTCTTCAAGCGAAATACAGAGCCAAGTAAAGGTGGGATTTACGACAGTAGAGAATTCGTAATAGTAATACAAATCAAATTTATCTGCAAATAGTAGCTCGGAAATATTAAACTATAACTTAAATACAGAGTCGGATGTTCCAAGAATGCGCAGCACATGCAGAGATTAATGTATCAAATTAATGACTATCATAGATTATGAGACTAAAGCACGCTGAAAAATCTGTCTTTTTTTCTTGTTTGGATGCAAGTATACAATGTGTTTGGAGCTTGTCGGAAATATAATATATTTTTATCCAAACTTATTGCGCTTCCTATTCAATATTACATGTTTGAGAAACAATAATTAATATGTTACAATATATGTGTTTGCAACCCACATATATTTTTGTTTGTGATACAAATACAGCTGTGTTTGTTGCACTGTCTATGCTCCCTCGAGAGCAAGAGAATAAAAGAGGGACAACGAGAGAGTCTATCTTGTAAGTGTGTAACTGTATTTTTGCATTATTCTCTCAGTCAGTGAGTCATAAATATTCCTGAATGTTCGTGCAAATTGTAGATGAAGTGTTTTTTATTTTGCCTTATGTATTGCGTTCATCGGCACAGAGGATATCAAAAGCGCTTGATCAGTGAAAATAGAAGAAAGGAAGGCTCGAACGGTTGTGATATTACTTTGGGTTTTGTGTATGTGTTTCGTATATATGTATGTGTGCTACCAAAGTGAGAAACGATTTTGAGGAAAGAAACTGGAAAGGGCAACAACGTGAAGCCCTTTGTCTGTCCTTGCCTTTACTGAGAGAATCGCAACGGCGGACCATTTGTGAAATAAACGCTTGGCTTGCATGAACTAGATTTGTATATGAATATATTCTTTTTGTACCAACGCATAGTGATAACCAATGCATAGCTGAAACCTTCCGAAAACAAAACCGTGAGAGACAACAAAGAAAGGAGAAGCAAACGAGCAGCAAATTCTCATTTCATGAAAAAAAAACAAATAATGCATTCAATGCACCTAAATATAAAAAAGCCGTTTTAAATCTTTTAATTTTTTGTATTATTTATAAATGTGGATTTATATCGATGAAATTAATTATAATAAATAATACACACATATATATTGAAATCAAAGAATAATTCGTTTTTAAATATTATTATTTTGGGGGAAATACGCATATGTTCCCACATAAAAGCATACATGTTTGCCAGTAAACATGGCGGTGTTTACATTTAAACACAAGTGAGGTTGGAACTTGCAAACATATTAATGTTTGAAGTGTGTTCCAAACATTTGTATGGTTCCTGCAGAATATGTTTGGGAGAATATGTTAGAGAGGCCGTTATTTGTCAGCGTGTGATTATCATATTGTTACGATTATGCTTAATCGTTCTTTTTAGCGCTATTTTATTAAACAGTAGAACTAGTTTCGTTGTAAATTACGAGAAGTACAACAGTTTTAGTTATCTTTGTTTGCACAAACCAGTTTATATTTCCAACTTTCACACGCTGAAAACTCGGTCGATTTTTGATGTTTGGATGCAAATATAACGAGTGTTTGGAGCTTGTCGTAACTATATTATACTTTTGTTCAAACACATTGTGTTTGTTATTCAATATTACATGCTGGTGACACAATGAATAAAATGTTATAATACATGTGTGTTCTGATCCAAAAATATCTGTGTTTGTGATACAAATACAGCTGTGTTTGTTGGCCGGTCTCTCGACAGCAAGAGAATAAAAGAGGAACAAAGAAAGATTACTCACAGTCTATGTTGAAAGTGTGTATCTGTATTTTTGCATTATTCTTTCAGCCAGTGACTGCTTCTTATTTGGACTGATCTATTGCGTTTTAGGTTCAAGCATTCAGTTGTCAATAGTTCTACGGACAGACGACATTTAAAGCGTTTGGTCGGTTAAGTAAGTACGATATGCTGTGGTAAATTTTATATTAGTTGAAAATATTTGTGATCAGTGCAAACCGAGACTTTACTGAGAAAATCGGTGCGGCGGAAATTTGTTTGTGTACATATTTTTTATACGTATTTTAAAGTATTATAGCAGGGGTATCCCTGACACAGTTGATCGACTATGAAGTAGGATATTTAAAGAAAACAGAGTAGATGAGCGACAGAGCCGATAAGCAATCAGAAACCATACATCAGCAACTCGAACTTGATGAAATGACCTACTACCTCGTCGTCATCGAGAGAACATAAACAGAGGGATGGCGACTCTTATCAATTTCTCCATGTTTGTAACGTTTTATGACGTTGAAACCTTCCGGCAACAAAAACTTGAGAGACACCAAAGAAAGGAGAAATAAAAGAGCAACAGATTCTCATTTCATGAAAAAAAAACAAATAATGCACTCCATGCAGTAAATGTAAAAAGGGTAAGTATAAATCTTTTAATTTGATATTAGTTGCATATAAATGTAGATTTATATTGGTAAAATTAATAATAATCCATAATATAGTATATATATTTAAATCGAAAACAATTCGTTTCTAAATTGTATTATGTTTGGGGACAAACGGCATATTGTTCAACGTAAGTATATGGAGGTTTGGAAGGAAACACGCGAATGCTTCCACGTAAATACATTGATGTTTCCCAATAATGTTCGTTGCTAATGTTCGTTTTAAAATACATGTGAGTTGGACACTGTTTGTGAGAAGCTCTCCTCAATCACTTCATGGGCTGTTTTGAGACACCATGTTTTAGGGACTTGTAAACATATAAATGTTTGGAGTGTGTTCCAATCATATGCATGGTTCCCGCAGAAAGTGTTTGGGAGAACGTGTTGCAGATGCCGTTTTTGCAGCGTTTATTTAACGTTGCTTTCACTATTGCCGCTGAATTTGACTTCAACCGTTTACTGTTGAGTTTAAGCAGAGACTGATCCCTGTATGCTGTCGTCCGCAATTTATATCAGTTCCATTACTTGTCCTCTACATACATGGTGTAGGTGTCCTCCTGAACAGAAAAGTACGCAACGCTCTCATAAACTGGACCACTGTCTCCGAATGAATTATCTCTGCCCGCTTGTACACCAACATTGACAACATTTCCATCAGACAATGATATGCTAAAGGGTTGTAATTTATATTTAGGGTACAGTAATAAAAAAAAAGAATCATTTATCAATGGAAAGGATTGTAATGTTTTTCAAAATATTCAAACCAATTTTCGAAGCACTTTCTCCACTCCGACAGAGACACCTTCAAACCATGGTTTTTGAATGCTTCAACAGCTGCTTCGGGTATCGAAAAACGTTTATACCGCAGTAAAAATAAGTCATTTGGTGCCTAGTCAGCGCTATACGGCGGATGATCCATCAATTCGCCATGTTGAGTGCTCAAATAGCTCATTGTTTCAGCTGATGCGTGAGAGATCGCATTGTCCCGATGCAAAATGATCCATCTTCTCTTGTTACTTTTCCTTATTTCTTGCAACACTGTTGGCAAACAGAGGGTGGCATACCACTGAGAATTGACCGCCCTAAGTTCCACTGTGGCCACATGACCGGTTATACCGTAAAGAAACGCAATCATTTGCTTCATGTGCTTCTTCCACGAACAAGTTTTGTTTGATTTAGCTCGTCTTGATTGCTCTTCCGTTTCGAGTTCATATGCATATATCCTTGATTCGTCACCTGTGACGATGCTATACACTGCATTTAAGTTACCGCGGTTGTATTTGTTCAACATTTCTTTGCTCCAATCGACACGAGCCTTTTTTGAGCATTCGTCAAATTATGTGGGATCCAAAGAGTAAAAATTGTGTTCACGGCCAAATGAACGTGAAATATCCTATTCATGCTAGTGATACTAATGACCAAGGAAGCCTCAATCTCGTGATATGTCACATGTCGGTCTTGCTTTATTAATTCGCGCACAGCATCGATGGTTTCTGGCAAACCGATCGAAGTTGGGCGACCTTCACGAAATTCATCGTGGAGCGAACGGCGTCCGAGACTGAACTCTAGGTGTCTGCGAGTCACAGTGGCTTTTGATGGTGCTTCATCACCAAAAGTCGAAACAAGTTAATTGAGACACACTTGTCTCGATAATCCACGCCGAAATCGTAAAAAATCATCGCACGAAAATTTTCACGGGTTAATTTCATTTTTTGACCGAAATGAATTTTTCAACACACTGAAAAAATAACAACTAGTGCTCGTAAGTGAAAACGTTCTATATATTTTTATGCTAAAAAATGTCAAACTTTCCAAAGGAAGTTCCAGTTTTCATCTGGCAACACGAGCAATGCCAGGACCCGAAATATAAATATTAACGTCGTACAAAAAGGAGCAGATCTTCCACTTATGAAAACAATGCTTGCAAACATATACACGGTTCCTGCAATATGCTGCTGGGGCTTAAACCAGGCATACTGAAACAAATGAATATTTGGAGAAAATATGGAGAAACAATAAAATATGAAACACTGAAATATGAATTTTTCGTTCCGTATTTATTTGTAAATTTTGGAAGAATGACTTTCCCCTGCGCTTAGAGCCGTACCTAATCTATCACTCTTAAAAACAACAGCCCCAGCAACATATTGCAGGAACCAAGTACATGTTTGCAAACATTGTTTCCGTGAATTAAAGATCAGCTGCTTTTTGTTTCTTTAATATGACAGACAGCAGTGTTTTTAGCAATTTTCAACAAACAAAACCACATTTAGGTCACAAATACATACATATATTATAACCTAATAATTATTGTGTTCCAAACATGTTATATTGAATAACAAACACTATGTGTTTGGACACAAGTATAGTATATCTGCGGCAAGCTACAAACACGTTAGACTTGCATCCAAACAACAAAAGCACACAAATTTTTCATCGTGGTTACTTCAAACCACTGTGCACCCATCAACATCGCCAACGTATGTAACTGCATCCAACAGCTTGAGCATTCGAGTTTAAAGTCAATGCAAAGCAGAAAGCAAAATATAATGAATTAATCCAAAATAAACCCAAAAAAAGCACCAGTGGTGAAACCAAACCCATAAGTATTGGAACGATTTAAATGTGGAACCAGAAACAAAACACATATTCCTACACACACAATAGAAGAGCTGCTCAATGCAGTGATTCCCTTTACAAGACTTAAATCGTTTTAGCTTTGCTGGATTTTGCCGTAAATCCAACAATGATGATGATGATGATGATGTGATGGCTTCATGATGCAAATCAGTCAAATATCCACATTCAAGCTGGCTGGCAGACAGACAGCGAAAGGACAGACACATGTGACGAGCTTGAAACAAATAATGACAAAAATGCAAATTATTGTGAGTTGATTAAATATTTTGTGATTCTTTCAGTTTTCGATTCGATTCGTTTTCACGTCGTTCGACTTCTTCGAAATAAAGACGTCATTAAATGACGGTAAACATATGTTGAAGTAGAAGAGGACAAATTAAAAAAAACTAAAGTTAAACAAGGAACGACTTAGATTTTGGAAAACAAAATTTTATTTATTAATGAATTTTTTAAGATAAAATATAAACGGCAAATGGAGGGCCAATTGAGGAAACATTGAATAAAGTTATATCTAATTGAAAAAAATCTATTGAAATTCCAAATTCCGACTGGAATTTAGAGGATAGCAATGGAAATTCAAACCCCCAATAAAAATTAAGCAAACGTCATAAAAAATGTAAACACGATGAAAAATAAAGGCCTCTCTAACATATTTTCCCAAACGTATTCTGCAAGAAGCATGTATATATTTGGAACATACTTCAAACATTCATATGTTTGCAAGTCCCAAACTTACTCGTATTTAAATGCAAACAGTATCATGTTTACTGACAAACTATGCTTTTACGTGGAAACATATGTATGTGTTCTTCATCTCAAACATCCATATACTTACGTGGTGGAAGCATTAGCGTGTTTCCCCCAAAACCTCCATATAATATAGTTATATATATGTTATTTATTCAAATTATTTTTATCAATATAAATACACATTTATGAATAATTAATACAAAAAATTAAAAAATTTTAAACGGCCCTTTTTACATTTATTTACATTGAATGCATTATTTGCTTTTTTCGTGAAATGAGAATCTGCTGTTCTTTTGCTTTTCCATTCTTTGTTGTCTCTCACGTTTTTGTTTTCAGAAGGTTGGTTATCACTATGCATTGGTACACAAACAATAAATTTATATACAAATCTAGTTCATACAAGCCAAGCGTGGATTAATTACTTGTGTTTTTTTATTTCACAAATAGGCCGCCGTTCCGATTTTTTCAGTAAAGGCTCGGACCGACAAAGGACTTCACGTTGTTGCCCTTTCCAGATTCTTTCCTCGAAATCGTTTCTCACCTTGGTAGCACATATACATATGAAACACATAAACCAAAGCAACATCACAATCCATTTAAGCGTCCGAGCCTTCGTTTATTCTTTTTTCACTGATCAAGCGCTTTTGATATCCTCTGTCCGACGACCATTGATGACTGAATACATGAAACTAAAACACAATACCTCAGCCAAAATTAAGAACACTTCATCTGCACGCACATTCAGGAATACTTATGACTCACCAACTGAGAGAATAATGCAAAAATACAAATACAAAAATACACTTACAAGATAGACTCTCTCGTTGTCCCTCTTTTATTCTCTTGCTCTCGAGAGAGGATACGGCAAACGCGGCTGTTTTTGTATCACAGACATATATAAATGTGTGTCGCAAACTCATATATTATAGCATATTACTCATTGTGTCCCAAATATGTAATATTGATTAGCAAACACAACGTGTTTGGACACAAGTATCTTATATTTGCGAAAGAGCTCTAAACACACTTAATATTTGCATCCAAACTTAAAAATACAGATTTATCAGCGTGCAGGCATCTACGTATATGAATATCGAAAAACAGTGTGACACTATTTACACGCTCAGCACTAGAATAGTGCTTGGCTTTAAAATTATTGTTAGAATTTTCAAACTCTCTAATCTTTATACCAGACATCGAAAACGCACGTGAACGATAATACAAAATCTGAGGTGTCCTCGCTCCGGCAATATGACTATTTATCGATCAATATCTTTAGCCTTGTTGCACCAGTTGATTACAACCATCATGATTTTAAACAAATTTCAAAAGACGTCGCGTGATGTCTTCAACGTCTTAATATCAGCTGAAATAGTATAATAGCGAGCCTGTAAGATGTCACCCAAATTTGCTGAACCACTGCTCAAAATACATCTCATAAGTCATTAGTTGTAGGCAGTACACACACTAGAGAGTAATCTCAAAATGTAAATTTTAAACGCACGCTCTCCTAAGTGCTTTCAAGAAACCAGCAGTGAAACCGCTTCGCAACAAACCAGGTACGATGAAGCGTATAGCATAGCAAAGATGAAAAGAATCCTGCACGTATGGCAGTGCTTCAGTCAATTGCAACGCGAGCTGCAACAAAGACAGGAGGTAAATCGTCTCTTCAGACATAAGAAACGGCAGTGGAGAAGCCGTGAGAGTGAGAAAAATGAGACATACAGAAGGAAGAACGAAAACCGAAAATTCTACCAAAAAGTCAAAAGCAGAACTAATGGACATGGTTGAGAGTACCCCTTATGTAAAGATAAGGACGGAAATCTCATCGCAGAACATGTTCGAAATATGAAGAGATAATTTATCCGCGCTACTGGTACTTGAGGTATTCAATGACGATGAGATAATCGATCACAATTTGGACGACGACGCCGATTGCCACTCTCTTAAAAAAGACGAGGTCAGAACGAAGCCGCAGGAGGATTAGGTGCATGCATCAGCTCATTAGCAAAATTTGGTTAGAAGAATGCATGCCGGCTATTGGAGTCTCAGTGTACTACACCCCATATTTCAAAACGGTGACCCGAGTCTATGTGCCAACTACCGTGGAGTAAGCGTTTTATCCATAGCATATAAGTTTCTATCAAGTATAATGTGCGAAAGATTAATATCAATTATAGCTGATATGATTGGACCATACCAGCGTGGCTTTAGCCCTTACCAGATTTTCACGCTACACCGAATCCTGTAGGAGACCCACGAAAAACAAATCGACACCTATGATCTCTTTGTCGATTATAAGACGGCCTTCGATAGCCCGATACGGAAGAAACTCTATGAAGCAATGTCTGAGCTTGGTATTCCTGCAAAACTCATACGCCTTTGCAGAATGACCTCGAGGAACACCAAATCCGCAGTGAAAGTTGGTTAGGATCTTACCGAACTTTCCGAAACAAAGCGAGGCCTCAGGCAAGGCGACACCCTATCGTGCGATCTCTTTAACATCTCCATTATCATTATGAGAAAGCTGCAGTCAACACGAATAAAACTAAAAGAAGCAAATGTGTTCGTAAATGTGATGATGTAGACATGATTGGGAGGAATCTGCGAGAAGTTACAGAAGCATTTTCGTGAATTGAGAAGTAATCGGCAAAAGTGTGGTGTGGCAATATACTAGGACATGACAAAATTACTACGAGCAAAACATCAACCCGTTTCGGGGAAAGGGTGAACGTTGATAACCGCTATTATTGTCTCGGATGTGCCGTGAACAGAAGTAATAACGTCTGCCTAGGAATCAAACGGAGATCTGTGCTAGCAAACAGGTGTTATTTCGGGTTGAGCAAGTACTTCAGAGATAAGACCCTCTCTTGAGAAACACACATCCAAGTCTGTCAGACTCTCTTGCTTTATGGCGCAAAATCGTGGGTCATATCGTATGCTGATAAAACATAACTGGGAGTCAAATTTAGTTGTTTTTAGATCCTCGTCATATTTAAAGTTGTAATTTCCTTTTAAGGCTAAGAGATCATATTTTCTCGAGAGAAAAATGCTCCGAAAAATGATTGCCCTGTAATAGAAAACGGCGGGTATCGACGACGGATGAACTTCGAGCTGTATAATCTGCATCCCGACATAGACGAAGTTCACGATGATCTCAATTAATATGTTGAAGAGATCCTCGCCTCGTACTAATGGGTTTGTTGAGATCTTTACCAATCTTTTGGCTTTCGTCTCAGTCAATGTCATTCTACAAGAACGTGTCAGCATAGCAGGAATGGCAAGCTCCGACATAGCTTGGTACAGTTTGACCCGTAACTACAAAAAGGTGGTAAATGTCGATTTGTTTTTCGTGGGGTTTCCACAAGATTTGTCGTAGTTCCTTCATATACCAGGGTCGCCGTTTTGAAAACGGGGTCAGTATGCAGAGGCTCCAATCGTCAGTCATGCATTCGTCTATCCCGATTTTGCATATGAGCTGTTGCATGTACCTTTCCAACTCATATTCGCCAGCCTTGAACATCTCAGCTGTTAGTCCATCAGTACCACCGGCTTTGTTGTTCTTAGGCTGCAAAAGGCAGTTCGAATTTCGCTCTGACTAGGAGGAGGCAGTTGGCGTAATTGTCTGGTATGTGCTCAACACTCTCACATATATTGAAGTCTCCTGGGAAAGTAAAGCAGAGAAATGATCTCTCCACCTTCCCAACACACTCTGTACATGTGCGACAAGATCCGTCCTTATCTCTAAAAAAGGGAACCCTGATCCATGGCCGTTGGTTCGACTTTGTACTTGCCGGTAGAATTGGCACGCCTCATTCTTCTTTCAGTAAGATTCAATTTTCTCACTGTCACTCTTTCTCCACAATCGCTTTTATTCTTTTCATTAAAAAAATAAAAAATAAATGGTTTCCCATTACATCCCATGAAGGGACCGGGGAGAACTTCTCACAATCACTCAGCTGTGCACTTTCCAGTTTTCACTCACTGATTGGGACCTACAGTTTTACACCGGTTCCGAACGGTATTTTTTGAGAAGCTTTTTCATGGCTAAATACTCGATAGTGTCGCCATCACTATGCGAGGTGACCGCCGCCGAAAGAAATTTTAAGGTGCTCAGAGCCGGGTTCGAACGCAGGATCTCATGTACAAGAGCCGCGCACACTAACCATTGCACCACCGACGGCCACTTATTCTTTTCATTACTTACCTTGAAACAATCATGGTTTGTCTTTAAGCGGTTTTCATAACCATGTACGGTTTCTGTAGCAATTTCCATAGAGTGGGAAAATTAGTAGTAGTCTAGTAGTCTACCGGACGTTGGCCGCCAATTGTCCCTTAGTTAATCGGGCATTATAGACAATTTGCATCTCAGCTAGAGAGTAATATCTAAAGAGTTGGAGTTGACTTTCGTCGAAAGTCACTGGACTAGCGACAATTTTCATACAGTTTTTATTTATGCCAGAATTTGGATAAAATTCAAATGCAAATTGTTGTGTTGGTTCAAATCAAACCTTATTCATTGAATAAGAAGGTATTTTCAAAGTACAAAATAAAATCAAATTTAAAGTCAGCTTTTGCAATTCGCTCATTCTCCTCCACATTCTATCTCGTATTAAATTCGCAACTAGGAGGTCGAACAGATATTTCATCGAAACCCCCTGGTATCAGCTCCTTGGTAATGGTACGGTAACTCCTTGTGGATCTACAAGTATATTGAGCATCATATATACACATATACTTCCGGATTGTGACGTCTTCCTTACAAGGACACCTTCTGAAACCCCTACTTACTCAAACGAACTATGTATTTCATTGTAATACACGAAATCATTGTATGTGAATATTTCAAATATTAGAACTCCGAACCATATTTAGTAGCAACTCGTTGAAAAATTTCACCATGTCTTAGTCGAAAGATTGAGGTCACATTTAGTAAATCTTCAAAAATACAATGCCACGAATTCTCCCAATGAAGCAGACACTTTAAAGAAAAAAATTATTTTGTATTATTCTCCCACCATATCTGCTGCTCCTTTCGGTCTTTTAGTTACCCTTTTTTTTGTCAAAAAGGTATTAATCCCTCAACGCTATGCAACAGTTTCTCATTTATTACTTGCATCTAAAACTATGCTACGAGTTCTGCCACAAAAACTTTTGTAATCGCGTAAAATAAAATAAACAACAAAATTAACGTACAATTTTCATTAAAAATTCCTTAACAAAACTGTTTATATTTATTTATAACTTAATTAAATATGACATTCTCATCAGCTTTGAATTATTATTTTTAGCCATGCCAACAACCAACCTGGTCATATTTTACCTCAGGGTGGCAAGTAACTCCACCGACTGCAGCACAGGAAAGTCGAGTTAATTGCATATTTTCAGGCGAATAAATTTAGTAAATTTCGTTGTATTGTTGTTGGTGGTGATGCTGCTGGTAATGGTGTTGGTTTATGATGTCACATCTAACTTTGCTATGGAGTGAACATTTAAATTAACCTCAAACCTTAGTACTGGTGAAACATTATAATACCGAACCATAGCAATACCAACGAAGATACCGATGAGGTTGATGCATAAGGATAGTGCTGCGAATTGATGATGCCACACAAGTGCTGGGGGGTTGGGTTGTAGGAAAACCACTACAAAATGTTAATGTCATACGGTTGTGTCCTTAAAACATACTGTGTAGGATACTATAAAATGCGTCCTGGTCTAGATGTTTGTAGCATGACTAGTGAGGAGATAGTTTGTTGCAACAATAAGAGCTTTAGCGTCATTATGCCACGGTGTGTACTTAATTGAACGAATTTCATTTTAGAAAATTAACAACAATTAGACCCCGAGTAATAGAAAGCAAGTTTAGTTCACAGAAGGCAATCTTCTCAATTTATATACTAGTGCGGCAATAAATTACGCAGAGTCTGGCAATTGAACTACAGGTACTAATGTACATTACCGGTTCAGACATATTAACGTGCAACAATTTTTAAAGGGTTTGCAAATTTTAAAGTGGCATTTTCCTGAGGAGTTTAACTTTAACATTAAAATGCTCAAAACCCATAAAGGTCTGTCTATCAATTTGAAAACAGGTCAAATAGTCAACTCTTCATTCAATCCCCTCGTAGTTTAGGCTAAAATCTACACTTCCGTTGAGTTTCCTTTATAAAGCAACGGCATTTTCACAACGCAAAGAAGATTCCTCCACGGAGCAACTACTTTTTGCATACCAGGATTCTATAGACCTCATCATCGACATCATTACTTGTAGCCCGACGAGAGCCAACTAACTGAAACAATTAGTAGATGCTTTCATCTCAATGTAGCTGGAAGCCAAAAACTATACTAGTACATACATATGAAGGTAAGTGCACCTACAACTATCCTGCAAGTGACTACTATTCGCCATTGTGAAATTAGTTCATGTTTACCGTCTTGCAACATCCTGATCATTATATGAGGTCATGCAGCAATTAGCAGCAACTTCCTGTGCGTTCTCGTTCGTTTCCCATCATAAACACATTTCACACAGACCCTCCTTGTACCAAAAAGGACAACAAACATTAGCTAAGAATGTCTTAGAATTTATAAAGTTTCTGCGAAAGAGCAAATTAATAGGTAAATGTAATAATGCCCACCGCCACAACTATGAGAATGTAACGTAATTTTTAACAGCGGATAGCACCCATAGCTTCCTGTCACGCTTGGAACCGAAGCATATGACAGGTGCAATATTCATTTTCAGTTTCTCGTCTATTGCAGAGAAAGCTCAATTTCAAGGTTTATGCTGTATGTGTACACATGTTTCATTATGTGGGTAACCTAAAACTATGCACTGCTTATTATCATAGACCATACCTAAAAGTATGCAATATATGTAACTTATAATGTACAAGTAAATGCATAAGCATGTTTAACCTGTTTTGTTATTGTTGTTTGTGTGTGTGTGTGTATGTACGCGTTTTGTAATAATAACGTGCTTAGAATATAAATTAGTTTGCAAATAGGGTGATGAGATATGAATTATAGATGTTTGAATAAAATTTATAGCATACTTTGGGGCACATGAGAGGAAAAGCTTTCATTAGAGCATAATGAGTGCATGAGACAAGGGCAAAAATATAAGAAACAAAAGAAAATTGAATGTGAAAACAAATTGAGGAAATATTTCAAGGACCTTCAGTGATTTTTTGTGAAAATATTGGGGTAGTTGTTGACTATTTGTTGAAATATTAGTTAGTAGTTCAACTGATTTCGAATCCTAAAAACATAATGGTTGATAACAGCCACATTTGGGAATAGATTTTCTTCAGATTTCACTTGATTTCTTCAATAAGATGCAAACTATATGAAATTAGAGTTAAAAAATGTTGTCGCAATTTTTTCAGTTTTCTGATATTTTCGTCAACTGATTTTTTTTTTTTGGTATTATTGTAACAGACTGTTATGTTTCTCTAACTACTTGCTCTGTGTTCTGAAACTGTTGTACCGATTAATAAACTTGTTCAGAACATTTGCAGTTCATTTAGTTTTATTGAAACTAAGACCAAATCGGGCTTGATAATCGGATGAACATATCTCAAAATATTGTCTACCATCGACGAAAAGTAAAATTTTAAAAAATATTTTTAAAAAAAAAGTTTATCCACAAAATTCTTTTTCAAGTTTTATACCACGGTAGGCCGTAATATCATACATGGGTTTTTTTAGTTTGCATTGGATTTTAATTTGCATTACCTTATATATTGCAAATGCAAAAGAGTTACAATTGTTCGCAACGGCAATCAAAAAATTTGGAATCTGCATTTGCTCAGGCAATGCAAATCCATGTTGTGGAATCGGATGTCAATTGCAATGAAATATGGGAATACGTTAAATTGTTTTGAATTTGTTTGTCTGCTGGCAATTCTGTTTTTAAAGTATTTTATATGTAGGGGTTTGTGGCTTTGGTAGATATTGCCAACCTCATAGTACTTTCAAATTCATAAACCTGTACTGTATAAAATATTTGAAAAAGTTCCAGATATGAAGCAAATGCTTTGAAAATGACTACAATTGCCAGTGGTATTGAAATTTATTTGAATTTGCATTTCGAAAGGTAATTCAAATTAAACTACAAATTGTAATTGTCATATAATTAATTTGCCCCATATATGCGTAATATACACGAAATACTTTTTTTATTTACCAGATATATACATTTTTTACTCGTTTGTAAACTAGTGTAGTTCGCTATGAAAAGCTTTTCAAGAAACCGTTCGGTATCGGTTTGAAACTGTTCGTCCAAATCCCACCTACTTACTTACGTATATAGCTGGTTTCAATCAAAACAAACGGGTCAATGTGTTTACAAAATGAGGATATCGTGTTTCTCCAACCAGCTGGATCTTCAGTTTTTCCCCTCCAGGTGGTAACACCAAGCTCTCGCCGGCGATATTCACCTGGTCTTTCCAGCAAAGTCTCGTCGTTCTATTTTACGGTGTACCTTTCTCTCTGGTTCATTCTGATCCATTCAACTGACATGGCTTAGCCAGCGTAAACGAGCCAGTGAGTGTAAAACTAGAATGCGCACAGCTCACTGATTGTGGAAAACTCTCTCCAGTCATTTCGTCGAGTGGAATGGGAAATAATTTTTTTAAGTATGGTGACGGTCAAATCAGTTGCATCACGTGGGGCAACATAGCATTAAACCGTATTGGAAAAGATCAAGAGCCGGTATGTTGCATTTTGCGCTAATTATCAGTAACGCCTTCCCTCCAGGAGTCAGTAGGTCGTGGCTAAGAGATTTTCTCTTTGTTAACCGACCACTAGGTTTCACTGTATATCAGTGTGGTGAGAGTCAATGGGTTGAGGAGCAGTATCACTGGTGCAACGAAGAATACTCCACAGATGGCTTGGATATCATCGTGAATTTTACTACTCTTCGTGTTTAGGCAAGATGTGCCCTTCATTTGAGAGAACTGGGTCTCTGGCAGAGCTGTAAACGAATCCTTCTCTTTTGAATTCATTCGCGAATCATGCATGCATTGCATTAGCAAAATTTTGAATTGATTATTTTCACAAAAAAAAAACGAATTGAATGATATCTGAAACAAGTCATATGTATTCAGCGAAAGCGAATTGCAATTTTTTTCCAATTCAAATGAATTTGCAAAATAAATTACAATTTCTTTCCAATTCAAATGAATTTGCAATCAGTTGAATAGTTGAATTAATTCAAAACCAATTCCTTTCCAATGAATTGTAATTCATTTTGCCAGTCATTTGAATTGGAAATGAATTGCAATTAATTTTTGCCAAATTCATTTGAATTGATACCCATTTCATTCATACATGGGACAAACTAATTACATGACAATTATAATTTGTAGTTTAATTTGAATTACATCCACAAATTCAAATACAAAAATAGCATTTCCTTCAATTCGGGCAGTTTTGGTACTTAAATATTTTATACAGTACAGGTTTATGAATGTGAAAGTATTCCTATCGAAGTCACAAACCTCTACATATAAAATATTTTAAAAACGGAATTGCCAGCAGTCAAAAAAAATTCAGAATAAATAAAAAATTCCCATATTTCATTACAATTGGCATCCGATTCAAAAACTGCATTAGGATTGTCTGAGCAAATGCAAATTCACACTTTTTTATTCCCATTGCGAACAATGTCAATTCTTTTGCATTTGCATTAGGTAAAGTAAAGCAAATTAAAATCCAATGCAAATTAAAAAAAAAACATGTATCGGAGCCACAAATCTCTACATATAAAATATTTTAAAAACAGAATTGCCAGCAGTCAAGCAAATTCAAAATAATTAAAAGTATTCCCATATTTCATTACCATTGGTATCCGACTTCACAACCTTCATTGGCATTACCTGAGCAAATCCAATTTCATACTTTTTTATTCCCATTGCGAACAATGGAAATTCTTTTATAAAGAAATGCAATTAAAATCCAATGCAAATTAAAAAACTCAGGTATGATTTCATTCAATTCTTTTGTTTTTTTTTTTTGGCGAAAAGAATTATTTCAAAATTTGGCTAATTCGTTCTGGTCTCTGGAATCATGCTCCCTACCATGCCAACATTCTCGTTGAGTTGACCGAGAATCACCAGGACAATTGTTTGAGTCTGGCGACTGACTATATGTTGCCGATGGTGGATTTTCGACTGTGCTCAGAGATAATGGTGCTAGATAGAAGTGACTGTAAATGTGCTATACCTATCTCACTCTGTGGTTATCTAATCTTTACGGATGGATCCAAATGGAAGTAGGTATGTGAGCAGGGATCTTCAGTGAGGACCTACAACTCATTGTATCGCTTGGATTGGGTGGGAACTGCACTGTCTTCTAAGCTGAACTATTGGCGATTATGAGGGCGGTGGTCGAGGTAATGGACGGTGGTCGAGGTAATTGTACTCATCGGGTGAATTTTGGCAGTTAGTCGGATCTCACTGCGATCAGGCCTAACACAAGTAAATTAGGGATCACAAGCTGATCCTGAAGAGGATAGCATCCGTCAAGCTGAGACTCTGCTGGGTTCCGGGGCATAGTTATATTTCATGGGTCGTTGAAGCAGATCGTCTTGCTAGGGCGTCTTTCTACTTCTGCTGATTTGGGTTCGGTGGCATCTGGTTATCCACCGATATTTTACTTGTATGGTTTGATTGGTCGCTGGACGCGGGACAGGACCAACTGCGCAAGGCCGGTCAGATTGGATTGTCCACCCTGAAAAATCTGCTTATTTGTGTTGTTTGGATGCTAATAGAATGTGTTTGGAGCTTGTCGCAAATTTAGTATACTTGTATCCAAACACATTGTGTTTTCTATTCAATATTGCATGTTTGATATACAATTATTAATATGTTATAATATATGTTTTTGAGACCCAAATGTGCCTTTGGTTGTTGAAAACTGCTGAAAGCAAAAACGTAACAGGTAACAAAGGAACAAAGAAACAGCACATCTTCAATTTATGAAAACAATGCTTGCAAACATATACATGCTTCCTGCTATATGTTACAGGGGCCGGATTTTTCAGCGTATTTCGAGGGATATATGGCCGGCAGTGAAACCAAGTAGGGTTGACTGACGACTGGGGAAGACTGTCTTGGGGCTACTCATTGCTGAGATTACTAGCCACTGTCAAGTTGAGGGGTTCAGTTGCAACTGGATTATTGACGAGTTTGACAACCGTAGCGTATGCATAGACGTAGAAGACCTGAAGTCTATTGAGCACCTTCTCTATCGATGCCCAGCTGTTTAGCGACGGCGATGCTGTATGCATACGGTATTCTGTAGATGGTCTGGTCTCTCTCAGCGTGACATGGATACTGTGAATTTTGTGGAGCTTGACGACGTTTGACATGGCTGCGAGCTAGTGGGACCATCGACAGACGAATTATCTACTAGCTGCGCTCTCTGTGGGCTCTGGTTGTTTGGCATGCGTAGGTACTCTATGTGTTTTGAGTTTGGTTGTGCTATGGCCATCGGTGGTGCAATGGTAGTGTGCGCGGCTCTTAATCATGAGTATATGGGTTCTATCCCTGCTCAGACCATCTTGAATTTCTTTCGCCGACGGTCAACTCACTTAGTGCTATCGACACTACCGAGTATTTATTTATAAAAAAAGGATCTCAAAAATACCGTTCGGAGTCGGTATAAAACTGTAGGTCCCTAACCGAACCTAAATTTCAAACTGTTACAGCTAAAAAAATAATTCAATAGATGTGGACGTTTAGCGAACCACAGACTTGTCATTCATGAGCATGAACATCAGCTATTGTTGATGTCTAATACTGGTTTACCGACCTTTTTGATACTAAATAAGAATGTAATCGACGTTGTTCACATCACTGTCCTGTTCACAAAATTTGTTGGTAATATTCGTATTTTATCAAATTCATTAGTTAGAAAAAAATGATGAATGACAAGTCTGTGGTTCGTTTTAAATGCATCTCTGATGTACTGATGATGTTTTTCAAAATTGCCGAATTTAGAATAAACCTAAACATATGATCCTTAATTTAACACGGAATATCATGCGAAACAACAACATAGAAAACTGCAACATAAACTAATTGTATAATTAATGTAATAATGATTAAAAGATTACGGGGCGAGGAGGACGACGAGCATTGTGGTGGAGAAATTTACAACATTTATACTACACGATGCACTGAGTATTCAATGATACTCTATCTGCCACAGTGACGAGCAATTGAGCTCTAAATCATAAAAATCCAACCCGTGTCCAATTAGTTTGCAACAAAAAACAAGCACTATTATTACCTAAATGTCAATTATAATTCTGTTGTTTTTATCAAAATAATTGTGTATTTTAAGGATTTCACTTAATGCCACAATAAAGCATACTTTTAGGCAACAATAAATAAAACTCATTTCGTTTTTCAAAAAAAAATAAAAAGAATACACACAAACGCAATCGGCATTAAACCGCAGTTTTTATTTGGTTTCTACGGGCGCTGCTGTCGTCTATGTTCAGATACATCTCTTCCCCCAGCCTTCGACAACGACGCATATTCTTTTTTTTTCACTTGTATTGTATTTTTTCTACTTCGTTTTACAAAATTTCTTGTATTTTGTGTCCTGGCGATAAATAATTTTTGCTACCATTCGCTATCGTTGGCGTCATTGTGTAAGCCTTGTGGAGAGTCATCCATCCCATTCCTGCAAAAAGTTCATAGATCACAACAACCAAGCCATGGCAAGGCAAATGTTACATAAAAATTGTAGTTGCTGATTAAAAATAAAAGAAGCAGCAGCAACAGCACTACAGCAATAACAACAATGCCAAAAATTTGGTGTAATTTTTTTTTGCAATATAGGAGGTAGAATCGCGCGAGTTTGTGTTCTGGTGTCTCTGCACTCCTCTAAGAGGGCGGAGCTTTTTGTACACCCGAAAAATGCAAGTTTTGTATTTTTTCCCCGAATCTGTTGTTCCTCGCCTACTGATGTTGGGGAACTAAAACGCATATCTACCCACGTATCCAAACATACATACATATATGTAGCTACATTTTTTGATGAACATACATTTGTTTTATGTACATATTTTTGGACTTTTTGCGTCAGAGGGTGGGTTTTCTGAGAGCACCTTATAGAGGCAAAATTGGTACCAAAAGCAAATAAAAAAATCCCAAAATGTTCGACATGATTTAAAATATTTATTATTTTATTTTGCAAATAAGTACACAGCGTCTAAAAGTATGCTTCAAAAACCTCCACACACAAATATAAGAAATCACAGGATTATAAGTCATAGTTGATGATTACAACATATTCCGAGGAACGATATAAAATATTCAATATTTTACGTAGTCCAATAGAGTTTATGACCAAACAGTTAAAGTTACGGGGTATACGAGAAACAAAAGATGAAATGTAAAAAGTAATATTTTAAGTTTTTAATAATAAACTTTTAAATTAAAATATGAAATAAAAACAGAAGCCCAAAAAATTCTATAAAACAAAAATAAAGAAATTAAGAAAGGGGCAAAAACCACTCTGGATTAATATAAAAAGAATCAGAATATATAAAAAGCAACATTGAAAAAAACACATCAATTAATGAACGATATCAAACAATTCCATTAACAAATTCAATACCGATAAAGTGAATGGACGATGAAGGATCTCAGAAGAATTTAAGAATTGAGGAAATAGGTTAAGGAAATTGAAGGTACGAAGGACCACAAACAACCATGCGCTCGGGGTAACTTGTGAGATTCTCGTGTCAAAATAACTGCTTGCATACTATTGGATTTTCTGCAACAAAGGGTGCTGCAACAAAGGGTGCTTTAAATACAATGCAATCCTCGGGGCTGTTCTAACTTTTTATGATAAATTTATTAGATGGAAACTGTAGTTTGCAGTTTAATTTCATTAACAAATTCAATACTAACAAGATGAATGAACGATCAACGATTTCGAAATAGTTTAAGAATTAAGGTAGCAGATTTAGGAAATTTAAGATCCGAAGGACCACAGAACAAACAATGCGCTTGGGGTAATTTCGTCACGACGAGTACTACATTTGACCTGTAGATGTCGCTGAATACGTCTTACCTTACGGTATAGGGAGTCATGTCAGATTGTTATTGTTGTAATCTTTATTTCATTGATTATGAGGAAACGGCGAGATAACTTTTTTTAAAAATTTTTTTGTAGGTAAATGAAGATGTTATCTTTCGTTTGATATGCATCTCATATTAGTTAATATCTTCCTAATATTTAAATTTCTCAAATGAAAATTGTTTAAACACATACACTCAAACATATGTGTGGTGTTTGGTTGAGTGTTTGAGTTTGTAGCGTGAACACAAACTATGCTGCTGTTTCAGTGTGGACACAAACCTTCGGCTGTTGTTTTGATTGATGAAATATTGAAATTTCGTATATTTACTTATGTATTTAAGTGCAACAAAATGTGAAATGTGAATTTAAATTTAACATGGATATATAATTATAAAAAATATAAATCAAATTGATTTGCGTCTGTTATTTATCATTTATCCTTACTCTTTTAATTTAAAAACATATTTATCCTATTTTTCCTACCATAAGCTTATGTATATTATCAAAAGTAACTATCAAATAAATAAATTCATTTGCTTATGTTATTTATCATTTATTATTATATATGTTTTCTGTCTCATCGGATGGCATATTCTACGTTAAACTTAATGGCCGTCTCTCTGACACAGCCTGCAGGGACAGTCCGTGGCCGAAGGCCTCGGACAACTGTCTGCTGTATTTTTTTTTATGAAGGCCTCATTTAATGCAGTTTCTACCCCGAAAATTTAAAAATATTTTTTCCTAGGATTAAAGCCTTTTAGAAGCCAAGAGCATTTTGTTTTGGAAGTATTCAGTTTTTTTCCAAAAACAAAAAAGTTACGTATGACAGCATTAATTCAAATATTTTTTCATCTTGTTTGCATTATTAGGACAAATTGTTGCATACTTTTTCAATAACAATTATTACATAATTTGTAGCGTAAAATATTGTATACTTTTTACCGCAATCGAGAATTTTTTTTAATATTTCACTGAGATAATTCATTTTTACTCATTGTTCCATAGCAACACCGCCTTCAACTTCATACAGCAAATTCTCCGATATTACGGCACGATAATAGTTATTATCCACAGTTTAATGGCAGCGATGGCGTGAATTCTTTACGACACAATCTACACCTCCGTATGATGAAGATCAGTGTACCCCTTCGACAGCATACTCACGTCGCAACCCGAGAAGAGATATTTCAACGGAACCCCCGTTGCAAGGAGAGTTCGAGGCGGCACTGAGTAAAATAAAGAATCACAAATATGCTGTTTCTGATAATGTTCTACGGAAACTGTTGAAATATATTGCATCAGTGTTCGCAGATGTCATTACGGCGGTCATGAGAAGTGCATGTATAGACAACAAAAGCCCTCAGGGAGTGGAAGGAAGAAGCTTTTGTCTCTATCCCGAAAAATGTGGTCTAACAGAGTGCTGGAACTGGAGCGGTATTACATTTGATAAATTCAATAGGCAAGATAGTAGCGATCCTTATTCTTTATTAGATTTCGCCAGTGGTGAAGCACATTGTTCGGAAAGAGCAGGCAGGTTTCAGGTCCGGTCGTTAGTTTGCCGACACCGTGAACCCACTCCGTATAATCATAGAACCATCAGCTGAACTGCACTCGCCTCTGCATCTCGTTTTCGTAAACATCGTACAAGCGTTTGATTGTGTAGACCGGAACTCAATGCGGTCCAGATTGTTCAAAAATGGGATTCCAGACGAGATAGAACTCACCGAAACCCCCTGATAAAATGTATCAAAGCCCAGATGTTTGCAGCTCTATCCGTTTCAAAAAGTTGCCACATCGTTTCCACGCTTCAAAAGCATTCCAGAATTTTAATGAACTTGATATCCGATTCCAAAACCATGTATACTGTAGTTTTTTAATACCAAGTATGTATTTTAGAAAACTGTTACGTAATAAAAAATTATATTCTTTATTAGTTACCAAAAGTTTAATGTTTTTTTCCATTTGAACCTACATAAGAAGTTCTTAAGGCCTCACGAAATGTTTGTAACAAATTTAGTAATTTATCTCTACATCGACATTATTGTTTTAATTTTCTACGAAACAACTTCGACAAAACAACCCCATAATTGATTTTGTCCCCGTAGTTGTTTAGAATTGTACTTGGTTACGCTCTCAAAGAGCTGAGGACCAAGCAACTGAAAAGTGATCGAAGTTTTCGTTTCCTCTACCCCACGTACTTCTTTCCTAGGAGCTGATTGCGGGCATTAAGACAATTAATTTAGCATACTTTTAGGCTGTTTGCATATTTATTTTCTGATAACTCTTTTCTTTTATTTCATTAAAAGCGGAGTTCCCCAGCAAAAAATTTTATACCAATCATGCTTGGGTTTTTTTAAATTGCATGGGATTTTAATTTGCATTACTTTACCTAATGCAAATGCAAAAGAATTACAATTGTGTACAAAGGCAATTAGAAAATTTTAAAGTAGAGTAAAATCTGTTTTGTAGCGCGTCGTTTCAGTATAAAAATTAGCAACTCATGTCCAACTAGAAAACGGTGAAGAAGAAAAAACTGGTGAAAGTCGAGGGCTCAAATCCCAGAAAAACATTTAGTTTTTTATTGCCATTTTTCAATGTCTTCGATTCAATTTTTAAATTAATTTGCTTTTTTTTAATTTAATTTAAAAAACTAATATTGTGGCAAGTACAACAAAATTATTTCTAGAGCGACATCTATGTATATATATTTGGTTGCCAAAATTTGCGAAATTAAATTGTATTCGCCTGAAAGTATACCATGCAAATTACGTGGTGTTTGTAGTAATTTTTAATAATTATTACTGTTTCTTTAACAAATTTTCCGCCTAGACTGCCTAGATTGCTAGCCACGAGTCTCACGACTGAGCTATGCAAGACATTGCGCATGCACCATCAATAATACCATTAGTGAAAATGCTCGTACTTTCAAATACATCAAAAAACCGATCCGCGTCTCACTACTGAGATATATAAGACATTGCACTTGCACTAACAATAACACCATTAGTGACAAAATACACTTTTCTTCTGACAAACACCACAATATCTGTGATACAATGTTGGATTTCTGTTTGCGGTGAATCCGTAAGACGTACTGAAAGGGGTAGGGCATATTTATTCTACATTTGCCAGTGGTATCTAATATATATTTTTTTTAAATTTACATTTGTAGAAGAAATTCAAATTAAACTACAAATTATAATTGTCACATGGTTAATTTGCCCCATGTATGATTTGCACACAAATTAAATATTTTATATAATTCTTATATTTCTCATTTATAATTAATCAACAGAATGTACATTTCATCTATAAATTGTATACAAACAAAGCACTTGCACTTGTACCCCGTGAAATATGCAACATTTTCGTTTACCACTTATCAACGTCATCAACAATCCTCCATATCATCATCCTCAACTTCAGCGTGATTGCGGTAGTTATGGTCGTAGTTATCGATACCGTTAAAAAGTCAGATTTAATATATCGGTTCAATTGTATGAGATTCGAATATTTCTGTCTCCACCTCTCACATTATGCAGGATATTTATGCATTTTGGCGACTGTCTGTATGCGGTTTCGCTTTCGTAAAAGTAGCCATGTATGAAAACCAATATTTTGTGGCCGCCGTGTAAGACCACATTATCGCAATTGCTCTCATCATCAGCAGAGTTTACGTATTATAGGTAAATGTTTAAAGGATATTCTGGTGAGAAACATCCTGCTGGCTACCGTGTATATGGTCAACTGCCATGTTTACCATTCAGCCAAAGCTGAAGGTGAAGGTATGAAATGTTATTGTGGCATAAAATATTGAATTTTCATTGCATTATTTGTCTTTTCAATTAATAAAGATTGCTTTATCGGTTTGTGATTCAAGAGGTATATCATGAGTGCCGGAGACTCATCATAATTTTTAAAATCATTAAATAATATAAAACCATAGCCAATACAAAAACCACAATAGCATATGTGGTGTAAATGCACGTGGGCAATATTCAATACAAATGATATTTAACAGATGTTTAACCGCATTTATTGAATGTCCTCTTAGCCGAAGGTATTTTACTTATATATTCAAAAGGACTTAAAACACTACGTGGAAAATTTGTGGATGCTACATTATTAGATTGCCTAATATTAGGCTGTAGATATTTAAGTGTGTAAAACGACCAGAAAATATTGAGATGCAATAGTATTAAGCTGAAATAGTAGAACAGTGTCCGCACTGAAGTAGAAGGATTTAGTGAACATATTTTGAAATACATTAAAAACCCGATTCCCCTTTATTGTATTGTACAATGTACATGCCTATAAGTATGCAATATAAATGGCTTGATATTCAAAAAATCTAAATTGCATCTTAGCATAACATCAAATTAATTATACTTTTTGAGGAATCACTTCAAATGTAGTCGTAGGCACATGTTTCTTACTCCTGAATCTATTCCGGCTAATAACTTTCAAGTTTCTGTTAATTGACCTCAACTAAAACAGCGGAAAGTCATTTGTACAAGTATAGTTTGCGCACAAACAGCGTCTTCAATGGGTTATTGGATAGATGTGCGGACTTGCTTTCAAGGTGTCAAGGCATAACTCCTAAAGTTGTGCTATGTAGCAATACAAATTAATAAACGAATTCAAAACTGTATAGACTACCAGATAACGGGTGATTTTTATGCTGTTTGGTTTTCCACTTTCAAAAGAACAACAACATTGAACATTGAGTTTTATTATCAAAACTCGTGCTCTGTGAAAAATGTGTTTTGCAAGTTATGTCCATCTTATGATACTCAGTGACGAGACTAATTTTTAGCTCAATGGAGGCATCAATAAACAGAATTGCGGAATGCTGTCCGAAGACCAGGCAGACACTGTACAAGAACTGCCAATGCACCCAGAACAATGCACTATTTGGTGCGGTTTATGGGCCGGCTAAGTCATAGGACCGTATTTCGTCAAAGACAGTGTTAAACGAAAAGTTACGATCGTCGTTACGATCGTCGATAGACGACATCTGCCTTGGAAGACAACATTAGACGTGTCATTAGTGAGATACAAGCCAACCAAGACATCTAACGTGGTAGACTACATTGGACGTGCCATTAATGAGATACGTGTCGAATTGTTGTAAAATGTGTGCCAAAATTGGTGTTTCAGAATGAACCACATGAAGCGCAGCTGTGGGCAACATTTGCATGAAATAATATTTATAAAGTAAATGGCAGGCATTAATTTACCTATCCAAATAAATATTTCATTCACTTGTATAAATTTTCTGTATTTGCATCAATTTTCAAAAACCAAATAGCAAAAAAGTTACCCGTTTTTCGAAATCGAAAAATTGAGGAAATACAGGCTGTAAACGTGTCCGTAGTTGTTGTTTGGATGCAACTATAACGTGTTTGCAGCTCGTCGCAAATATAGTATACTTGTGCCCAAACACATTGTGTTTATTATTCAATACAACATGTTTGGGACACAATGATTGATAGGTTATAATGTATGTATTGGGACCAATATTTGTCTTTGTTTGTTGAAATCTGCTGAAAACAAAAACGACACAGACAATAAGAAAAAAATTAGAAAATCTTCAACTCACGAGAACCATGCTTGCAAACATGTACATGGTTCCTGCAATATGTGTTGCGGAGGCCGCCGTCATATTTCAGCCATTTCCGGTACGAGATTGTGAGGTTTCCTATGGAATATAGAATGTGCTTTCATGAAGGCTACCTATGCGGGTTTATTCTAAACGTCGCCCATTGTGATATTTTCCTCAACCCGATGGCACATATAGAAGCAATCGCTTCCCTACAATATACGGGGGTCGTTTCCACGCTTTTTAATGAACTTAATATCCGATTCCAGAACCATGCATTTCAATTGGAAACTAAACGCAGCCTAATACTATACTGTAGTTTTTTAATACCAAGTGTTTTAGAAAACTGTTATGTAATAAAAAAATTATATACTTAATTAGTTACCAAAAGTTTAATGTTTTTGTATCCATTTGAACTTACGTAAGAAGTTATTAAGGCCTCCCGCAATTTTTGTAACAAATTTCGTAATTTATCTCTACACCGATATTTCTGCTTTAATTTTTTACGAAATAACTTCGACAAAACAACCCCATAATTGATTTTGTTTTGAATTGTACTTGGTCACGCTCTCAAAGAGCTGAGGACCAATTCGTTTTCTCTAACCCACGTACTTCTTTATTAAGAGCTGAATGCGGCCATTAAGACAGTTAAGTTTTGTAGCATACTTTTAGGCTGTTTGCATATTTATTTTCTGATAACTCTTTTCTCTTGTTTCATTTAAAAACCGAGGTCCCCAGCAAAAAAATGTATACCAATCATACGAGATTAAGAGTTTTCCTAAAGAATGTATAAGTAGAATGCGCTTTCGTGTGGGCTACCTTGTATTCTGAACATCGCCCATTGTGATATTTTTCGCAACCCGATGGCAGATATAGAAGCAATCTGCTTCCCTACTATATGTGGGGGTCGATCAACACGTGTCGTGAAACCGTGTTAGAAATGAAGAAACAAGTTTTTCATATTTTTTTTTTCATATTTTTTAAATTTTTTTAATATTACCGTTTAGTACAATACACTAGTCAGAACATCGCTGTCATTTCTTTAAGCCCTCCAGAAAATACCATTTTTCAAACTGTTCAAAAGAAGTTTCTGCCTCAAAGAGAACTTCCTCGTTTGAGCTGATTTCCACACTCAAATATTTTTCTAACCAAAAGTAAAAACCCAATTACGGATCGATATAGTTCCTTTTCCATTTAATCGAGAAACAAGAAAACAGTGTGATACAACTGGCTGCCAAATAAAAACTAACTTCTTAATTAGTCTGAAATTTAGTATGGTATTGTGGAACAGATGGCAATACAAGACGGTAATGCCAACTTCCCTCAGCAACGCCATCTGTCTTCATAAACGTGTACTTATTGACCCATCCTCTTACACCAGCCGCAGCAAAGCGTATCAAAATGGAGCGGTGCATAGAGTAACCATGATGCACAATGTCGGAATTCTTCGATTTAAAGTCAGTAGTACTCAACTTGTTTGCTTCACAACCACTCGCCGTAACAAGTTCGATCTAACCGCCTTTGTATAGACTCAGTGATGTGTGTATTGCTCCTGTTTGCAGCATATAACCTCCCCCCTAACACGTCTAGAGAGTTCCATGGTGATTTTTCTAAATATCGACGGCTTTGCGTCTAAATTAAAGCTTTTTGTCCAACTCACCTACCATACATTTGATACAGTCTAATAGCTGGCACAATTTCAGACACATTGAGGTTATATATTTTGGTGAAAATTACGAGCCCGGTCTGTGCTAGATTTTCAGAAAGATCATTCTCATCTGGCCATCATGACAAACTCCGGAAGTTGAATGGCAATTATAACTGTCGGATACTTTCATTTGCCGCTTCCACCGCAAGCCTTCTGATAATTCCATGTTTTGTGATAATTCCATAAATGGGGATAATTCCATCCCATTCACTTCAATTAATAAGGACTTAGTGAACTACTCTTAAACGTTTATATAGACGGCCTAGTCTATATTCATTCTATTATTGTTATGGGTCATCAACAACCCCTTAAATTATTAGCTCACAATTACATACACCTGAGGGTTCAAGGCCTAAAAATGCAAGTGCTTTAGCAGTCGCATTATAACTAATTTTATGAAGAGAATACAACAATCAATAAGGCAAATAGTTAATTCAGCCCACAGCCAGTAGCAAGTTTAACAGCATAAGAATTAATTTAATTTTCCTCCATGGGTTATGCTAATACTTTGATATTAATTGAAATCCCATAAATATGCTTTTATAAAATAATAACACAACAGCCTAAAAGTATGCCACATGATTTTGCTCTAACTGAAAAAATACAACTATTGACCATTGCAGTTTGGAGTTACCACCTAGTTCGGGTTTTTATAGCAAACTTGGACACACTATTCAACTGAAAATTCAAGTTCAGTCAAGTTCTTTGAACCATCACAGCAAAATAAAAATAAAATGTATTTAAAACAATTTATTATTTTATTTTATATTTCCTATGAATAAAAACAAACTTTCCATTTCATTTCCTCCGGCTGTTACCAAAATGCGAAAAAACCAAACGCAGTTTAAATAATCCCCTTGCAAAAAAGCAAAAAAGGTTTGAACGATTGTCAACAAAATCATTTTCAATCTACCACGCGATGTTGGTGCGAAAGGGGTAGCACCCTGATTATTCAGTAAAAGAAAAAAAGGATATGATTTGTAAAAAAATATTAAACATAACAAGGGGGAAACACTGGAATGCCTATATTCATTTGAAGTGTAACTATCAACTATCAAGCATGTGGGATACATTATTTGATTTGTAGTCCTTTGGAGTTTTGCAAGTATTTACTAGAGAACGAAATAACTTTCTGGAAATTTCATTGAGAGTTTAGGTGGGAATTTTACTGCATTTATCGATGTAAAACGGAAGGCACTTTATGAAAT
This sequence comes from Phaonia tiefii, assembly GCA_963931995.1. Classification (NCBI taxonomy): domain Eukaryota; kingdom Metazoa; phylum Arthropoda; class Insecta; order Diptera; family Muscidae; genus Phaonia; species Phaonia tiefii. The sequence goes on from OZ008371.1 coordinate 41,408,661, forward strand.
CATTCATATCGGAATTGAACTCAAAAGTCTGTATTTAGGATTAACCAGTTTTGTAGACCAGATTTATCCTTTATCCGTTCATATGACTTACTAACAATTACATGCTTTTACCCTAAATATACAAGCTATAATCTGCCCAATATCTGTAGAATTGGCGACAGGAAATATCTCCATCGATGCCAATGAATTTAGATAAAAATTGTTATTGAAAACAAAACACACAGGCACAACATCTGTCCCCAATTGATAACGAATCTATGTGGAGTTTTTGTTTGTGATAACCCAAGGAATAACCACATGTTGATGTTTTGTTTGAAAACTGACGGGAAGTAACAAAAAGGACGACCAGACAAAATTCCCAAAACCCACAAACATACAGAGATATTTCAAAATTTTTCCCACACAAAATGGTAACATTGAATTTACACTCCTTTGGAAAGTGATTCAAAAACCATACACCAAGACTATGACGAGAGCAACAGTAGCGACAGGCAACAGGAGCGGGTGCAGGAACGGTAACAGCAACAAAAGCTGAGAACCTTAACACGACTTTGGATGTCAAGGATTTTCACTTTCAAATGTTTGTTCATATGTCCTTCGTATCCTTTGACACACATTCGTACACCCATCATGTATAGTACACAAGCATGAAGCAAGAACAAGTTGGTATTGACTTGGTTTTTTTTCGGGGGTAAAAAGTCTCTTGTCTCTTGGATAACTGGCTGACTTGGCTGTTTGGTTACTCCATTGCTGGGGGTGTTGGGCTACAAGGGCAAGCAACATTTCTTGCTTAAGTTGAGTGTGAAATATTTTCCTTTTCCTCAGTCTCATCGTCCTTTTGCTCCAATCGTTTCGTTGTGTTTTTTGTGTGTGTTATTTTTCACTGTCTTGTTATTGTTGGTCTTTGTATGTGTTATATTTTTTGGTATTTGTGTTAGAAATGGGTTAGACACAAGAGATACAAAAGACTCTCTCAGACGCAAAAACATTCACACGGCCTGTTGAATACACACAGCTCCAGACAGAAGCGCAGACGAAAATATGCAATGGACGGACGGTCGAAGGGTCTGACAGTTGCCGGCAAACAGACAGACTACTAGTATATTATCACACGTCTGTACAAACGTAAGATTTTCTACTTGATGATATGTAGAAGGAGGAAGGCAGCATCTACAAAGGATATTCCAAAAGTGAACAAAGTATTTTTTATCCTATCGTTTTTTTTATTTTGGTTCACACCCAAGGACATCGGATGACATTGGGTACGGATGCTGCCATTTTGTGTTGTTGTTTCTACAAGTTTAGAGCAACGAACATGTCGAAACTGTTCCGTTTAAAAATGGTTGAAAACTGGCAACAACATCTACATGTGCCCTTCCGAATGTGGGTCAAATGTAAAAGGTCAAGGACTAGGGATTTCCCCCCCCCATTGAACCCTTTCTTACTAAATCAAATGGATTGTGTCTTATTCGCCTTGGGCGAGAGGTGGACGATGACCAGTAAGTAATAGGGAAAAATGCTATAAACCACGTGAGAAACATATTCAAAGGCATGTCGTCACTTGTATTTAAATGGCTTAGTGTCATTGTAACACTCGGGAAAATTTGGAGGTGGAAGACATATTTTAGCTAAACCAAACCATGAGTTCCTAGTACGTTCCAAAGCACTACACTCCATGGTCTGTCTATTGATGCATTGAGAGAGTCACGAGAGTAGTTTAATGGTAGAGAGACATTGGGATAATTAGTAAATATCGACCATTGCCCCTCAATATCAGTAGATGGTACACGCTGAAAAATATCAGCCCCTGCAACATATGGCAGGAAACATGTATATATTTGCAAGCACTGTTTTCATGAATTTAAGATCTGTTACCTTTTTGTTTCTTTGTTGTCTGTCTCGTTTTTTGTTTTGGCGGGTTTCAACAATTAAAACCACATTTGGGTCTCAAGCACATATATTATAGCCAATTGGTTATTGTGTCCAAAACGTGTTATCTTGTATAGCAAACACAATATGTTTGGACACAAGTACAGTATATTTGGGACAAGCTACAAACACGTTATATTTGCATCCAAATATTAAAAAAGAGACAGATTTTCCAGCGTGTAGGGGAGAAATTTAGGAAAGCATGAGTCATTAGGATAAAATGGAAAACAATTAACAACTCTCGAACAGACTATTCACAAATAATTTATTTCAATGTATAAAATATGTTTTAGTGAATACAACAGGATATTGAGAAAATCGCGACCAAACTCCTGGAGAATATTCTGCGAACAGGTGGTTATGATATGTTGATGATTAAGAAAATCCTCTCTAAGACCCACATTCAGGCGGAGCAAGACCAAACTCCTGGAGACTGTGCTGCGAACAAGTGGATAGCGTCAATAATGTGTCGATTATGACAGAATTCCAATTCAGGCGGGGACGATAGAAAAGGACACAGGGAAGAGGATGGACACAATGAAACAAATGCTAAAGCACCTGATGGATACATACATTCCGAATGGAAATGCGGAACCCACGGGGGAACGACGACAGAAGGAAAATGGATTACATCAGGCGCCAATCATCACGGACCAAATAGTCAAAAGAGTTTCTCCCCATATGAAGTAGCGGGACCGGATTGGTTTTTCCCGACTCTCCTGTACCTCTAAATTTTAACGGTTATTAACGTTGACAGTTGCATCCAATAGGTTGGATGTTCTTGTTGTCGAAACCATTAATTTTGTCTTGTTTCCGTTTACTGTCAAACCAACTTTTGGTGATTGCTTGCAAATTTTTTAAAATACTCCAGTAATTTCACGCAGATTTCGCCCAGACAACATTGCGTACGCAGGCAGCATACGACTTTTGCTGCTGATAGGTTCATTCGTGTTGACTGCACCTTTTCTCACAATGATATCAAATCGCATGTTGAAGAGATCGCATGGTAGGGTGTAGCCCTGCTTTAGACCTCGCCTCATACTAAATAGTTCTGTGAAATCTTTACCCATCATTACGGAGGCCTTCGTGTCGTTCAGTGTCAGTCTTCAAAGCCGTATCAGCTTAGCAGGAATTCCAAGCTCCGGTTTTGTTTGGTACAATTTTTCCAACACTGGTCTATCAGAGGCAGCCTTATAATCTGCAAGGAGATGGTACGTTTCGATTTGTTTTTCGTGGGCTTTCTCCAAAAATCCCTACATGGGGTGTAGCGGGAAACCCCTTTTTCTCCACAATTTATTGTAATATGAATACCTCGTCTATTGTTGACTTTGAGGCCTAAGGCCACTCAAAAAAGTTACTATCATTTCCGCAATAAACGGCTTTAGTTTTTCACACAATATGCTGGAGAGGACCTTGTACGCGATAGAAAAGAGGCTTATTCCACTATAGTTGGTGCATATATCTGGGGTTTTTGATCTGTTAACATCTAGTGGCGCGGGTAGGGCAATCTATCAAAGTGAACACATTGAAACAACACACAGCATTAGCATCACATACGTGGTTATTGTACAACAATAGTGTTGGCCTAAAAATAAGAGGGCAACAAGTTCTCTATACTATTCAGTACTTTTTGTCGTCGCTCTGTTTATGACAAAATAAAAACAATTATTTCTGTGAGCTAAGTATTGCTTTATTTATTTAAACAATATTGCGTCTAATGTTAAAGCAAATGTAAGAAAAAAGAAAGTGCAAAAGCAAAAGAGCATTCAGCACAAAAACTATTCTTTTTTATTTCCCAATGTAACATTTACTAATGTGTTCATAGAAATCGTACAGGTAAAGGTGTTAACACATCGCCCTTGAGTTCGAACACTCATTGATGTTGTTTAATGCAACTTGGATCCTATGTACGACAAAGGGAGAGAGTAGGTTTAATAATTCCTCTATAAAATTATGTATGTATGGTCAATAGAACAAATATGGAATTTAATTTAGTTTAGCCCAAGTATTTCAGAAGAAACTGAAGTTGTTGGCATTAATATCCTGTATTTCAAAGTAAAACTTTGTTCAGAAAGGGCCAAAATTACAAACTGTATAATCTAGGTCTCTTTTTCTTTAATCACCTTATCTACAGTTACGATGCCTTGATACCTTGTACACATTTAATGCACAAAATACTAAAATACGTCTGGGACACGCATGTCATGGCGTTAGTTCATTATGACAGTGACTGTAAAAATTCAATTTATAAAAAATTCAAATACCTTTAAAACACTCATGACATGCCTTAGTGCATTATGACATTGACTGTGAAACTCCATCACATTTTGGGCAAATATCCACCCCAGAGATTTAGTTCACATGGAACCCTATATTTTTGTGATATAACACATGAAATTGAAACGCCCGCTAACGTAAACCCATTAATGCGTGCGTGTGAACATCCTGACTGTTGTCCTTGTTGACTCGTGTATTTTTATCGTACATGATTGTGTCGAGAACAAATGTATCGTCAATTGACTCTGCCCTAAAGGCCATCGGTATGTGATATGCAGGGCATTTAACAAACGCACCATAACGCACAGGATAGTCAGTAAAATATAATACACAAAAAAAAGGAACGCATTGATGCATTCAATGCCAGGAAGTCAATGGGATTTTATATTGCCATGGGTAGGTTGGTCAAGTCCGTGGAATGTGTGTAAACTGTAAATGCGTAAATGAAACTATTGCATACAATTGTACAGCTTATGACCTTGAGGTGCAACATAACCATCGCCACCACTGATATGCAATGCCAAAACAAATACAGATCCTGCGTGTGGTAAGATGGCAAAGGATATGCAACAGCCACGCATTAAAAGATACGATGCGTGAGCGAGTGTGTATGGTCAATATATTATTTCTCGATTCTTATATGCGTTTTCTGTAACTCCTTCTCATGCTCTCGTGATAACTTTGTGTGACATCCTTTGGCGCAAAGTGCGTAAACCATCCAATAATGTCAAACATATTGTTGCATGGGATTATTTACTGTTTTCGTTACAAGGACACTGAAAATTGGTGTCGTTTCAAATGGGGTATTATTGGTTTTTGTCACCATAGTGATGATATACCATCAAGTTACTAAATTATTTACCATAAAATTTCTTTACATTTTGCTATTCACTTTTTGTCTGAAAACATCGTGTCTAAAAGGTGGTGCAATTGTAGTGTGCACGTCTTTTGTAAATGAGAACGTGGGTTCGATACCTGATCACCTTACATTTCTTTCGACGGCTGTAAGCTGGTTTAGTGACAGCGATACTACGAAATATTTAACCATGACAAAGCATCTCAAAATACCGTTCGCAACCGAAGTAAAACTCTAGATCCCAATTAGTGAATGTAAAACTAGAACGCACACAGCTCTCCGTTTGCGATACTTACTTTACCTTTATTGACTATTTTACAACCTTATGAGATCAGACGTCTTACACATATTAATTAAACAAACAAAAGAAACAAATTTCAATATATCCCTCCAACTGGCTCTATCCTTCGCCTTGCTCGCCAGTTGGTAACACCAAGGATACGGAGGGATTCTTCTGCCTGGTCTCTCCTGTCTCGTCCTCTACGCTATCGAAAACCATTCGCCCGGGTTCATCTTCATCCATTCTGACCAGTTGCGGTCTACTTTCATTCGTTTAGCTATGTCCACGTCAGATTATAAAGTATAGAAGTCTTGGTTCCAGCGAAATCCATACTCCCGTTTTTCCTAACAGGATCATATTTTATACGGAGAATTTTTCTCTCGAATACCACAGGTGTTTTTTCATCCGCTTGCGATATGACCCAAGTTTCGAAGCCATATATCAAGACAGGTAAAATGGGAGTCTTATATTGCTGGACTTTTGTCCGTCGAGAGAGGGCTTTGTTCCTAAACTGCTTGCTAAGCCCAAAATAGCATCTATTTGCAAGCACAATTCTTCGATTTATCTCCAGGCTGACGTTGTTGACCGTGTTCATGGCGGATCCAAGGTAGACAAATTCACCTATCACTTCGAAATTAAATCGGTTGTCAACGTTTAAGTGCGGACCTAGTCGAGAGGTTTCTCTAGTCGTTGACACCTTCAATTTTGTCTTGCCCTCATTAACAGCAATACCCACCTTCGCTGATTCCTTTTCGATTCTTGAAAATACTGAAGTAAACTCTCGCAAATTTCGTCCAATGATGTCTATGTCGGTAGCATACGCCAGCAATATATGGCTTTTCGTGTTCATTGTCTTGTTCGTATTTACTGCAGCCTTTATCAATAGTATCTCCATTAAGATGTTGAAGAGATTGCACGAAAGTGTGTCGCCTTGTCTAAGTCCTCGCTTGGTACATAATGGTTCAGTGAGGTCTTTCCCCACTTTTACAGCTGATTTGGTGTTGGTCAGCGTCATTCTACAGAGGCGTATCAGTTTTGCCGGAACACCAAATTCAGACATAGCTGCATACAGTTTTCCCCGTATGGGGCTATCGAAAGCAGCTTTGTAATCGACAATAAGATGGTGTGTTTTTCGTGGGTTTTTTCCAGGATTTGGCGTAGCGTGAATATTTTGCCAGACGTGGACAACTGATAAGGTCCAATCAGGTTTTCAATAATTGGCTTTAGTCTTTCAGATAATACGCTCGACAAGACCTTATACGCGGTGGATAAAAGACTGATAACGCGATAATAGGAACAGACACACGGATCAGCGTTTTTGAATACAGGACATTATACACTGAGACTCAAATTGTCGGGCATAGATTCCCCCAGCCATATACCGCATATAAGTCGATGCATGTGGGCTAACAGTCCTTCGCCACCTGCCTTAAAAAGTTCAGCGGGTAGGCCATCCGCACCAGCGTCTTTATTATTCTTAAGGCGGGAAGTCAACGTTCTAATCTCGTATTTGTTGGGGGGGGGGGGGGGGGCGGGGTACAATCAACACTATCTTCCACTATCATTTCCTCCTGATATTCAGTGGAAGAATCTGAGTAGTGCTGAAAAGTGGTCTCTCCAGATTTTGAGCACACACTGCTTATCAGTCACCGGATTCCCATTCTCGCCCTTGTATGAGGGAAGCCCAATTTTAGGTCCGTTATTCAATCTTTTTACCCTCTGGATAAATTTTCGGGATTCACCATTCATCCTCCATAATTCGGGTTTCTCTCTCTCCCTCTGCTCCCACCGCTATTTTTTCCGCCTAAGTAGTTGGGTTTCCTCCCTTCTCAGCCGCTGGTACCGCTCACTCTTACCACGCGGAGGGGGGTATTCTGCCCTAGCAGGAGAGAGGGCTTCTGCTGATAGGACATTGATATCTCCGGTAATTGTAGCTTGTCAATATCTAGCTTTTCCTGTGTTCGGCATCGTTCCTTTTTTGCCCTGCGCATTGTTGCGCGAACTTTTGCAGCCACCAGGCAATGATCCGAGTCCATATTGGCACCTCGAATCACACATACATCCATTAGACTAGAAAAGTGCCTGCCATCTATTATCAAGTGATCAATCTGGTCCTGCGTCCTCTGATCAGGATATATCCAGGTCGCCTTATGAATGTCTTTATGCTGGAATCGTGTGGTACTAACTACCATGTTCTTTGCAGCGGCGAAGTCTATCAGTCTTATTCCATTATCGGAGGTGGTATCATGTAGACTGTGATTACCTATAGTTGGCCTATAGTTCCCAATTTGGCACTAAAATTCCCTAGAGTAATCTTAATGTCGTGGTCAGGGCAGAGTTCGTCTACTTCCTCCATACACTCATGAAATGCTATTTCGGCCTCATCTTCTTTATCCTTTGTCGGTGTGTGGACACAAATTAACGATATCTTGAAATGTTTAGCTTTGATGCGAATTGTGGCTATGCGGTCACTCACTGGGTTGAACCTTGCAACTAGGTGTCGCAGTCTCTTGCCAACTATAAATCCGTACCCAAATTCGTGCTTTCGCTCATGTCAGCTGTATCGAGGTTTCTGTTTCTGGTGCAACCATATCCTGTCCATCGCATTTCCTGGATCGCTGTGATGACAGCTTTATATTTTCCGAGTTGAAAAGTGGCATCCGTCTTGTATAGCGTTCGCACATTCCAGGTACATATCCTTAAACCGTGGTCCTTATGACGTTTGCGAGGGTCGTCCTCAGTTAGGGGGTTTCTTTGGTCATTAGTTTTTTCATCTGTGAATTTTCATTGCCTATATAACGGTGGCGGGTGGCAAACCCAGCCCACCGTGGTTTGCATTTTACCTACTGCCAGGATGACTATATTTCAGCCGCCCATTATGGATCATTGCAGTGTGTTGAAACTGGATTTTGGTTTCTGCAATTTTGATCCACCGTTGGCCGTAGGTTGGTCAGAAGGACTCGCTGGATATCAAATAGTTCTCGCAGAATGTAAGATTGAACTAGATATGACGTTGCTTAAACGCATTGGCATTTTATAAAAAAAATAAATAAATGGTTTCCCATTATATCCCATGAAGAAATTGGGGAGAGCTTCTCACAACCAGTGAACTGTGCACTTTCTAGCTTTTTATAGTCACTGATTGGGACCTACAGTTCTACACCGGTTCCGAACGGTATTTTTGAGAAGCTTTTCCATGGCTAAATACTCGATAGTGTCGCCGTCGCTATACGAGGTGACCGCCGCCGAAAGAAAATTGTCAGAGCAGGGATCAAACCCAGGATCTCATGTACAAGAGGCGAGCACACTAACCATTACAGCACTGACGGCATTTATATTCCTCTAAATATTCGCTGCTGTGTGAGTAATTTAGGGAAGATCTTTTTCAACATCTTAAACAGATTGACAGACAACAATATATTTTCCTCTTAATCTGCGATAAACTAAAGGACTTACCCTCGTTATTATGCTCCCCATTAGTACTGATTATAATCCTAATTCATATACAATCTTTTTGAATATTCTATTATCAATTAATTTAGCACTTCCTATTGATCTTCTTCTTCCTGCAGTTCAATCTCATGCATCATTTTTGCATAAAAATCCAATTAATTTGGAAAATGTTGCAGAGCTTTGAATTCATAACTCATTATTTTAAATATCACATACCTGCATACTCTTATGTTGCTGACTGCAATTGTTGCAACAGCCTCCGCTGTTTGTTGTTAATAACTTCCTTTATAAGCGATTTGTGGATTTATTAATAAATCACAACAACAACAGCAATAGCAACAACTACAATACAAAACAGCATTGCAAGACAGAAATGTAGATAGAAGAAGAATTCTTGAAATTACAATAAGAATTTAATTTGCATTTTGGTTGTGTCTTGTGTTGTTGCATTTGTGTTATCAATACAATTTGCCAATTTTGCCATGAAATGCAGTCAAACCAAATCACATGGCACAACAAACACACATAACGTTCATAGCTGCCTCATGTGGCATGGACGAGAGGTGGTTGAATGCGCATACATATGTATGAATGCATGTGCAACCACTCACTAGTATTACAGCAGCATCAGCAGCAGCAGCAACATCAATAGCTATTATTGCTGCGTGCAGCAGCAACATCAGCAGCATCAATATTATCATCATCTGACAAATGCATAATACGAGTACATGGTAAATGTATCTGAGTTTAGATTTTTTTAAAATATATTAAGAAGGCTCGCAGTTGTTAAAAACGGTGGATTTGGTTAAATGTCACAGTGTTATGAGACCGAATAATTTCTACAGGCTGAACATGAAATAACGGCTCCTGCAACATCATTCTGGAACCATGTATATGTTTGGAAGATCCACATACTTACGTGCAAGAATTGTTTTCATGAGTTGGAGATCTGCTACTTTTTCGTCGTCTATCACATTTTTTGTTTTCAGTAGTTTTCAACAATCAAAGCCATATTTGGGTCCCAAAAACATGTTAATCATTGTGTCTACAACATGTTATATTGCAAAGTAAACACAATGTCTTTGCACACAAATATACTACATTTGCGACAAACTGCAAACACGTAATATTTGCACCCAAACAACTACAAAATACAGATTTTGTAAAACACAAATAAACAAACTTAACCCACGATCCGATCATCTAAAATCAAAATCCGATCATCATACCACATAATCACCTCATACAGTAGCAATAGGTCGGACAAAAGTACTCGATCGTACGCCGACGATGCATCCAGTGGGTGCAACAGTTTGATCTATCGACACCTGAAGTACTAAGGTGAGATTTCCACCAAGTCCCGGCACACGAGTCACTATACCGACAGTACACATCGGTCCAAACGATATTCAGATCAGCAGCTACCGTCGGTATATTCTTGAAGAACTGGTTCCTATAATTAGAGCCCGAACCACAACACTTCAAGTGTAACCCGACCCTGGTCCCCTCGAGTCGCTATCCCGACAGTATACATCCGTCGAAACGTTAGCCGGATCTGCTGCTATCCTCGGTCCAATCTTGAAAAACCAATTCTTATAGTTAGAGCCCGAAACTCAACCAATTCAAGTGTCACGCGACCCTTGTCACCACCGCAGATCAGCGTCGTATACATCACAAGCAGCCGCATGATAATGTTAATGTAGAAGACAATGACCCAATGTCATAAGCCTGTTTCTACCGCCACCTTACCTGCAACTTCAAACTGATCACAGTCGATTATCGTCATAGTCAACATAATATCATGAGGACGACTTGAAGTCATCAGACCTTATCAGCAACCGCCTAACCTATAACAAGAGCATGGCATAATTCTCCCACTATTGTCAGAACTAGTCAACTGCCGATGCCAAAGTAGAAGCCGACGACAATTCAGCTGTACCAACAATGCAACAACGAACGTTCATGACATTCTTATGTAACATATTTCGTTGAAACCAATACAAAATAGTCGGATAGACGAAAGTTTTTATTGCTGCACCCTCAAAAATCTGTCACTTTTTTGTTGTTTGGATGCAACTAAAGTGTGTGTTTGGAGCTTGTCTCAAACATAGTATACTTTTGTCGTAACACATCGTCTTTGCTACTCAATATTACACGATGGAGACATAATGATTAAAACGTAGTAACATATGTGTTTGTGAGCCAAATATATCTGTTTTTGTGATACAACGACAGCTGTGTTTGCTGCACTGTTTCTAATCTCTCGAAAGCAAGTAAATAAATGAGGCACCAGGATAAATTAATCACAGTCAATCTTGTAAGGGTGTACATATATTTTTGCATTATTTTTTCAGTCAGTGATTCATAAAAATCCCAGAACGAGTGTGTAAATTGCAGGTGATGTTAGTATTTCTTATTTTGGCTGGCGTATTTCATTTTAGCTTCATGCATTCAACGTCAATCGTTCGTCGGACACGGTGTGGACCTTCAGATTCTCTTAACCAGTTGGTACCACCAAGCACTCACAGGCAATATTCTACCTGGTCTTTCCAGCGACATCTTAGTCTTCATATTTTTCGATGTCCTTCGACGACGTCTTCGAATACTTTTCCCATTGGTTCATTCTAATGCACATGCGGATTATACAGCTCGTGGTTCATCCGTCATCGATACTCGCCGTTTTCTATTATAGCACCATATATTTTTCTGAGCATTCTTCTCTCGAAGACTCCCAGTGACGTTTCACCAGCACGCAATATGACCCAGGATTCTGCACCATAAAGAAACACAGGTTGTATGATATAGTTGGATCTTCGTTTTTCGAGTGTGGGACTTATCTCTGAAGTGCTTGCTTAACCCGAAATAACACATGCTTGCAAGCACAATTCTCCTTTTGGTTTCCAGGCTGACGTTACTGCTTCTGTTCACGGCAGCTCCGAGGTAAATAATTTCGTCAACTACCTGGAAATTATTACGGTTACCAACGTTCACCCTTGCATCCAATCAGGTGGGTGTTCTGCTTGCCGACAGCATTAATTTTATCTTGTGCTCATTTACTGCACTTTTACTGGTTGCTTCTCAATTCTTGAAAATACTGCAGTAACTTCTGGCAGATTTCGTCCAATGATGTCTAAATCATCAGCATAGGCGAGCAGAACACGACTTTAGCTGCTGAGACTTTTATTCGTGTTGACTGCAGCTTTTCTCCCGATGATCTCAGCTAATCTATTGAAAAGATCGCATGATAGGGTGTAGCCCTACCTGAGGCGTCGCTATGTACTATGTGGTTCGGAGAGATATCTATTAGTCTTTACTGAAGATTTCGCATCGGTCAGTCTCATTATTCAAAGGCATGTCAGCTTAGCAGGAATACCAAGCCCCGACACAGTTTGGTACACATTTCTCCGCATCAGGCTATCGAATGCAGCCTTATAATCGACAAGTATGTGGCAGGAGTCGATTTGATATTCGTGAGTTTTTCCTACAGGAATGGTCGTAATGTGAATATCTGGTCAATAGTTGACTTTCCAGACCTAAAGCCATATTAATATGGTGCGATCAGGTCTGCAACAAACGCCCCAGTCTTTCACACATTGCGCTCAAGAGGACCTTATATGCGGTGGATAAAAGGCTTATTCCACGATAGTTTGTATATATACTCGGGTCGCCTTTCTTGAATACAGAACGCAGTATGTTAAGACTCCAAGCGTCGGGCATGCTTTCGTATAGATAGATTTTGCTTTGCAGCCAGCCTTAAACAGCTCAGTCTGTACTCCGTCAGCACCAACAATATTCTTGTTCTTAGGCCTGGAAATTTCGGTTCAAACTTCGCCTTGGCTATGATGGGGCAGTCGACGCCATCTACTGTATGTGCTTAACACCATCATCTATATTGAAATCTCCTGGGACAATTAAAGCAGAGAAATTACATCTCCATATGCCCAACATTCTCTGCAGATCTGTGACAAGTTTCTCGTCCTTATCTCTGCAAAAAGGCCGGACCTGATCCATTTCCATTGTTTAGGCTTTGTACTTTTGGGTAGAATTTCCGATTTTTCCTTCTAAACATCGGATCGGTTCTTCTCATTATACCGATCTGCCGCGGGTCGCGTTGAAACTGACTGAAGCGTTGCCATACTCGCAGCGTTCTTTTCATCACTTGCCATGTGACACTTTTCACCGTACCATGGTTTGTCTTTAAGCGGTTTTTCATAACCAAGTACGTTCTTGGTTCGTGAAATGTTTTGCCACTGTTCTTAAGGACCAAGAAGCGAAGGTGCATTCTGCGCCAGTATCTAAGTGAGCTCCTCTCAATAGGCCGTAGCTACCTCTGGTAATTGCACCTTTCCGAAGTCCATCTTTCTATATGTCTGTATTCGTACGACTTTCGCCCTGGTTATCCTTGTGCGAACCTTTGCTGCAGCCATGTAGAGGTCCGAAGCGATATTAAAAACCACATACAAAAAAGAAATGTAAGGTAGTCTGAGCAGGGATCGAACCTACATTCCCATGTACAAGAGCCGCGCACACTATCATTGCACCACCGACAGCCACCCGAAGCGATATAAGCTCCTCGAGTCACTCGTACGTCCATTACCATCTACCAGATGATCAATTTAGTTTTTGTATGTTGTTCAAGGGATATCCAAGTAGCCCTATAGTCTTTATATTGGAATTTCGTACTAATGACAACCATGTTTTTCTCCGCGGCAATATCTAGCAGTCTCATTCCGTTAGGGGAAGTAATGGTATGTAGACTGAATTTACCGATGATTCGTTCAAATATACTTTGCCTACCGACATAAGCATTACAATCACCTAGAACAATCGTAATGTAATGGCCAGTGCAGCGGTCGTATGTTTCCTCTAGGTGCTCATAGAACATGTCCTTAATGTCACGTCTTTTCCTTCCATGGGGGAATGCATACAAACTAGGGATATGATACAATATTTCGCTTTTATGCGGATGGAAGGCTATACGTTCACTCACGGGGTAGAACCTTGAGACCAGATATCGCTGTCTTTTGCCAACTGCAAATCCGCAACCAAATTCATGCTTTTCCCCATAGCAGCTCTAGTATATGTCACAGTTCTTCTTATTTGTACAGAAATGACCAGCCCTGAACTGCATCTCCTGGATAGCAGCAATATCAGCCTTATAATTCTCGAGGATATCTGCCACTTGAATTGTGGCACCGGATCTGTTTAGAGGGCTAACATTCCAACTGCATATCCGTAAATCTTGATCCTTATAAAATTTGCGTCGTATTATTCTAAATTTTGTAGTTTCATTGGCAATATTACGGTGGTGGAAAGCAAGCCCAGCCCACCGTGGTGTTTCATTATACCTACTACATACTGTAAAATAACGGCGTCTCTAATTTATTTACCCAAACATATTCTACAGGAACCATGTATATGTTTGGAACACAATTCAAACATTAATATGTTTGCAAGTCCAAAACTCACTTCTGTTTAAATGTAAACAGCATCGTGTTTACTGACAACCATGCCCTTTCCAGTTTCTTTCCTAAAAATTGTTTCTCACTTTGGTAGCACACATACATACATATATATTAAGCACATACACAAAAACCAAAGTAACATCACAAACCATTTAAGCGTCCGAGCCTTCGTTTATTCTTTTTTCACTGATCAAGCGATTTTGATATCCTCTGTCCGATGAACCATTGATGACTGAATACATGAAACTAAAACGCAATACATCAGCCAAAATAAGAAACAGTGACTTCATCTGCAATATGCACGCGCATTCAGGAATATTTATGAATCGCTCACTGAGAGAATAATGCAAAAATACAGATCCACACTTACAAGATAGACTCTCTCGTTGTCCCTATTTTATTCTCTTGCTCTCGAGAGAGCATAGACAGTGCAACAAACACAGCTCTATTTGTATCATAAACATAAATATATGTAGGTCGCAAATACATATATTCTAACATGTTAATCATTCTCAAACATGTAATATTGAATAGCAAACACAGTATGTTTGGACACAAGTATATTATACTTACGACAAGCTCCAAACACGCTCTATATTTGCATCCAAACAACAAGAAAATATCGAATTTTCAGCGTGAGCCAGATGTTTATATTTCAGCCGCCAATTATGAATTAGTCGCTGACCAGTGTGCAGTGCGCCGAAATTGGATTTTTATTTCTTTACTTTTGATCCGACGTTGACCAGTACTGTTGGCTCATCCGCCTTCGAAGGACAAAACAGTAAGTCCGCTAGTTCGAAGAGTTTCAGTGACAGGGTCACCTATTTAACGTAAGCTAACGGAGGATTCCGATACAGCCATTGCCCGGAACATAGTTCTAGGAATTAGTGAGCTGCTTGGACTGTCCTATGAAGGAATCAATACTGGCCACTCCCAAATGAGTGGATGTCAGAAATCAGAGTTCGTATTTACCCCCCACTCCCCCATGTGGAACCCATACACACCGTCGTGGAGAATGTGTAATGCACGTTTACACATTACCCACAGGGTATGGGAAAAATATTGGATAGTTACCCACGACGATGCGGAATTACCCATCACGATTACCCATTACCCATTAGGTAATGCGGAAAATAATTGGTAGCTACCAATGACAATGGGGAATTACCCATCACGATTACCCATTACCCATTGGGTAATGCGGAAAATAATTGGTAGCTACCAATGACAATGGGGAATTACCCATCACGATTATCCATTACCCTCAGTGTAATTGGGAAAATAATGGGTAGTTACCCACGGCGATGGGTAATGTGGTACCCAGGTTAAACAATGCCCATTTTTGATCGAAAATATGTAAAAATTAGAAAAAATTTCTACATTTCGGAAACGGAGTGTCCAATTAGAAAAATAACCAATTGTTGAGTGTCGCCAAATTAAGAAAATTGCTAAAATAGAAAGTGTATACAACTATGAAACAGTGCGTCCAATCCCAAAAATAATAAAAATTGTACCTCTATAGGAGGCTTTAACCACTGGATGTCTTTATTTTCCCCATTACCCTTTGGGTAAATCCCCATCGTCGTGGGTAACTACACATTATTTTCCCATTCCCTGAGGGTAATAGGTAATCGTGATGGACAAATCCCCATTGTCGTGAGTAGCGCCATTCCCTGTGGGTAATGGGTAAACGATAGCTACCCATTCCCAACGGCAATAGTAATGGGTTACCCTGGGTAACCATTACCCACGAAATACATATCCTGTCAGAATTTGTCCCCCTCCACGGTTAGTCCCATTAAATTTTGTAGGCGTGTAATAATAGTACACGACGGCAAATTGAGCTTGTCACGGCCTGATCCACACTTTGTTCCACAGCAGCAATATTTTTTGCCGAACGACCTGTACGAAGACGATTGAGTGTCACGTTTTGCACCGACCCAGATTCTTTCACATTCTTCAAACGACTGATTGTTGACTCAGGTGACCGGTTATGTAGACGAAAAAAAATCACGCAATGCGCGAAATACTCTTCTTGTAGAACGACCATGTTCATAAAACGTTTGGATCACTTTAATGCGTTCTTCAACTTGGTAACGCGCCATGACTAAGGTTGCCAAAGCCTGGAGTACCAATTTTCTGAAAAATCAATAGCTGTCAAATATCGGCATTACAGTGTAATCAGCTGGAATGTTCACTAGTTTTCTACTAGAAAAACTCATAACGTCTTTAAGTTACAATCTGATAAATCTCAATTTTCACAAGACTGGCTGCAATTTTAATTTTAGAAATGGTAAATAAATAATTTAAAACCTTTGGTTGTCACACAATTGCATGCATTGTTGAGTTTCGCAACACTGTCCCTCATATAAGCTTAAGATATGGTAATATCGATATTGAGCTGGGTCGGGTGCCGGTTGTTCTGCATTGGGTGTTGATGGTTTTCTATAGCAGCAACTTTCAGAGTGGATGCCACAGCAATGTTGCACGCAAAAGCACGTAAATGTGCATGTAATTAAAAGTGGAATTTTAATCGTTACTTTTAACTAAGCAACAACAACAGCAACAGCAGAAAAAACGAGGCCTCCACTCTCATCTGGAGAAACATTTATGCTAAAGAGGAGCAGCAGCACTATAGGCCGCCAACAAATCAGTAAGAAAATATCTAAACCCAAATACGCAAATCTTCGACTTCGCAAGGAGAAAAAAGATTTGTTCCTTAAATTGCCAGAGAAAAGCGGATGAAGAGAGAAGACGGTAATGGTGGCAAAATAAAAAACACGCGCCAATATACAATTCATTAAGGATTTCACCCAGGCCATGGCATATACCGCCTACCAGACCACCTTCCCCAACAACAACCAACAGAGATTGCGTTAGTGTTGCCACAAATGCGATACTTTTTATTTAAGTTGCACCTATGATGAGGCTGCCAGCTACAGCTGAGACTAAGGTTGATTCTTAAGACGACGACAACGTCTGGGCCAGTGTTGATGATGATGATGTTGACGATGCCATTAGTTGCTTGCCACACGCTTAGTATTAGGCATTTGCGGCTGTTGCATGGAGATGGTCTTCCTGTCTCCCCTTTGCCAAGATCACCTTCCACTTCCTCCTCAACTAGCGCTTAGCTGTGCATTAGCAGTTGTGGCAAAATCTTGGCGTAGTACTTATTTAGTCCATGCAACTAACTTTGACTGCTGCTTATAAAAATGAATTGCATATTACGTGTTTTTAAATTGAAGTTTTACGATGTGAGATACTTTCTGAAGATCCAAACAACCTATGAGTGCGATGCCACATGCTGCATGCAGCATGTGTGCTGCCAGTATTGTTATTATAGCCTACCACTCCTCCTCTAGTGGCACATATGGTGGGTATATTGCAGTTTGTTGAGGAATCTTAAAGTTCCAAGCTGTGAATTATAAAATCTAGAACATTTCTGTTTGCGTTTTAAACAATTTTATGCTTAAAATTCTGCAACCTTTAGGATACAATTTTCTATATTTTCGACGGCAAATGTTAGTATATATATGAGACAGTTAAGTTCTAATCATTTTGTATTTGGTTTAAATTTAAGTGCAAATTATTGCCAATCTCTTTTAACAAAGAAACAATACACTGAGAACAATTTTTAAATATATGATGTCTTTAGATTAGATCGGGAAGCAGACTAGAAATTGTGCATGCCATTTCCTACTTGGACTTCGCCGAATGTAGTTTACTTAAATACTGCAATACCCTCTGTTGAAAGGCTTGTAATATTTTTATGTAAATAAAATTCAGTGTATATCGGCACAGTGGGCAGATTGCAAAAAAGTGGTAATAATACCATAACTTCTAAACTGTTTGTCGGATTGTTTAAGGATGTACGAGAGATATATAGAGGAGGAGTTAGGCTTTCAGAATATATCATAGATACCGTGTTGATACGCAGAATTTGGTACAGGGTGTCAAAGTGGACCACTTGGCTGTTGTTCATGCTTTGCAGACAAGTAACTTCTACCAATTTGAGCCGACTTTTTGGATCATTTGCTTCACAAAATCTTCAAAGAGAAGCAAATGAAAAATAAGCCAAAGCAGGCCAGACGTTGTGCATCCGTTTCATACTCGGACTTCCGCCGAATGTATTTTACTCAAATACTGCAGTCCTGTCTGTTGAAAGACATGTCATATTCTGATATACGAGGGTTGCTATTTTCTTTCGAATCCATACATAGAACATTTTATTTACACTGTTTTGAAGAATTCATCTCTATCAAAAAATGGAATTAATCCGTAAAAATTTTCGTGCGATGATTTTTTACGATTTTCGGCGTGGACTTTCTGTCACGAAGCATCATCAAAAACCACTGTAAATCGTTGGTACCAAGAGTTCAGTCTCGGACGCCGTTCGCTCCAGGAAGAATTTCATGCAGGTCGTGCGTCGGTGCGTGAACTGATAAAACAAGACCAATATGTGACATACCGTGAGACTGAGGCATCCTTGGACATTAGTATCATTAGTATGACAAGCATCAATAAAAGATTGCATGTTCATTGGACAGTAAAAAAGATTTGTTGTCGTTGGATCCCACATAATATGGTGAATGCCCAAACAAAGGCACGTGTCGATTGGAGCGAAGAAATGTTGAAAACATACAACCGCGGTAACTCAAATGCAGTGTATAACATCGTCACAGATGGGGAATTACGGATCTATGCATATGGGCCCGAAACAAAATAGCAAACGACCGTATATGTCTGTCAAGACGAGCTAAATCCAACCAAAGATGTTTGTGGAAGAAGCACAACGAAGCAAATGATCGTTTTTTTTTTTGTGGTATAACTGATCATGAGGCCACAGTGCCTGCGCCTTCAGTGGAACTTTGGATTGTAACAAATATACCACCATCTGTTTGCCAACAGTGTTCGAAGAAATAAGGAAAAACAACAGCAGAACACGGATTATTTTGCATCAGGACAATGCGAGCTCTCACACATCAGGATACTATTTGAATACTCAAAATGTCGAATTTAAGAGTCAAACGTCGTACAGCCTTGATTTGGCACCCAATCACTTCTATTTACTGCGTGGTCAACGTTTTTCGACGCCCGAAGCAGCTGTTGAAACGTTCAAAACCCATGTTTTGGAGGTGTCTCAATTGGAGAGGAAAAAGTGTTTTGTAAATTGGTTTGAGCGCATGCTAGAGCGTATTGATCTTCACGGAAAGTATTTTAAAAAACAATAAAACCATTTTCAAAGATAAATTATTGTTTTTTTTTATTGCCGGATTCGAGATAGGAATAGCAACCCTCGCATGTAGATAAAATACAGCGTATATCGTCACAGTGGGGCGCATTGCCTCACTGCACATTGAAGTAGATTTTCCAGTTTGTGAAATCTGCTACAGATGCTGCACTTGCTTCTGAAAATCCCCTGCAGACAAACCATAGAACGATGCAGAGAGACGTATGTCAAGGGGGGAAAATAACAATATACCTATAGCAATGTTTCAGTTAGTAGCAACGCGATTTCCGGGGGAGCGGTATAAGGAGAAGAGGAGAGAGTGAACCCATTTATTTAAGAAGAAGAAACGGTTATGCAGAAAGCCTGAGAGTGAATAAATTTATTCTTACAGAAGGAAGAATGAGGCACGGAAAATCTACCGAAAAACACAAAGTCAAACCAACGGCCATGGATCAGGTACTCTTATTTAGAGATAAGGACGGCAATTTTGTCGAAGATGGGCAGATTATGTAGGGAATATGGAGACATCACTTCTCTGCATAACTTGTCCCAGGAAGGAGATTCCAATGCAGATGAGGGTGTTGAGCACATACAGCACAATGGCATCGGCTGACCCTTCCTAAACAAAGCGACGTTAGAACTGCAATTTCCCGGCTTAATAACCATAAATCAGATGGTTTTGATGGACTGCCGGTTGAACTGTTTAAGGCTGGTGACGAAGAGTTGGAAAAGTGCATGCATACGCATGCATGATTAATAATTTCGACAAACAGAATTCGTTTGGATGGAAGGGTGCACGTTGACAACCGTTATAATTTCGAGGTAGTGGACGAATTTATTTGTGTCGGATCTGCCATAAACAGAAGCAATAACGTTAGCCTAAAATTCAAACGGAGAATTGTACTTGCAAACAGCTGTTATTTTGAGTTAAGTCAGAACTTTAGAGACACGACCGTCTCAAGAAAATGAAGATTCCAATATATCAGAATCTCATACAACCTGTCTTACTTATGGCGCAGAATACCGGGTCATAACGCATGCTGGTACAAAATCTCTGGGAGTCTTCTAGAAAAAATGTTCCGAAAAAAATTGGGGTCCTATAATTCAGAACGGCGAGCATTGACTGCGGATGATCCACGATCTGTATCTCGACATCGACGTAGTTATTTATGTCAAAATGACGTGTTTTCGCTGGCTGGGCCATGGCAGTAGAATGGATCAGAATGAACCAGTGCATACTAAGAGTTGATTTAAAACAAAATCAATGAGTGTTCGAACTCACGGGAGATGTGTTAACACCTTTTTATTACACGTTTCCTGTTCGATTTCTATGAACGCATTAGTCAATGTTACATTGGAAAATAAAAAAAAAGAATAGTTTTTGAGCCGGAGACTCTTTTGCTATTCCAATTTCTGTTTTCTTACATCTGCTTTAACATTAGATGTTATAATGTTAAAATAAAAAAAACAATATTTAGCTCACTGAAGTAATTTTGTTTGTTTTGTCATAAACAGAGCGGCGACAAAAAGTATTGAATAATATAGAGAACTTATTGCACTCTTTTCCACTGTAGACAGTCTGAGTAAACGAGCATAAACGAGTCTTATTCTCTTTATAGAATATTTCAATATAAATGCACCTTTTTCGACAATGCTATTAGATAAAACAATACAAAAAGCATAAATGTTTTAAAAGGCATCAATATTTCACATCACAATTATGAATGGACCAAGTTATGACAAAAAGAGAGTAATACGTTTTGAATCATTCGCCAGTTGTCGCCAGTGCTTTTGAGTCATGAAATCTGTGCCACGAGTTCTCTATAATATTCAATACTCTTTGGCGACGACGACCTGTTTGGTTGTTCGCTGCCGCTATATCAATATCATCATACTTATTTTCAGGCATAGACTATTGTTGTACAAACCACGTATGTGATGCTAACGCTGTATGTTGTTTGTATGTGTTCACTTTGATAGATTGCCCTACCTGTGCCTATAGATGTTAACACATCAAAAAAAAATATTGCCAAACCTTTTGTTGCTTCTACATACTATAGTAATAATTAAATTTTCTCTCAGTGTATTCATAGCCTTATAATACACGTAGGTAGTATGAGCACATATGGGCGATTGCATTCGCATTAGTGTTTTACTTGTAAGATGCTGCATATGATAATAATTACAATTCTTAAGTGTTTTTCACAAAAGTCTGTACGATATCAACTCGGCATTGTAAGAAAAATCTACTTACTTACAAGAGAAAAATCTAGAACTCGATGTCTCTTCGCGTATGCAATCTCATTAAACATGTAGAAATGATTAAAAATTCTAGGAATTATAAAATGTAAATCATGGAAATCGATCTGATACCAGCATACAAAGTTTAGGCCACAAAAGCAACGAGGACAAATGATTTTTAAAAAGGGACACGAATATCTGAAGAAGAGTTCTCAAATGTTAGAATAAACGAAATAAAGCTATCAAGTGCATAAGAATAATTCCCATAAATTATTAAATGTAGACTCTAAAAATCCTTTCAGGATATTAATATTCAAACTGTCAGCCGGCCAAATAACACTATAATTAGTTAATATAATTTTATATAATTTTTATAAATTTACCATAACTTTCAGGTTAATTATAACTTCTCTCATCTACCAGCCTGTTTAAATGCAATCATAATTTTCTGATTTATGATTTTTAAATTTAAAATCTTTAGTTTTAAATACTTCCCCTGACACCACCACCATGTTGATGGTATCGACTTCATCCACCCATCTGCATATAAGCCAGCCATAAGAGGAACCTTTTGGATACAATCGATTCAGACATATGTTGCTTAACTGAAAACCTTTACCTAATTATGGTTTTTATACATAAAAACCGAATTAAATGAAGCAACAACTCACGGAAATCTTAGCTCATTGATATTGGGAGCACAAGCATTCACCTAAACTTATGGCTGGGGAACAAGTTCTTACTTGGTCTTGTATCCGAATCCTGATCTTAAGCTATGAATTGTGAGACTGATTTTGGTGCAAGGGGATCATAAGTCAGTTGAGGAGCAAAGAGAGTGAGAGGGAAAGAGATACATTTGTATCCACATAAGTCTAAACCAATTAAAATTTGCAAATGCTGTGGCGTGCATTCATAAATCAATTATTGATTTATGAGCTCTTTTTGAGGGTTTTGTTTCTTGGTTTTAACTGAACAGAAAAAAGGGAAAAATTAAAGAAAAAATTATGAACTTAGAAGGAAAATGAGTCAGCGACTGGTAAGGATCGACTTGGGTAATAACTACAGACGTTTAATAATTACAATAAATTGCAATCTATAAAGCCGTTATGAATTTCTATTCGATTACAAGAATTTCTTATATATTTCAAAAAACCATGTTATATATTTCAAATATAACATGTGTTTGGAGCTTGTCGCAAATATAATATACTTGTGCCCAAACGCATTGGGTTTGCTAGTCAATATTACATGTTTGAGACACACTGATTAATATGTTTTAATATATGTGTTTGCGACCCAACTATATCTGTGTTTGTGATACAACTACAGCCGTGTTTGTTACACTTTTTATGCTCTATCGAGAGCAAGAGAATAAAAGAGGGGAACGAGAGAGTCTATCTTGTAAGTGTGTATCTGAATTGTTGCATTATTCTCTCAGTGAATAATTCATAAATATTCCTGAATGTGCGTCATGTATTGCCTTTTAATTTCATGTATTCAATCGTCAATGTTTCACCGGATAGAGGATATCAAAAGCGCTTGATCAGTGAAAGAAGAATAAACAATGGTGCTAACGGATAAATGGTTTGTCATGTTGCTTTGGTTTTAGTGTATGTGTTTCACATATATTTGTGTCTGCTACCATAGCAAGGAACAATTTTGAGGAAAGAAACTGGATAGGGCAAAAACGTTAATCCCTTTTTCTGCCCCAGCCTCTACTGAAATTATCGGAATGGCGGACCATTTGTGAAATATAATAAAAAAACACAAGTAATTAATCCACGCTTGGCCCGCATGAACTAGATTTGTATATAAGTATATTGTTCGTGTACCAACGCATAGTGATAACCAACGCATAGTTGAAACCTTCTGAAGACAAAAACGTAAGAGACAACAAAGAAAGGAGAAACAACAGAACAGCAGATTCAAAACAAAACAAATAATGCAAATGTAAAAATTATTTAAATCTTTTAATTTTTTGTATTAATTATTTATATAATTAAATGTGGATATATATTGGTAAATTAATTATAATAAATAAATAAAGGATGAATAATTCGTTTTTAAATAGAATTATGTTTGGGGGCAAATACATATATGTTTCCACCTAAGTATATGGAGGTTTGGGGGAAACACGCGAATGCTTCAACATAAGTATATGGATGTTTGGGATGAAGCTCGCATATTTTTCCACGTAAAAGCGTACATTTTTGTTAGTAAAGATGCTAATTTTTGCATTTAAATACACCAGATTTTGGGACCTGCAAATATATGAATGTTTGAAGTGTGTTCGAAACACATACATGGTTCCTGCAGAATGTGTGTGGGAGAATCTGTTACAGAGGCCGTTATTTACAGCGTGTAAGATCAACATTTCGCGCGAAGTTATAAAAAGCTGCATATAACGGATTATCTGTAATGTAGCAATAACTCACACGCCGAAAAATAACGGCCCCAGCAACATATTGCAGGAACCATGTACATGTTTGGAAGCATTGTTCTCGTGAATAGAATAATTTGTGCTTTTTGTTCCTTTATTGTCTGTTACGTTTTTGTTTTCAGCAATTTTCAACACACAAAGTCACAGTTGAGTCACATATACATATATTATAACCAACTAATCATTGTGCCCCAAACATGTTATATTGAATAGCCAGCACAATGTGTTTGGACACAAGAATACAATATTTGCGACAAGCTGCAAACACGTTATATTTGGATCCAAACAGCAACAAAACAAACAAATTTTTAAGCGCGCACCAACGTTAAAAAAGTAAATACGCAGCTAAAAAGGTGATAACTCTTTACAATTTTGTTATTTGTTATACTAATTGGAATTCATTTGCCAGAGTTGTGTCCAAAACATCCCTTACAACACAACATAGAGCATACAGACAGAGAAGAGATTCGTTGTCACAACTATATTTGCAGCCAACTTCAATTTGGCAGTTCCATGGACTATCACATTATTCTGTTGTGATTACCAACAATTGTGTGCTGTATCACCAAAAGTTTAAAAAATAATTCAGTTGTACCAAATAATATATTGGCATGTTCTACTAATTCCACGAATTTAATGGCTGTCACAACTATTTGTTGATGCTTTAATCCGTTATAATTTTATTGGAAAAAAAGCAAAAAAAATAATTATTTATTAAAATTGTGTACTTCATATTTAAATATAAACAAAATTATTATTATTTGTACCACACACTGAAAAATGGCAGGCCCAGCAACATATTGCAGGAATCATATAGATGATTGCAAGCATTGTTTTCGTGAATTGAAAATCTGCTTATTTTTGTTTCCTTATTGTCTGTCACGTTTTTGTTTTTAGCAGTTTTTAACAAACAAAGCCACCCACTAATGATTGAGTCCCAAATATGTTATATTGAGTATCAAATACAATGTGTATGGACGGACATATGTGTACTATATTTGCCACAAACTACAAACACGTTATATTTGAATCCAAACACAAAAATAGACAAATTTTTCAACGTGCAAGGTTCGTATTTCGTTACCATGGATAACCCATCCCCATTTTTGATCTTTGTTTACTTTTATTGACTAATTACAACATCATATGGTCAGACGTCGTACACATATTAAGTAAACAAACAAATTACACAAATTTCAAAATATTCCTCCAACTGTTCTATCCAAGCCTTTTCTCGCCAGTTGGTAACACCAAGGATACGGAGGGATTCGTTGGCCTGGTTTTTCCATCGGAGCCTTGGTCGTCCTCTTCTCCTGCTTCCATCAGGTATGTTATCGAAAACCTTTCGCGTTGGCTTATGTTCGTCCATTCTGATAACATGCCCTAGCCAAGGCAATTGGCCAAACTTGATTCGCCACGCTATGCCCACATCAGAATATAAAAGATATGGCTTTTGATTCCAACGACGTCGGTACTCACCGTTTTCTTTAACGGGACCATATATTTTACGGAGAATTCTTGTCTCGAATACTCCCAGATATTTTCATCCGACTGCGATATCATCCAAGTCTCAGAGCCATACGTCAGGATAAGTAAAATGAGAGTCTGGGACAGCTGGACTTTTATCTGCCGAGAGACGGCTTTGTTCTTAATCTGCTTGTTGAGCCCAAAATAGCATCTATTTGCAAGCACAATTCTCCTATCTATCTCCAGGCTGACGTTGTTGTCCTTGTTCACGTCGGATCCAATGTGGACAAATTCATATACTACTTCAAAATTAAATCGGTTGTCGATGTTCAAGTGCGGACCAAGTCGAGAGGTTTCTCTAGTTGTTGACACCATCAGTTTTGTCTTGCCCTCATTAACAGCAAGACCCACCTTCGCTGATACCTTTTCGATTCTTGAAAATACTGAAGTAACCTCTCGCTCATTTCGCCCATGGATGTCTATGTCGTCAGCATACGCCAGCAACATATGGCTTTTCATATTTATGCTCTTGTTCGCATTTACTGCAGCTTTTCTCATTATTATTTCCATTAAGATGTTGAAGAGATTGCACGAAAGTGCATCACCATGTCTAAGTCCTCGCTTGGTAAAGAATGGTTCGGTGAGGTGTTCCCCACTTTCGCTGGTGTTTTGTCATTTCATTTGGTGTTGGTCAGCGTCATTATACAGAGGCGGATCAGTTTTGCCGGAATCCCAAGTTCAGACATAGCTTCGTACAATTTCCCCCATATGGTTCTCTCGGAAGCAGCTTTGTAATCGACAAAAATATGATATCTTTCGATTTGTTTTTCCTGGGTCTTTTCCAGGATTTGGCGTACCGTGAATATTTGGTCAGTTGTGGACTTACCTGGTCAAAAGCCACACTAATAGGGTCCAATCAGATTTTCAACAATTGGATTTAATGGTTCATATAATACGCCCGACAAGACCGTATACGCGATGGATAAAAGACTGGTACCTCTATAGTGGAAACAGACACACGGAACACCCTTTTGGAATACAGGATATAATTTACTGTGACTCAAATCGTAAGGCATATATTCCCCTAGCCATATACCGCATATAAGCTGATGCATGTGGGCTAGCAATCCTTCACCACCTGCCTTAAAAATTTCAGCGGGTAGCCCATCCGCACCAGCGGCTTTATTATTGCTAAGCCGGGACATTGCCGTCCTAATCGCGCCTTGGGTGGTGGGGAAGGGAGCGGTACAATATACACTGTCTTCCACAATCATTAACTCCTGATCTTCAGTGGAAGAATCTGAGTGGAGTGGTGATGAAAAGTGGTCTCTCCACACATTAAGCACACACTGCTTATCAGTCACCAGATTCTCATTCTCGTCCTTGCAGGAGGGCAGCTCAATATTCGGCTCGTTATTCGATCTTCTTGCCCTCTAGAAAAATTTTCGGGATTCATTATTCACCCTGCACAATTTGGTCATTTCACCCTCCCTCTGCTCCCACCGCCATTTTTTCCGCCTCAATTGATAGGACTTTGATATCTCCGGTATTTGCAGCTTGTCAGTATCTAGCCTTTCCCGTGTTCGTCTTCGTACGTTTCTCGCACTGCTCAATCTTGTGCGAACTTTCCCAGCCTCCACGTAATGATCCGAGTCGATTTTGGCACCTCGACCCACAAGTGATGAATCTGGTTCATTGTTCTCTAATCAGGAGTTGCAGCAATGAAAGAAATTTATTGCAACAATGACACAAATTCCATGCAGCAATAAAACAAATTCATTGCATTAGTGAACCAAGTTCATTGAAACAAACTCATTGCAGACATGAAGCAAATTCATTGCAGCAATGAAACATATTCACAGCAGTAATGAAACAAATTCGATTCTGCAATGAAACATATTAATTTCCGCAACAACCATAGCTTTAATGAACACAATTTCGTAGCTGGAATGAAACTGTACGTTAGCTCACTTGACAAAAGTTGTGTGGGCGACGAACATGTTCATTGCCGTGACGAAGCTGTTACGTTCAGTGCATCTGCTAGGATTGGTGGTACTTTTACGATGAGGTTACTTAGTTCGCCAGTTGTTACACTTGTTATTTCATCATATTTAATATCAGAAAGCTCCTGAAATCTGTTTCCACATGGTACCTCTGAGGTCCTCTGTTGCTTAATCTTGCGGTTGATATACTAACATTTCTTCCGTTGTGAAGACATATTGCAAATTTAGTAATGCAAACAAAAAACTATTACGATCTCTATGTTCAAATATGCTCGTAAGGACTATTTAAACATTTTTGTTATTCGAGTTTGTGATTTGAATATGATTTACTTTAGCTTTTCAGAAATGATTTGTTTTTTCATTTCTAAATGTAAATTATTGTATAAATAAATGTTTTGAAATTAAGAATATTTTCATACACAAAATTCGAATAAAGGTGTGAACTTTACATCAGTGCAATGCGAATTGGTATAAAAATTTTAAATTGTCCAAAATATAATAAAACATGAAAAAAAAACGTTAAGAAAACCAAATTTTGAACTTTGAGGGGCCACTACTCGGTCACTTCTTATCAGACAGTAATGTAAAGCATATCGACGGAAAGGGCATTCAATTACCTTTTTAACGATATGCCACTTATCTCGATCGGTCTTTTCGGTTGGGCTCCACAAGGGGTTGAGTGGAATGATACACCGAAAAACACAAAAGTACCGTTATCTAAAAATCGGTACTTAGGAAAAACAATTACAGCGTTTTTCGTGTTCAGGAGGTCCCAATTAACTTATCTAGGCATGTGGCGTTCTTGATATTTTTCCAAAGTTAAAATTTGTTTATTACTCTTGTTAAGTTTCTAAACATTAAGTTGAAATATTTAAATATTTGAAACCATAAATATTAATATTTAATTGTAGCACAAATCCTTACATTGAACTCGATGCACCATCTTCTAAACGCGACCACAAACATCGCGAAAACTTCGCAATCAAGCATTCCCCGCTCTACCACATGATTACCTAATCCTTTGTGAACTCAAGTGTTTGCATGAAAACAAAGCGATCAGTAAAGTGATTAACCTGTTTTGATATCCCAGCACTGCACCTCTCAACAGAAAGGGAGAGGATCTTAACGTGAATCTCTGTGCTGCTTCCAAATGTACGAGTCTAAAGGGACTTTGGCTGCGTCTTGGAATGCGATGATATGGCTCATTCTTTCGTTATAATTAGGCCTCAATGCCCTTAATGCATTAATAATCATTTGTTGTTGTATTTCTGTACCTTCGCAGTTTCAGGCATAAGCAGATGCCCGTGCATCTTGTGACTGACAAACACATCCGTTTACTATGTGGCAACCATATACTGGTACATACATATATGCACATACAACTATCCTTGTATATCTACATCCAGCCATTGTATTAAAAACTTATTTATTTACAGAAAAATATTTATAATGTGTTTTATATCAAAGACGAGGACGACCAAGACGACGCGCTTCCCAAAGATGCTGAGGACGACTTAGCCACCAACCTTTGCCGAATGCATTTATTAAAGATAATTGCATGTGGGCGTGGCTGGTTGAAATTTCTTTGATTAAACTCGATTAAAATCGCAGCTCATTTAAAGCGCGTTTCGCTGTGTCTTGCAGTTGTTGTTTTTCGTTTTATTAACATTATTATTATTTGTAGGTATGAATGTATTGTGTTTGTCTTGATTTGTTTTATAATGCGTTTAATTTGTTTTCCGCACTTTGTCGTTTTGTGGCGTGAAATGAGGTACCCTACACTGGGTAATATGAACTGAAATGTGAGTACATCCCTGGACCGTGTTTTAGTATTGGGTGACTTTAACTTGCCGTCTGTGACATGGGTGTCTTTACCCGATACTAATTCTCTGACGCCACTGACACCATGTGATTGGTCATCTGATTTTGTTACGCATATTTCCGAACTTGGGTTGATTCAATTGAACGACATTCCCAATTCTATGAATCGAGTCCTTGATCTAGTTTTAGTGGATGATTCTAACAACTTTGATATTTCTCGAATTGATATGTTAATATCTCCTGAGGATAGTTACCATCCAACGCTGGGAATTAATTATACATATCATACCATGCAGGTTGGTTGCAATTGCTCTTCGTCCTATGTTGGCCTACGCTTTTCGCGTGCGAACTTTATTCTTTTGAATAATCTTATCTTTGATACCGACTGGCATAGTATTTGTCAGTGTGATAATTCTTTTGAATTTGAAATCGCCCTGGATGATTTCTATAATATTATTAATGGCTATATTTCTAAGTCTGTACCCAAGAGGCCAATAATGGGTAATACTGGTCCCCCATGGTCCTCAAGGGCTCTAAATAGTCTCAAGAATGTAAGGAATAGATGTTCGAAAAATTATAAAAAATCCGGACTGCTAGCAGACTATGCTAGGTATATTGTTGGTAGGAGTAGATACAACTCTAAATCTCGTGAGAGTTACAGATTATATTTGGATAGGTTGAAGGCTAATTTTAAACGGAACCCCAAATCATTCTTTAGATTTGTTAACTTGAAGCGTAATTCGTCTTCCACACCTTGTAGGATCAAAGTGAACGGTTTTGAATATTCAGATGAAGAGTCTATTGCTAATTGTTTCGCCGATTTTTTCGCATCTATTTATTCCACCCGAGCCTATGATGTTTCCAAATCATACCCGTACACTGTCCGCTCTGCCATTCCGTTTGATGCACCTGTCGTAAATTCTTCGTGGTTGCTAGATAACTTAATCAGCTTGAAAGCCTCGAATAAAGCTGGTCCTGTTGGTATCCCGGACTCTATGTTGAAATACTGCTCGAATTCTCTCAGCTTACCGTTGACTCTCTTATTTAACGCTTCGTTGAAGTTCGGTCAATTTCCTGCACAGTGGAAGAGCTCTTATATAATCCCTCTCCACAAATCTGGTAGTTTAGTAAATGTAGCAAATTATAGGGGAATTGCAAAATTGAGTGCCATTCCTAAACTTTTTGAGAAGTTAGTCACAGAGGTAATTTCTCATCATGTTTCCTCTATTGTAGATCCATGTCAACATGACTTTCGGAAGGGTCGTTCCACCGTGACTAATTTGCTTCAGTTTTCCTCTTCTATTATTGACGGCTTTATTAATGGACATCAAACTGATGTGATTTTTACCGATTTTAGTAAGGCTTTTGATAAAGTTAACCACAATTTGTTATTATATAAACTAGGGGCAATGGGTGTTAATTGTAACATGCTGAATTGGATTAGTTGTTACTTAATGAACAGAGAACAGATGGTATCATTTGGTCGATCATTCTCAAGATCTATTTTTGTGTCATCTGGGGTGCCTCAGGGCAGTCATCTTGGGCCGGTTCTATTTTTGTTATTCATTAACGACTTACCCGCCTCCATAGTGCACTCTAAATTGTTAATGTACGCTGATGACGTGAAGATCTATTTTTCTTACAAGGATCCTTGTCAATATACTTTACTTCAGAGGGATTTGTCTACTTTCCAGACGTGGTGCGAAACCAATTTGATGGAGCTTAATTTTGCGAAATGTAAGCATATGCTGTTCTATAGGTCATCATTATTTTCGGCAAAATACATTTTAGATGGCAATGTTCTTGAATCGGTGGATTCATTTGTTGATCTTGGTGTTCTCTTGGACAGAAAGTTAAATTTCAACTCCCACATAATTACCATGGTAAACAAGGCTTATGGCGTTCTGAACTTTATTAAACGTTTGGCAAA
This sequence comes from Phaonia tiefii, assembly GCA_963931995.1. Classification (NCBI taxonomy): domain Eukaryota; kingdom Metazoa; phylum Arthropoda; class Insecta; order Diptera; family Muscidae; genus Phaonia; species Phaonia tiefii. The sequence goes on from OZ008371.1 coordinate 41,440,053, forward strand.
GGAATTTTCAGATCCCTACGTTACGAAAAATCTTTTTACTTCCCTCTCTCGAATATAGATCAGCCCTATTCTCGAATATAGATCAGTTGTTTGGGATCCCCAGTACAATTTGTATGTTAATATGATTGAATCGGTCCAGAAACAGTTTCTCATTTTTTGTCTGAGAAACCTTCAATGAAACCCGAACCATAATCTTCCTTCGTATAGCAGTAGACTAGCATTGATCAGATTGCCGACTCTTAGTAGTAGACCCACCATGATAAACTCTATTACAGTTTGGAAGATAATTGATGGATGTATATGTTCTGAATTTCTGTTATCTAAGATTTTCATAAATGTCCCATTGAGACCCACGAGGTACTATAAACTCGTAAACATCGAGTTTCAGCGTTCGAATTATGCGTCCTTTGATCCAGTTAGGAGAATGTGGCGTGACTTTAGTGAGCTATATCAGTTTATTGATTTCACTGGTAGTTGGGAAACAACAAAGTCTAGCATAATTTGTCATTTGAACCGATTGCATTAGTGCTGTATATTCATTACATACATATGTAAATTTACTTTATCGTTACTATCTGGTCTGATTTATAATTTGGTTTTCGTTTTGCTCGTAATTATTATATATTATGAAGTCTGTTATGTTAATATCTCGTGATGTGCTTTTATACTTATTTATGTTAGTGTAATACCAGCTGGTGGAGAATTTCTGTAGTTGGTTGTAACGTGTGAACTTATGATCCTTGCTCTCCCGTTATAGACCGGTCTATAATGTGTACGCTGTCCTCACGTTATGGGGACGTGGCCCTCTCGGTCGGTAGGGGCGGGTAAGAGTGGCGGCGATGGGTTCGCTCGATTAAAAAAAAAAAAAAAAAAAAAGTATTACCAAATTTTATCAGCGTAAAAGTAATAATAAATAATTCAATTCAAATTTAAATTTAGAGGAAAACAGAACACAAATAACAGATTATGATTCCGTTGTTTTAAAAATTTATTTTCCTTCTCATAAGGAAATAAGATCAAACAATTATTGCAACAAACCATATGTGGCTGACTCTAAACTCTGAAAACGTTTATGCGAAACGAAAATTGTTTCCTCGAACTCTTGTTTCGTTTGCCACAAACGAATTATACCAACTGCAAACGAATTATACCAACTCAAAAACAATTGTACAAGAGATGAAAACTGTTTCTGGCGAACTACGTATTCATTAAAACAAATGAGTTATAGTTTTGAAAATATTACACAATTTTGGATTGGACGTCAGTAATAGACTTACAGTATCGCATGACGTACAGTATCGGATCCAACGATAAAATAACAATAATTTGTCTTTGGAAATGTTTTTATTGTTTTTCAAAATATTCTCCGTGACGATCAGTACACGCGCTCAAAACAATTTTCGAAGCACTTTTCCCTCTAAGATTCAGATATCTCTAAAAGATGTTTTTTTTTTAACGCATCAACAGCTGCTTTGGGCGACGAAAAAAGTTGACCACGCATTAAAAAGATGTCATTGGGTGCCATATCAGGGCTGTACGGCGGATGACCCATCAATTCGACATGTTGAGTGCTCAAATAGCCCATTGTTTCAGCTGAAGTATGAGAGTTCGCATTGTCCTGATGCAAACTGTTCCGTCTTCTCTTGTTGTTTTTCCTTATTTCTTTGGCAAACAGATGGTGGTATACAATTCAGAATTGACCGTCCGACGTTTCACTAAAGGCACTGTGGCCACATGACCGGTTATACCAAAAAAAACCCGATCATTTGCTTCTATGTTCTTCTTCCACGAACAACCTTTGTTAGATTTAGCTCGTCTTCAAATACCCATACGGTCAATTGCTGTTTTGTTTCAGCCTCATAGATCCATGATTCGTCAACTGTGACGATGTTATACACTGCATTTGAGTTACAGCGGGTATATTTTTTCAGCATTTCTTTGCTCCAATCGACACGAGCCATTTTTCGGGCATTCACCATATGATGTGGAATCCAACGAGAACAAATATTTTTCACGGCTAAATGAAGTGCAATATCTTATTGATTCTAGTGGTGCTAATGCGCAAGGATGCTTCAATCCCACAGAATATCACATGTCGGTCTTGCTTTATCAGTTTCGGTACAGCATCGATGGTTTCCGGCAAACCAACCGAAGTTGGCGATCTTCACGAAATTCATCCATGAGCAAACGGCGTCCGAGATTGAACTCTTGGTACTAGCAATTTACAGAGGTTTTTAATGGTGCTTCATCACAAAAGGTCGAAACAAGTTGATTGAGACACTTTTATCGCGAAAATCCACGCCGAAAATCGTAAAAAATCATTGAACGAAAATTGTCACGGGTTAATTCCATTTATTGACCGAGATGAATTTTTCAACACACTGTAAATACTAAAATAGTGGTCGTAAGTAAAAAGTTGTATGTATGTTAATGCTAAAAGATTTCAAATTTTCCACTGGAAGTTCAATTTTTTCATCTGGCAACACTAGTATGCCAGGACCAAAAATATTAATAGCATCCTTCGTAGATGCTCGATAACCCCGTGTGCACTCACAGACTAATAGCCGCAACCGACTTTAGCGGTTGTCACAACCACTCTAGATATCATCACAGCTGAATCAGAGGTTGTCTCAACTGAATTAGATGTTGTTCCAACCGCATTATTGGTTATCGCCCCTGAATTAGGGGTTATAATAGCTGAATTAGAGGTCAGCACAGACCAGTCAGAAATTGTCTCAACTGAATTTTCTCAACTGAAAGCCGAAACTGAAGTTGTCACAGCATTATAGGTTGCTAGAACCGATTTAGACGTTATCGCAACTGAATTAGAGGTTGTCACAACCGAAATAGAGGTTGTAACAACTGAACTAGAGTCTGTCACATCCAAATTGTCGCAGGCGAATCAGAGGCTTTCATAGCCGACTTAGAGGTTATCACAACCGAATTCGAGGTTGTCACAACATAATAGGAGATTGTCATAGCCAAATTAGAGATTATAACAGACGAAATAGGGTTTGTCACAACCAACCTGGAGGTTGTCACGTCCGAATTAGAGGTTGCCACAACTTAATTAGAGATTGTCGTAGCCGAATTAGAGAGTGTCACAGCCGAAATAGGGTTAGTCACAACCGAGTTAGAGAATATCACGGCCGAATTAGAGGTTATCACAACTGAAATAGAGGCTATCTCAACCGAATTACGAGTTGTTTCAACAAGATTCAGGTAGCGTCAGTGCCGAATTTTCAAATTGTTGTCTATTAATTTACTTATGATTTATTTTCCAATATTCCATTCTATATACAGGCGATGTCAGGACATCTCAACCAACCGAAGTTGCAAAACTTGGGCAATGTTGACATCTGCTTTTACGAAAGAACAAATAAAGTGATTGCCCCTTACCAGCGAGCTGTGCGAGCTGTGCGCTTTATAGATTTCCACTCACTGATTGGGACCTACAGTTTTACACCGCCTCCGAACGAAATTTGTAGAAGCATTGCCATGGCTACATACTCGTTAGTGTCGCCGTCACTAAGCCGTCGATTGAAATAAAATTAGTCAGTGCAGGGATCAAACCTACGTTATCATGCGCAAGAGCCGCACACCCAACTACCGCACCATCGGCGGCCGCGTGCATGTACTACACGGGGATATATGTGGACATTTTCTCCAAAATCATAGGTTTTAAGTTAAAAACATAACAATATCTTTATTGCAAAAATACTGATTCCATCTCATGAAGGATTGTGGAGAGCTTCTCTCAGCCAGAGAGCTGAGCGCGTTCCAGATTTACACTTATTGATTGACACTTACAGTTTTACACCGGTTCCGCACGGCATTTTTGCGAGGTGACCGCCGTATAAAAAAATTTAAGGTGGTCAGAGCAGGGGTCGAACCCACGTTAACATGCACCAGAGCCGTGCACACCACGTTTTCACCACCAACGGCCACAGTAATATTTGTGTTTACCTTTCGCAATAATAACAAAAAATTGTGATCACATCGACAGAAACAATTGTTCATGCTTTAACTTTATTTAATATGTGTTTTTAGAATTGTAATCGTCAGATTTTAAATGTATACAAGGCGGATCAATAAGTCCGTGGCATTTTGAATGAAACACCGTTTTTGTTCCAAAAAAAAAATATTTTTCAACATAATCTCCTCTTAGCTCAATACACTTAGTCCAACGTTTCTCCAATTTTTGTATCCCTTCCAAAAAAAATAGAATTTTTCGAGGTCCATAAAATAGGTATTTGTTTGATCAATAATATCATCGTTGGTGATAAATCTCTTTCCACCGAGCCATTTCTTTAGGTTTGGAAACAGGAAATAGTCACTGGGGGTTAAATCCGCAGAATATGGCGGATGAGGTACCAATTCGTAGACCAATTAAACAACTCCAAACAATTCTTTGAAGTTGTTACACGATTACGTGTATAGTCAATTGAGAGCAAACGCGGCACCCATCTTGCAGACAGCTTTCTTAAACCCAACTGATCATTTAGAATCGAAACCACACGGCCATATGAAATGCCTATGGCATCAACAATCTCACGTACTTTTACTCTTCAATCGGCCAACATCATATCGTGGAATTTTTCAACATTTTCGGGTGTATTGATCTCAATTGGCCGCACAGAACTTTCAGCGTCATTTGTACTTGTGCGACCACAACGTAAGTCAGTAAACCGCCTTTTTACCATTGAAATTTATGGTGCAGAGCCCCCATATTATTTATCAAGCTTTTCCATTGGTTTGATTAACGGGTGTTTTACGCAAAAATAATGTTTAATGAGCACTTGAAATTCACTTTATTCGATTTTTAAAAAAATACATGAGGTTGTATATTTTGAACAGTTGTTAAACACAAAGTAAATAACGGAACTTGCTCAAAATTTGACAGTAGTCTATTAATAGTTGGTGCTTGATGAGAGCAGTGTTGCATTTCATATAACTACGAGGGAAGTTCGAAAAGGCACGGACTTATTGATCTGCCCTATAGAAACGTTATGAATTGAACAGCATTCATTGATAAGAAGTTTGGTAATAGCAACCGAATTGACGTCAAATTTGGTTGATGCAACCGACTTATAGCCAAATTCGGTTATTGCCACCCAATTGGTACCAAATTATATAGTTGCAACCGGATTGATGTCAAATTCGTCTGATGCGCTTGAATTGGTTCCAAATTCTATTGCTGCAATGGAACTTAGTACCAATTTTGATTGTTGTATCCGAATTAATTCCAAAGTCGGTTGTTGCATTCGACATTATAAAAAATGTACTTAACAGATCGAATATAATTGAAGATGCACTTGTCATAACCGTATCAATTATGAATCGAAATTTTTTCAACCAAATTTTGCGGGTCGTAAAAACGTCAATTCTGATATGACAACGGCACATCGGTGTCAACATAGGAATTTACGGTTGCTTCAACCTCTTTTCAAGCAATTAGTTCCCAGAGTGTAGTGACATGTAATGAGTGTTCCAATAAAATTGCAAGATAGATAGTTGATCCTACATAGGGAGTATCCAAGATAGTTACAAAAGTTAGTATCCAAGATAGTTGCAATAGTAAAGCGACTCATTTTGGTCCGCAGTGGTATGATACAAACGATAGTCAATATTTCGATCAAAGAAATTTATCAATGTCAAAATATCAGATAATTAAAAAATATACCTGTATTTGGTCCATCCATTAACTAAAAATGTAAGCTGTAAAAATAATTCGGATCAACAGTATGTAATGGGGTCTGTAAGTCGGCCTACAGAGCAAGAAAAACGATTCGTTACATGGATGAAACATATTCGATAATGCTTTTACGTTTGTGTAATGAAAAGTTTGTATATTCGACAATTTGGATGTTCCACCGAAATATATCATACAAATATTTTCCCCAATTCCTCGTTTTGTTGCTGCTATAATTAACATCTCGTTCCTGCAACAATTATATCTGATTTGAATTTTGGAGAATCCCCTGTTATTAATCAGAATAACAGTTAGTTTATCAAATTTAAACTATTATTTTTTTTTGGTTTAGATTTTATATTTTCCATAGTTTATGAGAATTATTTATTTATTTTCTTGGTTTGCCAATATGTATAGTTGACGAAACATTTTCGCTGCTACAACGAATGGGTTGTTAACGGAACGAAACTAATTTTTATGAAGTATAAGAGAGAAAAAGGAGAGGAGAGATAAAATTAGCTAATTTAAAACAGAGTCCATTTTATCAGCGGAACAAATTGTTTGCAGCAATGAAATAAATGCATTACTTACTTACTTATCCGGTCTCGGACAACCCCGGGGGGTCAGGGACCTTACAAAACGAAGGTAACATATTTTGCCAACCAGTTCGATCTTTTGCTTTATTTCTCCAGTTGGAAATACCAAGTGTACGCAGGAATTCGTCAACCTGATACCTCCAGCGGAGTCTTGGTCTTCCTATTTTTCGTCTTCCTTCGAGTTCGGTTTCGAAAACCCTTCGTGCTGGTTCGTCTTCTTCGTCTACTGACATGGCCTAGCCAGCGCAATCGCGTTATCTTGACCCGCTTAACTATGTCAATGTCAGGATAAAGCTCATACAGCTCAAGATTCATGCGTCGCCGATACTCGCCGTTGTGCACTGTAGGGCCATACATTGTTCGGAGTATTTTTCTCTCGAAGTCTCCTACAGATGTTTCGTCTGCTTGCGATAGGACCCAGGATTCTGCGCCATAAAGCAAGACAGGTTGAATGAGACTCTGGTACAGCTGGACTTTTGTTACTCGAGAGAGGGCTTTATCTCTAAAGTGCTTGCTTAGCCCAAAATAACATTCTCCGCTTGATCTCAAGGCTGTCGTTGTTGTTTTTGTTCACGGCAGATTCGAGGTATATAAATTCGTCCACTACCTCGAAGTTATAACGGTTATCAACGTTCACGCTTTGGTCTAATCGCGTGGAGGCCCTGTTCGTTAAAACCATTAATTTTGTCTTGTCCTCATTCACCGTCAGACCCACTTTTGCTGACTCCTTCTCAATTCTCGAAAAAACCGCAGTAACTTCTCTAATTGTGCGCCCAATGATATCTATATCATCAGCATACGCGAGCAGCATGTGACTTTTGCTGTTGAAGGTTTTGTCCATGTTGACTGCAGCTTTGCTGATAATGATCTCCATTAAGATGTTAAAGAGATCGCACGATAGGGTGTCGCCTTACCTGAGGCCTCGCTTAGTTTCGAAAGGTTCGGTAAGATCCTTACCAATTTTCACTGCGGATTTGGTGTTCGTCAAGGTCATCCAGCAAAGGCGTATGAGTTTTGCAGGAATACCAAGCTCAGACATTGCTTCATAGAGTTTCTCCCGTATCGGACTATCGAAAGTCGCTTTATAATCGATAAATAGATGATAGGTGTCGACTTGGTTTTCGTGTGTCTTCTCCAAGATTTGGCGTAGCGTGAAAATCTGGTCAGTTGTCGATTTTCCAGGCCTAAAGCCACACTAGTATGGTCCAAACAGTCTTTCGCACATTATACTTGATAGAACCTTATATGCTATGGATAAAAGGCTTATTCCACGGTAGTTGGCACAGATACTGGGGTCACCTTTTTTAAATATGGGACATAGTACACTGAGACTCCAATCGCCGGGCATGCATTCATCTAACCAAATTTTGCTAATGAGCTGATGCATGCACCTTATCAGCTCATCGCCGCCAGCCTTAAACAGCTCCACTGGTAATCCATCGGCTCCTGCTTCTTTGTTGTTCTTAAGCCGGGCAATAGCTGTTCTGACCTCGTCTTGGTTAGGAGGGGGGCAATCGACGTCGTCGTCCATATTGTGATCGATTGTCCCATCGTCATTGGATATCTCAGGTACTAGTAGCGCGGAGAAATGCTCTCTCCATATTCCCAACATGCTCTGCACATCTGCAACGAAATTTCCGTCCTTGTCTTTACACAAGGGGGTGCCCTGAACCAGGTCCATTAGTTCCGTTTTTAACTTTTTGGTAGAATTTTCGGGCTTCGTTTTTCCTTCTGTATGTCTCAATTTTCTTACTCTCGCGCTTCTTTCTTACGCCTAAATAGACGGTTTACCTCCTTTCTTTCCTCCCTGTACCGCTGAGTTGCAGCTCGCGGTGCAATTGACTGAAGCATTGCCATACGTGCAGCGTTCTTTCATCATTTGCAATGCGACACTCTTCATCGTACCACGGTTTATTGCGAAGCGGTTTTTCGAAACCAAGTACGGTTGTTGCGGCAGTTTTTATAGAGTCGGAAATGGGTTTCCACTGCGCATCAGGATCGTCATCGGGAGGGGGTGGGTTCTGTGCTAAAAGTTGGGAGAGCTTCCTTGAGTAGGCTGTGGCTACCTCTGGTAGTAGCAGCTTTCCGATGTCTAGCTTCCTCTGCGCCTGGTTTTGTATGATGTTCGCTCTACTTAATCGTATGCGAACCATTGCTGCTACCAGGTAGTGATCAGAATCAATGTTAGCTCCTCTGTTCACTCGTACGTCCATTACACTGGATGAGTGCCTTCCATCAATTACCACGTGATCAATTTGGTTCTTAGTTCTTTGATCAGGGGATACCCAAGTAGCCTTGTGGATGTCTTTATGCTGGAATCTTGTACCACCAATGACCATGTTTTTTGCCGCGGCAATGTCAATCAGTCTCATACCGTTGTCGGAACTGTCAGCATGTAGACTGAAATTGCCGATAGTTGGATTAAACACACTCTCCCTTCCTACTTTGGCATTAAAATCTCCTAGTACAATCTTAATGTCATGGCCAGGGCAGCGGTCATACGTTTCCTCTAGGAGTTCATAGAATATGTCTTTGGCATCATCATCTTTCTCTACTGTCGGGGCAAGCACACAAATTAGGGAAATGTAAAATTATTTCGCTTTTATGCGGATTGTGACTATACGTTCACTCACAGGATTCAACCTAGAGACTAGATGTCGCAGTCTTTTGCCAACTACAAATCCGCAACGAATTTCATGTGTTTTTTCATGGCAACTGTAGTATATATCGCAGTTTCTTTTTCTTGTGCAGCCATGTCCTGCCCGTCGCAGTTCCTGGATAGTGGTAATGTCAGCCGTATAACTTTCGAGGACATCTGCCAGTTGGATACTTCCACCGGATCTATATAGAGTTCTTACATTCCAAGTGCATATCCGTAAATCGTGGTCCTTATAACGTTTGCGGGGGTCATAAACAAATAGGGGTTGTTTATGTTTTCTTGTTCATTTACGTATTTTCACTGCCATTATGAACGGTGGCGGGAGGCAAACCCAGCTCACCATGTTTTTGCACTTTACCTACTGCCAGGATATTTGATTGGAGCCGCCTATTATGGATCAGACGCTGACCAGGATTCGATATGTTGAACCTGGACTTTCTTCTTTTAGTTTCTATCCGCCGTTGGCCCGTATGTTTGGCTCATCCGCCTTCTAAGGACAAAAGAATATGCCCGATTGTTTGATAAGCTTCAGTGACATCAGTCACCTACTAAACTTGATTTGATGCTCATTTGTTTCGCCTTCTCACTCTAGCTAGCTAACGGAGGTTTCCGAAAAGCCATTGCCCAGGACATACTGCGTGGAAGTAGTGAGCTGCTTGGACTGCCCAATGAAGGAATCATTTGGCAATCAGAAACCTTCCACCTCCACGGACAGTCCCAATAAATGCATTAAAGAAATAAAACAAGTTGATTGCACAACTAAATCATAGTTATAACAGATAGAAAACAAAATCTTTGTTGCAATGACACATCTTCATGTCGACCACAGCTTCCATCACAGTGATGCAACATTTTCCGTTGATGAACACATTTTCGTAGCGGGAGTGAAACTGTAAGTTAGCTCACTTTCGATGACAAAAGTTGTTGGGGCGACGAAGATTTTACGTTCTGTGTAGGCACATTCCTTTGTTAAAAAACAGTTATTCAGAAAATCTTTGTTTAGGGTGAATAGGGATCACTAACACTGCCATTTGTATTCCCTATGATAATGTGACTTTTCGCATAAGGATTATAACCAACTTTTAATGGAATCTTTTTTGTTTAATCTTTATTATAAGTAGGTTCCCTTCATTATTTCTACATGTACCTTCAGAACCACATTTGCCCCTCCGTCCCTACACTAGTCTCCGGAGTATGTTCCATTTCCATTTGCAACATTTTCATTGTATTGTAATTATACTTCATAAATCAGTTGACTTTGGGACTCTTTGATTTTAGTTGCGATTTCTTGTTGGCCATTGTGCTGATATTTGTTGGATGTTTAAGAATAAATTCCCTCTAAATGTTAAGCAAAACAGTCAAGCCATTCTGGCTGGCTGGTGTGTCTGTCCACTGATCTACACACTCATTCATTCAGGTATTGTTATGGTCATCCTTTCCACTGTCTGTTTATTTGTCGCTTTGCTGGGCACAACACCAAAGTGTGGACTTGTGAATCTGTTGTTTTTATAAGACGTTTTTTATTTTCATTTGTTCTTGATGTTTAGTTGTATTTGTTGTTGCTGCTTGTATAAAGCTTATAATTAAATAAATTATTATGTATACGGGTATGCATATATATATACATACAGGCCTACTTGTTTAGCCGTTTGTTCACTTATGTCCACTAGTGTAGAAACATGTGTAGCTGCTTGCTTGGTGGTGAGATGCGGCATATTATGCTCCATTTGCCTTCTATCCGTCTTTCTCATTTTGATTAATGAAAATCTCAATAAATTATAAAACATTAAAAATAATTTATATTTGTAGCTTTTGGAGTTTTAAATAAAAAATGAGATGGCCTTTGCAGATTATACACATTGTTGCATCGACATTTGTATGGTTAATTATATGGAATCGGTTATGTGTGTTGCAAGTTAAGGATACAACACACACATAATTTTTATTTTAGGATAGAATCGCTTAAGTTTGGTAAGGATTTGTACTTTGACCCTATACTCTTGAGCAAGTCTTGGACGGTATGATCCTATACATAGTCAAATCAAATATATCAACCGAACGCACGAGGAGTGTGCGTCTTTGGTTATCAACTGCACTAACATGCATAGTGTCTGTAGCATTTCCCATATGCGCTATTGAAGAGATCGCACGATGGCCCCTCTTGCCTAGTCAAAGAACTGAACTTGTTTCAGAAAGTTCCTCAAAATTACCAAGGATCTTAGACCATTACCATTCTAAATTGGCATCTAAATCTACTAGAGAAACGAATTTGCTATCATATGTATTTCGAAATACTCTGGCTGAAAACTTATTCCTTATACGGACTCTTCGGCTGGAGAAGGAAACATCTTTGCTAGGTGTCGTGAATAACAGGGTAACACTCTTTTCAACTCAAATTTGTGGTCTGAGCTAATATATTTCAGTGCAAGTTTTCCTATATACATTTCAATAGAACAACGATACCTTATCCCCAAAAGAATTGTAATAAGAATAGAAAAAAATGCTTTGAAAAGTTGAAGTCGAAGATGTTTGGTATTTCAGCAAACATATGTTTGTTGTTTTAGCAAATATTTTGTCCGGTATTTTATCAGCACTGCAAACATTTTGTTATTATAGCAGTACATTTGCTATATTAACAAACAAATAGACTACTTATAAGTAGCACATATTATAAGTAGCAAAAATACTTTTAACAGGGCCGGATCTATAGAAAGACATCATAGCCATGTCCCTAGGGCTCCGAGGGTATGTTTTCTATCTGACATCTCCTAGGTGACAAACAAGCGGCCTGTCAATCGGTGGAATGCTGCACAAATCCCATAAAACAGTTGTGAGCAGGTACGCCAACTTTTAGAAAGCAAAAACCGTCAACAAAATTCTACAATTCTTTATGCCTGACGATTGGAGTCTCAGTGTATGATGTCCTGTAATCCAAACGGGTGATCCGTGTGCCTGTTCCAACTATCGCGGTATCAGTCTTTTATGCTACGTGTACAAGGTCTTGTCGGGCGTATTATATGACAGACTAAAGCCAATTATTGAAAACCTGATTTGACCTTATCAGTGTGGTTTTAGACCAGGTAAGTCCACGACTGACCAAATATTCATGCCACGCCAAGTCATGGAAAAGACGCACGAAAAGCAAATCGATACATTCCATCTTTTTGTCGATTACAACGCTGCTTTCGATAACCCCATACGGGGAAAACTGTACGAAGTTATGTCTGAACTTGGGATTCCGGCGAAACGGATCCGCACCTGTAGAATGATGCTGACCAACACCAAATCAGCAATGAAGGTGGGGAAGGCCTCATCGAACCATTCTTTAGCAAGCGAGGACTAAGACACACTTACGTGCAATCTCTTCAACATCCTAATAGAGATGATAGTGATAAAATAAGCAGTAAATTTGAACAAGACCATCAAGACGAAAAGCTATATAATGTTTACGTGTGCTGACGACATAGACATCATTGCGCGAAATTTGCGAGAGGTCACAGTTTCTTAATGAGGGCAAGACAAAATTGATGGTGTCAACGACTAGACAAACCTCTCGACTTGGCCAGCACGATGACAAAATTGATGATGCCTCTCCAATTGGTTAGTACTTAAACGTCGGTAACCGATTTAGTTTCGAAGTGGTAGAGGAATTTATCTACTTCGGGTCGGCCGTGAACAAAAACAACAACGTCAGCTGCTTGGAGTTAAATAGGAGAATTGTGCTTGCAACTAGATACTAATTTGGGCTCAGCAAGCAGTTTAAGAACAAAACCCTCTCTCCAGCGTGAAAGGGTTTCGATAACATACCCGATGGAAGCAGGAAACGAGGACCGCCAAAACTCCGCTGGAAAGACCAGGACGAAGAATCCCTACGTATCCTTGGTGTTACCGACTGGCGAGAAAAGGCGAAGGATAGAAACAGTTGGAGAAATATGTTAAAATTTGTTTAATTTTTTATGTGTTTGTTAGATTAATATGTGTTAGGGATCTGACCTGTGGCCGTGTGGCCGTCGGTGGTGCAATGGGTAGTGTGCGCGCCTCTTGTACTTGAGATCCTGGGTTCGATCCCTGCTCTGAGCACCCTAAAAAAAAAATTTCTTTCGGCGGCGGTCACCTCGCATAGTGACGGCGACACTATCGAGTATATAGCCATGAAAAAGCTTCTCAAAATACCGTTCGGAATCGGTGTAAAATTGTAGGTCCCATCAGTGAGTGAAAAACTGGAAAGCGCACAGCTCATTGATTGTGAGAAGTTCTCCCCGGTCCCTTCATGGGATGTAATGGGAAACCATTTTATTTTTAGGGATCTGACCTCATGAGATTGTAAAATAGCGAAGAAAAGAAAGTGTGGAAGAAGATCAAAATTTATCGATTCGTCGTCGGTCGCATTAATAAGGGATCTGTTCGTCAACTACATGGAAAATTTTGCGCAAAGAGATTGCCCTACCTACCACCGTATAAGAACCAGCTGGTGCAGGAATTAAAGCCACGAGACCGTCATACGCGTCATTCTTCTGCCGATTGGGCTCCACAGGACTTGGAAACGTATGTGATGATTTATTGCAAAATTGTGTTCAGCAATGGGGCTCAATCCACAACAGACCCAGGAGACTCCAATATATCCAGAAAAATGCACCGTTTGGTGCGATTTATACTCTGGTGGCATCATCGAATCCTATTTCTTCAACAATGAAGCCGGTGCTCGCGTTACGGTCAATGGAGATCATTACCACATCATGATCAAAGATTTTTTGTTTAAAAATATGGATGACATTGATCCGGGTGAGATGTGCCTACAACAGGATGGCGCTACGTGACATAGGGTGGCCACAACCATCGATTTTTTTTTTTAAATCAAAACAAATATGTGTTTGATTCAAATTAAATTTTTTGTATTATTTTTTACAATTTCCATTTCGATTGGGATTAAAAAAACAGCCTTCATAAGATGACACACCTATTATATGTTTGTGTTTGCTGAAGGAGACGGAATCTGGTTTTCTGTACGAGGAGAAATGTAAAATCCTGCTTCTTCCTTGGAATACACGAGATGATTAGCGAAGTTTTGGAAGAGGGAAATTGTATTAGAAGTTTTCAAAAAGTATTGTATTTAAAAGTGGTAAGTAAATCGAAAATAAATGAAATCAAACATTCGGAAATATACGTGTCTCACGCAGTAATAGTCGTGAGGAAAGATTGGACTCCACACGAACATTTTTCGCTATTCATACCCATGCACGTTGACGCGAATCGAATTTTGATCCCACTCTCTCTCACAACCCGTGATTCACGTGACTAGCGCCCATCTACAGTGCGTACACATTTTTCGTTTATAATATATGTTTTTCATTATTTGCTGCAAAATTAAATTATGACAGTTTCGTCTACAGCAAACGGAACAACGTTTATGATAAATATTTTGTCCTTCGTCAAAAGAGAAGAAGGTGCGGGAATAGAACCCGCGTTATTATATACAATAGGCGGGTATGCTAGCCAAAATGGAGGTTAACTTTGGTCAGACTGATATGCAGTTGTTTTAATGTTTATGATAATGGGATAGTTCTATTAGATGGGATAATAATAACGAAATGGATATATTTCTCCGAGTTTGTCTGTGCCCAAATTGACCTGGCAAAATCTAAATTCAACGGTAGAACGAGGATTATTCTCCCATGCTCATGCACAAAACTTGAATTTGACAAATTAATATAATTTTAGTATTGCGGTTACGGCTAAGCGTTCTATTTCCAAAACTCCATAGTCCTCAGAAGTTAACTCATTAACGGTAATTAATCGATGTGACTGTCGCAGAAGGAAACTATAAGGGTCAAAATGATTCTAGAACTCACGATCTAATCAACGTCATTAGAGTCAAAAATTCAAAATTTGCTCAAAGACTTCGTTTAAAGAACTAATGGCTGCTTAACCTTAATGTCACATGTTGGCGCTAGCATTGACTTCATTCACAATCAATTGAGAATATTGCCAAGGTACGATATAGCAACACCTGAACTTCGATCTCAAAACTTTTCGCGGCATTGTTGCTGTCAAGTTTTTATTTCATCTCGTTCTTCAGATATATCACTTAATTATTAACATTTTAATAAATACATGAATTGCTCATGAAGGAAATAAGTCCACCGCATCCACTCAGCCACATCAAAGGTTAAACACAACTCTTACCTAAAGTATTTTATACAATAGTCTGTACTATTAATTCCCCACTATTACTTTTGATGTAGCGTGCCATGGTAACACCCATACACAATTCAAAGCCATTTAGTTTCGGCAAAGTCGTTGTGATCGCCAATTTATTTTGACGAAGTTGGCAAAACAATTACCCTAATCTTTAGATTTTTTCATTACAAATGATGAATGTTGCAGTCAAATTCCATTCCATGTTAGACAGAAACCAATTCGGTTAAAAATATAATTTTAAAATAACACATATTAACATTGAATATATGAGCAATTCCTTCCAGATTGTCTACATCTTTTAAAATGGGAGTGAAAGCTATAAAAATTTGCCATCATAAGTAAATGCATAATTCTTTGGATGATAAGGACTTTCAACCACTTGAACCACAGGAGAATTTGTTTCAAAGATCAGGAGAACACAACGCAGAGGGCAGGACGTGTAAAATTGAAATCCAGTTTTATTTTATTTATCTTTTTAATGTGTAAATTTTCAATATCTCTGCAACACTATAATTAACACAAATCCAGTTTAGAAAGAGGCAGAAGGAAGGATGGGATAGCTATAATGTAAGAGAATCGAACATAAAAAGAACAACATAACTCCAGTTAAAGTATAATTTCTTGCCACATCATTAAATATTACTACCACCCCACAGCTTAGTCAGCATTGGGCATGGAGAGTGGCAACATAAAAAATTACAACAACGGTTGGGCAAAATAAGGACCATGTGCTGAGCCCAAGACTAAGAATACAACAGTTTAACAGAGAGATTTTACTTTTTATAACTACATCAATATTTAATATTTTGTGGCACTAATATGATACTTACTTAGGAGGCCTCAAACAACCCACAGGGGTCAAGGGCCTTACAAAATGAGGATAACATGTTTCTCCAACCGGCTCGTTCTTCAGCTTTTCTCCTCCAATTGCTAACACCAAGCTCTCGCATTCAATATTCCACCTTGTCTTTCCAGTGAAGTCTTTATCGTCTCATTTTTCTATGTCGTTCGAGTATGTCCTCCAATAATTTTTGCACTGGTTCATTCTGATCCTAGACAGTGTAATCGCCCTTTTTGATATGCCTAACTACGTCAATGTCAGGATACAGACTATTCAACTCGCGGTTCATCCATCGTCGATACTCGCCTTTTGCTATTATAGGACTACCTATTTTTCGGAGCATTTTTCTCTCGAAGACTCTTAGTGATGTTTCATCAGCATACGATATGAAACAGCATTCTGCGCCATAAAGCAAGACAGGTTGTATGAGAGGTCTTATCTCTGAAGCGCTTGCTTAGCACGAAATAGCACCTGTTTGCAAGCACAATTCTCTGTATGATTTCCAGGCTGGCGTTATTGACTCTGTTCACGGCCAAATTCGAGGGAAATGAATTCGTTTACTACCCCGAAATTCTAAAGGATATCATCGTTTACTCCTTCGTTCATTCGGGTGGATGTTCTGCTTGTCGAAACCATTAACTTTGTCTTGACCTCGTTTATTGCCAAACCTACTTTTGCTGATTCCTTCTCAATTCTTGAAAATACTGCACAAACTTCTCGCAGTTTTCGCCTAATAAAGCCTAAATCATCAGCATACGCAAGCAGCATGTGACTTTTACTGCTGATAGGTTTATTCGTGTTGACTGGGGCTTTCATCAGGATGATCTCAATTAATATGTTGAAGAGATCGCATGTCGCCCTGCTTGAAGCCCCGCCTTTACCACTCTTTACAGCGGATTTCCTGACGGTCAGTGTCGACGGGCAGTGTCATTCTACAACGCGTGTCAGGTTAGCATAAATACCAAGCACCAACATAGCTTGGTATAGTTTACCTCGTATCGGTCTGTCGAACGTAGCCTTATAATCTAGAAACAGGTGGTAGGTGTCGATTTGTTTTTCGCGGGGTTTCTCCAGAATTGGTTATAAAGTGATTATCTGGTCGATTGTTGACTTTTCGGGCCTAAAGCCACACTGATAGTGCCCGATCAGCTCCGCAACAAACGGCTTTAGTGTTACGCACATTACGCTCAAGAGGAGCTTGTCTGCGAAGGATAAAAGGCTTATTCCATAATAGTTTGTATATATACTCGGGTCGCGTTTTTTAAAAACAGGACACAGTATGCTATGCCTGCAATCGTCTAGCTGGATTTTTCATATGAGCTGGTTCATTCACCTTTTCAAGTCATATCCGAATACATGAGAGACACCATATCGTTTATTTTGAAATTGACATCACAAAAAGATGTCTCAACGGCAAATTGATTTAACCTAAGACCATGAATAGGTATTCATGTTGTGAACTATTTGACAGAAATTGATTTCAAACATGCTTCATCTTACATGCAAAGAAGAATTTCGTTAATCCCAACCGAACCCTCAGATAAATAAACTTCGTTTTGGGACTGTGATTGCGGTACACAAATATTTGTTAAATCATAAATCAGAGCGTCGAATAGAAAAAAAATAGTTTTCACGGTTTTCCATAAAGTGGTCCAATTCATATGAAAGAAAGTTTTCGCAAAAAAAATAAAAAATAGCTATAAAAATGGGTTTTTAAAACAAAATCGGTATAAACAAAATTATCGAGAAAAAAATCGTTAAACCGCCCTCATATCTATATTTCGGACACGGAGCGTCCCATAGAAATAATAACCAATTTGTGTGGGTTCCTATGGGATTTTTATAAAGTGCTCCAATTCGTATAGAAGGCTTTTTTTTACAAAAATGGCTAAAATTCAAAATCAAACAAAATCGTTTTTTTTACAAAAATCGCTAAAATTCAAAAATAACTATAGCTCGAAAACGGTGCGTCCAATCGGAAAAATAATAAATTATTACCTCTGTGATTTGCTTTAACCAACGGGTGTCAATAATACGGCTTCACTTTAAAAAAAAATCGTTAACACAGACTGGCGTTTTAACGGTTTTTTATTTGAAAAATTTCAGTTTTATCGATTTTTTTTAAATTGTTGCCGTATTAAATATATAAATCCTACAATACTAATTGGACCACTTTATGAAAAACACTTAGAAACCCAAAACATTTGATATTTTTTCGATTCAACGCTCCGTTTCCGAGATATATACCTTAATACAAATTCTTTCATATTTTCGCTAAAAAGTGGGGATGGGTTACCCTGAGTAACCCATTACCCATCGCGGTGTGTAATGGGTAAATCTAGCATAGCCATTCCCCATGTGGAACCGCGATGGGTAATTCCTCATTGTCGTGGGTAACTAGCCATTATTTTCCCCATACCCTGTGGTAAAATAGGAACTCTGGTGTTTAGTAACCATTTGTTCTAGAATGGGTTCGGTTCTCTATTCCGATGGTGAGAAGGCCAACAGCTACGATATTATGTGCTGATCCGTGATCCGCTGGAATCCACAATGGTGCAACACAACCAAAAAAATAGTGTATGGCGATGCCATAGTGAGTTGCAACGACTGATGTCACGGAGTGGAATACCATGAAAATGATAGAAGTAAGCCGTCACTTTAGGTGATTAGAAGGCAATTCCGAAAGTATTATAAATCATTTCGTAAAGTTACTGAAGAACAGATGTATGAAGTTCATTGCAACAAATTCTGTGATAAAGCAGTATAAAGAAAATATGAGATTTCTTCCATATCTAGGTCCCACAATTTTGTGTTATCTGTATTAGTTTGCAAGATCAATCTTTCCCAAAAGATCAGGTACAACGTAACAAATAAGTTTTAATGAATCTCTTAAATTCTTACATTCATTCCAACTTTAATGAGTTCAACAATTTATCTTATGTGTTGATTCAACCCTAAAATTGGTCCTGAGAAATATTTCCATCCCATTATTTCATTGCATGCGGATCACCTTAAGTGAAAATACTGTATATGCATTATATGAATAAACATCAAATCTTGAGGAAAACTAATAACAATAGTAAAATTACTTAACGATATTAGTTTTAAAAATTGTATATCTGTTGCATACTTTGTGTACAAACGCACCCAATTTACTGAAACTGCAATACAAAAGTATTCATTAGTACTCATTTTTAATAGTGAGTATACTCGATACTTACTTATACTTATACACTTATACACTGTCGAGAGCAAATAATACAAGAGGGACAGAGAGAGATTTTTGCCAGCCTAAGTTAATGTTATTGCAAGTGTATAATTGTATTTTTGCATTATTCTTCCAGGCAGCGATTCATAGATATTCCTGAATGCGTGTGTTAATGAATTGAGTGTTTCTTATGTTGACTGATCTGTTGCATTTCAGTTTCATGCATTCAGTCGTCTATCGTTCGTTTGTGTGGAAACACACGAATGTTTCCACATAAGTATACGGATGTTTGGGATGAAACACGCATATTGCTCCATGTAAAAGTATGGATATTTGCAAATATATGGGCATTTGGAGCGTGTTCCAAACATATACATGGTTCCTACAGAACGTGTTTGAGAAAATAAGTTACAGAGGCTGTTTATGCTAGCCTGTGGTGTTGCCGACACTAAACGAGGCGACCGTCATAGAAGCAAATGTAAGGTGGTCAGAGCAGAAATCGAACCCACGTTTTTATATAAAAGAGTCGATGCTCTCACTTTAACACATCACTTGATTCCTCATGTACCACCGGTTCCTACCAGGATAAGAAAATATCTCCGTGGTAGAACAAGGATCTGCAAATCCTGAGAAAGCCTTTTAATAGGACTGAAGGAATAGACTCGTGTCTCAGTTGTCAATAAAGAAGGTGCCTTTAACAACGTCTTTCCGGAGTCGATAAAATCATCTATATAGGCTTTTTGTGTTGACCAGGGAATCATTAGTTAGATGTATTGATTGCTTTCGCAAAGGCGCATAACCTCGTCTCTATGACACACAACTTTAACTCGACGTGTGAATAAAACGACACCCCAAGGGGAAGTCGTATCTGCACTTCTTTGGCACGGGATAGTGTTTTGCTAGAATTAGAGGGAATGCACAGTCTTAGCGTTTACTGACAATCTGGAAATTGCTGTGGAAGGTAAACCCCTTCTATATGCAAAAAAAAGCTCCAGGACTTAATCAAGAGACTCTCTATGTTGGTCACGGAGAATGTGCTGGGTGTAAGTCCGGAGAAAACCGAGCCCGTACTGTTTACCAAGAAGTATAAGTTTCCGATAATTTAGCCATCGTCTCAATGTGGTAAAGGCATTTGCTGAAAGGATTGTGCAAGATATCTGAGTGTGATTCTCGGCACTAGCTGAGAAGTCATACACTAGTTTCAAGTCAAACACTATGGATAGTGTCAGAAGATCGACTGTGGCTTTATATTCGGGTAATAGGACAATCGGAGCACGATGGGGCGTATTCCCGAAAAAAGTTTACTGGACATATATAGCAAGTATCTGTCCACTATTGCTTTATGGTTCTGTCATTTTGTGGACGGTACTGACCAAATAATGACAATGGTGGGTATAACAGGCGCCTTCCAAAACCCCTACCGAAAGTTTGTAGCTTATCATACACATATAACATAACACGTAAATTTGTTGGAAAGGAAAATGCAGAAACGTCGGCAAGCCGCCTAAAACATTCTTCGCGATACATCACCAGCCCATATAGTCATGGAATGATTCTAAGAAAGCAATCCACTATAGAAGCCGATTATGACACCCACTTCTACCTTTTAGGTTGTACAAGCTGCTTGGGCTTCAAACTAGATGACAAAGTAGGGTTTGGTATCTATGACGAAGATCTGGGATTAGACTTTGAACAAAGGCTACCAGGCCGTTGTAGTGTCTGCATGCTGAATTCATGGCAATCGGACAAGGTGTCATTTAGCTGGGACAAACCTCATAACCGCCTGTGGTATCAATATCTACTCTGGAAATCTGTATTCCTGAACTCAAGAACTGTCGCGCAGCTCTAAATGAATGGAATGGAATGGAAACATTCAAGGGAACCATAGAGCGGATGAGATGGTAAGACTAGGGACTACCTCACTTGTTCCACTGAATATGGAGCGTGAGGATATGCTCTTTTCTGCATACAAGGACATGCTTAACAAAGGTGCAGTTCTCACGAAGAGTAAACCCATCGCATCAAACCAGAGTCGACTATTTGTCCAATGACTACTATAACCTCAACGAGAATTATAAAGGTGTCGTAAGAAATTGATCCACATCAGTCGGCACTCATATTCTGCCGGAAGCCGGTATGCCATCGCAACGAGAATTATAAAGGTATCGTAAGAAAGTGATCCACATCGGGACTAATATTCTGCCGGAAACCGGTAGGCCACCTCAACGAGAATTATAAAGGTATCGTAAGAAAGTGATCCACATCGGAACTCGTATTGAGTGAGTAAAACGTTGTCAGAATGCCAGCCAAGATTTCTCAAAGCGAAGAGCAAAAATTACAAAATTTTTAAAATACGGCGTTAAATCAATTGACGACTGAGTTGCCTGTCAATTAAGAGAAAATAACGATTAACCCCCATGCTCAGCACTATGCCACTAAACTTTCTTCTCATCAAATTCGTTATTTAAGCATCGACCTTCAACTATTTCTTCCAAAACTTTTCGGCAAGTTAGTTCTCGATGAAAATCTGAACTGCACAATATCTGTTCCCTTTTATACTGCCTATGTAATACAATTTGTCATAATTTCTTCCTCCAGGCCAAGTTAAAACACTTAACACATTCTTTAAATTAATTTCGAAAAACTCCCTAAACCGATTTCATAAAACTCCACACACACACACTCAAGCACCAATGGCAACATAACTTCTCACCAAACTCTTTGGGTGGGCCCACCAAAAATATACGACACGCGGCTAAACTAAAATGATATCAAAAATTGTTGCAAAGTCAATCGCCAAAATCTTCCAAAGAAACTGTTAACAAGGCCTCTGTAAATGTTTAAGTACAATTATGTGTCCAACCAACTGAAGCCAACACCAGAACACAAGCAGAGGCATAGACCTGGACCAAATAACGATACAAGTTACTGCATATAAACGCTAGCATGTATGAAGGTATATCACCAATGATGGTGGCAACCAGACTCACAAACATCAGTTTGCAACACCTTATTACACAGGCAACACAAATGCGGCAGCAGCAAACACCAGCCGGCAACGGGTTGCAGGCAGAGCCATTGATGTTGTCTCAAGAAATATTTAGAAACTTTTATGTCCACAACATACAATAAGAGCGACCGACGACATGTAACGAAGTGAAAATTATATGCATCAACGTCATCATCATCATCGTAATGGCCATCATCATCTTCATCAGCTTCATCTGCAACGTCTAAATATTCTTGTTAGCATTTACGTACACGTAGCTGCTTTTATTTTGGCCCCTACAAAGTATGGCCAACCGTACTTGAACTTATGTATGCACTCGAATATGGCAAATGAGATTCATATAAACCAATATCATACTCGTACTCCAGTTTGGTACATATCTTTGGATATATTTGTAGGTATGGAAGAGTTGTGCATACTAATGTACATACGTTCCATTTGGCTTAGCTTTAATTCCAAACGTAGACTTTACTGGTGCTAGAGAACATCGTTCGTATGTCTCATCATTACCGTCGTCGTCATTATCATTATCATCTTCGAATTTAGGGTTTAATTTCGACTTGTGAATGTCCAAATGCGTTTTTCAATTTTCCTGTTAAGCAGTTACCCAGCAAACAATTTTAGGAGACGAATTACAAAATCAATATTTGGTTAAGCCCATTGCAGGTTATAAGATTTACAAGCAGCTTTAAGCTAATTTCAGAGAAGCGTTAGCCACGAGAAGTTTCTATTGCGCTAATATACATATAAAGAATGAATCCATTAAGATTGGTACACACTGCATGTGGTGGTCTAAATCCCGGGAATTGATGTGTGGAAATAGTAGCGCCGGAACAGTATTGGCAAATTTGTATGGAGAAAAACTTGAAAATATAAATGTCACTTACAATATTCTTTTATCTAAAATTAATTCAAAAAACTAAATGATAGCAATATATGTAAAAGTAAAACCTTAATAGAAAATTATTATTTAAAAGTCTTGTCCTATAACATACACGGTCTAGAAAACAAGTTGCTATATGCAGATTTCTTCAACTATATTAATGAATTTGATGTGATTGCATTGCTCGAGACTCACGTATGTGAAGAGAACACGAATAAATTTGAAAAATATTTTGGAGATTTTTATATATATTGGCAACCTGCAACAAAAAACACGTCGTTTGGAAGAGGCATCGGAGGAAGCTTAATAGCGATAAAAAAGTCGTTACAGCAAAAAGGGTTTACATTCTGCTATGAATTGAAATCCGAATTATATTATATTAAAATTAAATTTAACAAGTCGTACTTCAACATAATACCGCTATACATGAGAGGCGCCACATGGAAAGAGGATTTCACTAAGCTAGATTCACTTCTAAAAGAGCATGGTATAATTAACCCTATAGTGATTGGAGATCTTAATATAAGAATCGGAACAATGCAGAAAAATCTGGATGAACTGGCAAAAAATCACTTTGTTGCCGGAATGGCAGAACGAAAGTCTAAGGACATTACTATTAATGCAAGAGGAAGAGATTTTCTACAATTATGTTATGATCATGGTTTGGTGGTTGTAAATGGGATGACTAGAGGTGATAAAGAAGGAGAATTTACATTTGTAAGTGGTGTTGGTACATCGGTAAATGACATATGTGCTGTTTCGGATGATATGCTCCCGCGTATAAACAAGTTCGAAGTCGATAGCTAGACGTGGTCGGATCATCTACCAATTGTCCTGTCATTGAAACTCGAAAATAGAACCGAGAGTTATAGCAACAAAGAACTTTTGCCGAAGCTACATTGGAAAAACTGTATGCTGTCACAATATCAACATAAGGTGCAGTATATTTTAGTAAATCGGAAAAACGATCAACACCAAATGAAATTAGTTGACATTGTAAAAGTAATTAAAAGCGCAAACTCAATATCCGCAAAGCCGAAGGAAAATCATCAAAAAAAACAAAAATGGTTCAACACTCGATGTTTTAAGGCCCGCAAAACTACATTCAAGCAGCTCAATATCTTTAAAAAGTTTCCAAGCGGAGAATGCCGACGAAAATATTTAAATGCAATTAGCCGATATAAAAACACCTGCGTTGTTGCAAGATACAATTATAATTTAAAGCTGGAGCGTTCCATAGAAATGGTGAAAAATAGTAAAGACTGGTGGAATATAGTGACGGAAATTAGAAATGAGTATACTCCGTCTAATATCGCAGTACAAGCAAACGTTTTAAAATCATACTTTCAAAACCTTTTGAACCCACTACAAACCGCAGCAGACATTAATTATGCCTACTTATATTGTGAGGATGTTGAGCTTGATAAAAAAGCATTACTTTAGCAGAAGTGAAAGAAGTTTTAAAGAAGGCAAAAATTAATAAAGCACCTGGCGAGGACCGTATACCATACGAGTTCTATAAATTTGCACCGGATGAGCTCCTAAACGAAATAGTCCAAAGATTTAACTATTTATATGATAGATGTGAAGTAGAGGATACATTTACAAAAAGCATCATATACCCAATCTGGAAAAAAGGGGATAACACCATACCAAGTAACTACCGGGGAATAACATTTATGAACAGCCTAGCAAAAATAATGATGGGTATTTTAACAGAAAGACTATCGAAATGGGTAGAAAAGTACAAAAAGTTAAATGAATTTCAATCAGGTTTTAGAAAAAATTACTCTACATCGGATAATATTTACAGCCTTTCTTCGGTGGTTCATCTAAACTTCCACAAAAACAAAAAAACATACGCTTTTTTCGTGGATTTTAAGGCGGCGTTTGACAGAGCATTATTCTATAAACTGCATACCATCGGCGTGTCAACTAAGTT
The DNA here is from genome assembly GCA_963931995.1 of Phaonia tiefii. Classification (NCBI taxonomy): domain Eukaryota; kingdom Metazoa; phylum Arthropoda; class Insecta; order Diptera; family Muscidae; genus Phaonia; species Phaonia tiefii. The sequence continues at coordinate 41,465,082 of OZ008371.1, forward strand.
CGTAAATTTTATTGGAAAAATATATGAAAAAACATTGTTTTCGGTATGGAATGGCAGTGAGTTGTCTGAAGAATTTGAAACAACCACGGGTGTCAAACAAGGGTGTTTGTTATCGCCCTTATTGTTTGCCCTATATCTAGACGATTTACATGATTACCTGGGAGGCGGGACAAATATTGATAATCTCAACATAAGACTATTGCTTTACGCTGATGATATCGTAATACTGGCAGATGAAGTAAATGTACTGCAGAACATGATATATAAGCTTGAAAAATATTGTAAACTCTGGCATGCTGAGGTGAATCTTGCAAAGTCCAAAATAATGGTATTCCGAAAAGGTGGGAAACTAGCTGCAAATGAAAAGTGGACACTCAACAAGCAGGAAATTGAAACAGTTTCTGAATATTGTTACTTAGGAGTAACGCTGACACCTAAAATGATTTTCACAAAACATGTGCAACAAAGAACCCTTAAGGCTATAAACAGCATAAACATAACATGGAAAAACTTTCTAACCAAAAACACCATATCAATAAAGGCAAAATGGAAACTTTACTTAGCAGTGTGTAGAGCAATACAAACATACGGTGCTCAGGTATGGGGCTACTCATATTTTGAAGAAGTCGACAAGTTGGCTATATACTTTTTAAAGAAGATTATGAGGTTGCCAAATTTTACGCCTACATACATACTGATATTGGAAGCTGGAATTGAAAATGGTCATCTGTTCACATTAGATCTACATCTGAGATATATAGCTCGCACGTTTTTTGACTACAATGAGGAAAGGTTACCACACAAACTATCGAAAAAGATAATGAAATACCAGATTTATTGGGCAAAGGAGCTGAATATATTGGGCTTGGAATGGAGCATATCATGGCTAGAGCAAAACTGTAGTAGGGAGCAGTGGGTTTTGAACAGAAATACCCTCTTACAAGCGCTACAGGCAAATAGTCTACAAAAAGCTTTACTAAAAACACAGCAGACAATGCGGATATACAAAAAACTAGACCCAAGTATCGGATACACATACATATTGGAAGGCATTAGTCAAGAGGATAAAATGTGGATTTTCAAAGCTAGAAGTGATCTGATAGAACTTAATGGAACCAGATTCCAGACTAACTTAAATACATTGTATTCAATGTGCAATATGAATGAAGTAGAAAATCTGCAACATTTTCTAGGCCGCTGTGTAGCACTAAAACAATTTAGAAAAAATTCATTTGATAAGGTTTTACTTACAGAAGAGGAACTTATAAATGTTTTAAATGGTCGTATTGTTAAATGGAAGGACTTGGCAAATTTTATAAAAGTGTGCATACACTACAGAAAACAATTAATATTTGAATTCAATTTTTAAAACAACACGTATATATTCATACTCATACTAAAATTGACTGACGACTATAAGTCAAAGTCGAAATTAAATTCTTTTACATATATTGCAAATTTATTTGTTTAAAATTCATTGTTATTTATGAAATAAAGAATTACTACTACTACTACTACTACATATTAAAAAATCCAATGAGTGTTCGAACTCACGGGCGATGTGTTAACACCTTTTTGCTACACGGTACCTGTTCGATTTCTATGAACACATTTGTAAATAGTCGTGGTTTGGTTACAAGCAAGCGATTATCGCTTACTAAGTTGCAAAGAAAACGGTTTTTGTTTTAAACTTAGCGAAAATGAATCTCGTCGCTAAGTCTTCGCTAAGTGCTTCATACAAAACAAGCGAATATATAAGCAAGCGGTGTAACCAAAACACGCTTAATGTTACATTGGAAAATAAAAAACAGCGTTCAATCATATGATGCCGTTACATTTATATAATATTAATACTTAAGATTATTTAAAGACAAGTGCAAGCACATATGTCATTATTTTCTTCCTTAATACTTTTTGTTTTATTCCCATAAAAAACAAAGAGAATGGAACGAAACAGATACATGACCATACATGCACTGTTATGATCGTACATATGCTACAGAAGTTAGCAACATTTTCTTTGCTCTCTTGCTATCTCATTTTTATATACGTATAATTACGTCATTATTCTCTTTGCTCTGAGAGTGCTCCGCGTCCACATTTTATTTGACTTACCTTTCACAATAATAAAAACCAAACCGTAAAAAACATACTTTCTGACTATACATTCTTTATATATGACCACGCCCCTTTATCTAATCTCGCCCATATTAGCAGCAGATCCTAGAATATGTACACCTAACCAACATTCCCAATTTTGTTCAAATACCGTTAACAGGAGCAGAAATAATGGATTTTGAATTTGTGACTTGTATGGCAGATACCACGCCCCTTTATCCAATCCCGCCCACATTTTAATAGTTTAGTTTTGTCGTCGCCATTAGTTTTTCTGCGAAGTTTCAGTTCGATTGGATCACGGGAAAAGGGTTAAAAATCAATCCAAAGTTTTTTCGGCAAACATACATACATGCATACAGACAGGTGAAGTTAATATGTATAAAGAATTTAAGAAGGCGTTCAATCATATGATGACGTTTCATTTAAATAATATTAATACTTAATGACACTTAAAAATATTTAAAGACAAGTGTCATTATTTTCTTGCTTAGAGCCTGTGCCACAGCAATAGATTTTCCACCTAGTAGTAAAAATATGACATTTGCGAGGTGAATAAAATTTCACTAGCCCAGGGGGCTAGGTAAATTTTTGGCAACAGGCTGGAAATATTTGACAACCACAATACAAACACCAGGGCCGAAGCAGATTGCATAGCACGGAACCGAATTGCTGCCGTTGTCGATATATTTTGTGCGGCGGGTTGCCGCCGGTATTTTTCAGTTTATGAATTGCATAAGTGTCCCAAATGGATTTGAATAAAATATATTATTAATATTTTCCCTCAGTTACACGCATATTTTTATTTTTAACATCATAATTTTGTGTTAAAAAACTTTATTTCATTGTTAACTTTACCCAACGCAGTTTGAATTTTATGGCCGCCGCCGTCGACAACTTTTTATGTCGGCTTGTAGCTGTGGCCATCAGTCATTTGTAAACAGACATTTGCCGTAAGCCATTTAGAGTCCATTTACATTTTTGTAAATTTGTCTTTATTACAATGGCAACAACGGCAAAAAGATGCAAAAAGAATTATAATACATGTAATTATGTACATGTAAATTTGGAGAAGTAACTACAAAGAATTTTCTGAACAAAATGCCATATCTACAATAATATATTTCTACAAATATTCATTATAAAAATGATTATATTTCAGACGCGTCTTTAATTTCCTTCATCTTACGAACTGTCAAATTTTTACTACTGTGGAAAAACTTTCGGTTTGGCACAGCAAAGAGTAAAAATATTCTCACCACAACACAATTTTTTTTCACCATAGGAAACTTTCACGGATTGACACACACCCTTAGTACCTTTTATTTTATACCCACAAAAAACAAAGAGAATGCAAAGCAACAGACCCAGGTCCATACATACATTGTTATGTTCGTACATACGCTACACAAGTTCGCAATTTTCGTTGCTCTCTTTCTATCTCATTTGTATATATGTATGTACGTATAACCACGTCATTATTCTCTTTGCTCTGAGTGTGCTACATAGATTAATACTTATAGTAGATCTAATAGTTCTCCCACCAAATTTATGACATTTGGCCTGGTGTGAAATTTACGTTTGATGTTGAAAAGAATTGCTTTACTAATACCAGATAGAGGCAATGGTTCAAAACAACGAACAAAATAACAACAGCGGCATTTCGTTTTGTGTGTCAAAATTATTGTGTTATATACAATACAAAAATATGCTAACAATAACAGTCAATAAAAAAGTTTAAAACACATTTAAATTTCACAGTTTTTCACCAAAACGACATGAAAAATTAAAGCAAGAAGTTATTGTAATTCCACCTGGTGTATGTCACTTTTCGTCAACCATCTCTCTATAACACCGACCGCATCACAAAGAGTGTGAAAGGAAACGTCAGATGAGCCAAATATTTCTCTACTAAGATTTACCCTATGGTGTGCTCCGTACCCACACAATACAACTATTTGCTGCCGCTACATCAGTGTATGTTTTTTTTCGCAGTCTGACAAATCTGTGTTCTATATAGGGGTGGGTTACTCTTATCATTTAGGGGTATGAAAAATAGATGTTGGCCGATTCTGAGACCTACCCAATATGCACACAAAATTGCATTCAATTCGGTCCAGCCGTTTCGGAGGAGTTTATCGGCAAACAATGTGTGATCGCTGTCGGACAATCTGTGTGAGCGCAGTCGGACAAATTGTGTTTGGATGTATTCACTTTCTGAATTTAGGCCGTACCCGCCCCTATAGATGTTAACACATCAAAAATTATAAATCAGGAAGTTTTTAAAAATTATGCGACTCAATCTCTTTAATAAAGGTTGATTTGTTTGCTTAAATAGAACTTTTGAGAGGATTAACTGTCAAACGTACTGCCGTACTGTGCTCAATATTGGCATTTATGATCAATATACTCTGGCAAATCATAATGAATAGATTCACGCTTGAAAAATGCAACCAACTTATCCAAATTTACTTTAAAAATCAGTCGTCAATTCACGCAAACCATCCGTCGAACTGTGGATAAATTTCATACGCCATAATCTCTCTATGATGCAATAACACCACCACGTCGAAGAAATGTGCGTCCTGAAGAGAATATAGCCGCTGTAAACGAAAGTGTGGTAGAAGAAGATCCAAATTTATCGATTCGTCGTCGGTCGCAGAAATTTGGGCAACGCCCGTTCATATAGTGGACAAGTTTACGCAGATATTGGCCTACACCCGTATAAGATACAGCTGGTGCAGGGATTACAGCTATCCCGATTTCACCGATTGAGCGCTAGAGCAGTTGGAAACTGACACGATGTTTTATCGCAAAATTGTGTTCAACGATGAGGCTAATTTTTCGCTCAATGGGTTCGTTAATAAACAAAATTGCCGCATATGAAGTGAGACCCATCCGCAACAGACCCTATGGACTCCATTACACCTAGAAATCCGCACCTTTTGGTGCTGTTTACTTACACGCTGGTGACATCATGGGAACGTAGTTCTTCTAATATGGAGCCGGAGCTCGCGTTACGGTCAATGGATATCGTCATCGCACCATGATCAATGATTTTCTGTTTGAAAATGTGGATGACACTGATCCGTGCGAGATGTGGTTTCAACAGGATGGCGCTACGTGCAATAGGGCGAACGCAACCATCGATTTCTTGAAATGAAAACTTGGCGATAAGTTGATTTCCTGCAATGGGCCTGCCGGTTATTTCCCGTGGGGCTACGTGAAGTCACTGGTTACAGTTGACTAACCACAACGACTCCTCTGGCAACACATGATCAAAATGTTTCCTACCATATTACCAAACTTCTGGCTGTATATCATTTGTAAGGCGAATTATATCGTACTACAGGTCTTGAATCTCTCGTGCTTATTGGCATATACTACCATAATATTCACGTAGCCTCAGAAAAAGAAACCCAGTAATGTCAAATCGAAAGATCCAGAATGCCGGTTGATTTTTTTGCTTCGTGAGATAAGACGTTCTGGGAACCTCGTTCGCAATAGGGTCACTGTTTCAGAAACTATGTGGCAAGTGACACAGTTCTGTTGAAACCACGTACTGCATAATTCGGGCAATAACAAGTAATTTTCGTAAATGTACAGTCCGATGACTCCGCCAGCCCAAAAATCACGCGAAACAGTGACTCGTTGTGACTGCATAGTTTTTTCTTGGCTGCCATGTGGATTTTCAGTACCTGGTAAGCGTATCCATTTAGGTGAAAATGTGTATCGTTCATACTGATTTTTCATTGAAAAATCGACATCAACTACCTGTTGCTCAATCATCCAATTGGTAAATAGTCATGGTCATTCAAGACTTTGGATTTTCCCCAAGAAATGTACTGTAGCGAAGTTGCGACAACTAACTACTTCGGGGTACTGTCTACAAAGCATTCATATATGTTGAGGTAAATCATAGAGAAAAAGGCAAGAGCCACTATCCCTCTCTCTATGTTCTCTTGATGACGACGAGGTAGTAGGCCATTTCATCGCGTTCGAGTTGCTTTTGTAATTTACTCTTTGGTTGGACATAATACGGACAGAAATAAAGGGGAATTTGTACTATTTTCTTTCGACGCAAACAACATAAAACATAATTTAGATGTCATTAGTATCAATCAAACACTATTTAAACTTAGTTTTCTGAATGGTATATAATCTCTATGTCTTCTTTGGTCTCTAATTTTACATCATTTCCCTAGTGCTTTTTCGATCAGCTGTGCCATATAAACCCCCTGTGCCTTAAACACCAACACAATTGCTTTTTTCATAACACTGAATTATTTCGTTGCCGCAGCTTTGCCACAAATGTCTTGAATGAGACCATTCAGGAGTAATAAGATAACTAGTAAAAATTTCGAGTCAATCAAAATACACGAACGACATAACTGGATGGCTATTATATTAATGTATCTGATAATTTTATTTAGTCTGACGTGAAATTATTGATGGAGTAAACATAACCAGCTGATTCTTTTAGTTGCTGTCCAACTTGTATGTAAATTGTATAAGTACACCTTGTGATGTTATCTCAAAAATTGCTTATAATTAATAATATAACGGGTCCGCCAAATAAATTTTTTTTTTTGAAAATGCTATGAAAAAAACTACTGAATATTTTCTCAAAGTTCTTTTTTATTTGAAAGTACAATCCTTCCGGTTAATAATGGAACATAATTTCATTCAAATGGCCGCCTCGGCTGGCCATGCAGTAGCCTACACGATCGGTCCAATTTTTAATCACATAATTCGTCTCAATGATGTCTCCGAAATGTTCAATTGTTGAGAACGACGGTGAATTGATGTTAATGGCGCTTCACGCACACTTTCTGCCACAGCAGCAATATTCTCGGGTGTACGCACTATTTTCGGCTTTTCACGCTTTGGTTTATCGATGAGGATGCCAGTTTCTTTCACTTTTTTCACAAGATAACGAACATACGGAGCTGACGGTGCTTCTCTTCTTCCAAAATCCGTACACAATTTTCGCACACATTCTGCAACTTTACCATGATTTTCAAAGTAATGTCGCAATATTTCCCAGCGTTGTTCAAGCGTATACACAACCATATTCGTTCAGCGGAAGGATAAAACTAAGTATCTGTCAAATCAGGTATGAGCTAAGTGTTACCATTCACGAAATAAGCACTAGTTGAAAAAAAAACGTTAGATGGCGGACCCTTTATAATTAATAATAACTAATCAGTCAGCAAAAATCAAAAATATAAAGTTTTTGTTTATATCTATCAGTTATGGCAGTTAGCACCTCAATCACATGTGAAACATCGTACGTACCTTAACCTTGCTAGAGTTCTCATTTTATTATTATCATAATGACTTTCACCCAAAATTAATAATGGCCTTCACACATTTTCTACAATTAACTTCTCATCTTACACCACATTTACAAATCTTGATTTTTCGCGTAATTATTTGATTTGCATTTAGTATTTATTTTGTTTTCCTTTTCAAATTATACTAACACTTGTGCGCCCCGTTAGAACAAAGAGAGTGTGGGAGAGATAGAGAGTAAAAACAATTACGAAATAACAAACATTAAATGGCACAACAACAAGTTAGAATGCAAAATTAGGATTTATGCAAACAAACGCCTTTTCTACTCATTAATTTATTGATTTTCTTTTAAATAATTGCATAAATTCAAAGATCACACTATAAACTTTACTTCTGTAACACATTTAAATCACTTCGACCATTAACAACCGAAATTATCGCGAATTAAAGATAAGAAGTACCCGGACACTTGTTAAACGTATCAATTAAAACCACGAACTGAGCAATTGTTCACCTTGATCAGCGGTGGGTTAAAAGAGCGGTGGTGAACTGGTGTGGTGAAAGTAGTGAGCTTCTTGTAACACATACAGCATATTTTCTAATGAAGTGCTGTAAAGTTCAGAACTTTATAGATAGACATATAAAGTATGGAGGTATGTGTGTAGTGTGATGAAATTATTATGTAGCAGAATTGTAAAGTGTCAGGCATGGTATAATTATCTATTAGGTAGACGCATTAGCAATTCCGTTGTTAAGCTGTCAAAATTAGCTGAATAATGAAAAACACTATGAACACAAATTGTGAAAAATTCTATAAGCATGTCTTACTTGATACAAAGTCTATGCTATTAAATTGCATTTTGATTAAAATTCTTTAAATTTTATTAACAAACAAAAAGAAACAAAATCTAATTTGACAGCTTACACACGTAAAAGAAGAAAAACCCACAAATCAGCTGTGCTGACGCGCTTACCCGATAGATAATTTCACCATGGTGTCAAGTATGGTAAGATTTAACAATTTTAGCTTTTTTTTACCATACACATGGTGCTCGCATATGTTGATCATGGTAAAACGAGTAAGGTAAACTCGTTAGAACAGCTGATTTCAACATATTTCTTGCTTAGGTGTTACTCTTATGTCAAATTCACATGCATTTTGTTTGTGTACTTTTTTGTTTACTTTTACAGTAGATACACACATGAAGAAAATTTGACAGATTATGGACACGAAACAAAAACAAAATGCCTGTGTTTGTTGTAACAATTCCTAGTGCGTTTACCTTATTTACTGCAGAATTTACTGCAGTATTGTGGAGGATTGAGAAAGAAACAACAAAAGTGGGTTTGGCAGTAAACGAGGACAAGAACAAATGAATGGTTTCGGTAAGTAGAACATCCACTCGATTGTATGAAAAGGTTAACGTTGATAACCGTTATAATTTCGAGACAGTGGACAAATTTATTTACCTCTAATTTGGCGAGAACAAAGAAACTCAAACCTAGAAGTCAGTTGCACCGCTGTATATTTATTAGATATCTACCAAAGACGTCTGGAATATTCATTCAAGACATTGGCTTATCTTCAAGACATATACTGTAGCAAAGTCGCGGCAACCAAATAATTCAGTGTTCTGAACAAAAAAAAAAAACGTAGGAATCACTTTTGCGCGAGTTCAACTGAGTATCGCCCCATGACTAAGATGGCACAAGCCTGTGGTCCAAATTGTCTGTAATGGAAAAAACAAAACCTACTGCAGGAACCATGAATTTCATGAATTGAAGATCTACCGCCGTTTTGTTTACTTCTTGCGTGTCATGTTTTTATTTTCATTAGTTTTCAACAAGGATAGGTACATTTGGGTCACAAAAACATATATTGTAACTTAGTAATCATAGTGTCTCCAACATGTAATTTATAATAGCAAACACAATGTGTTTGGAAACAATTATACTACACACCCAGCGAAATAATTATAAACACAATATATTTTTTCTCGAAACTCTCAATGCACTTCGTTTTTGGTGTATAATTTTTATGCATTTATGAGACATTTGGTATATTATGTCATAGAATGTAACGATTCGATCTCTTTTACAATTTAAATGAAAAGTGACATTGTTTTTTCTGTTTCTGGCGCGAAATATATATAAAGGCAACATGGAAAAGAACCCGTATTCGAACACAAGTGAGTTTTTTTTGGTTGTTATTTTATTGTTTTATAATTAACGTGGTTGAAATTAAAACTAATATCAATTTATATAGAATAGCAGGTGGAACTTAGATAAGTAATGAAGATAGTCGAAATTTTAAGATTATCATGATGAAGGGCTCTCCAATCGGGATATTCGAGGTGATTGAAAAGATCTAGCTGTGTCTTTAACAATCTTATAAAATAGGGTGGTCGATATGAAAACACAAAACGACCAGGAAGGACACCGCTGATCAGTGAAAGCGCCAAAAGAGAGATCAAAAGGGTTGCTGTTAAAGAAAACTTCGGTGGTAAGGAAATTATTGGCGAATTGATCTTGGGAGCAAGGTTGGGTCGTGTTCAACAAGTAATGAAACGCAACTTGAAAGTATAATATGGGAAAAAGTATGCAAAACTTGGTCTCAAACCAAGACACGAATTAGCCAGATTTAAATTCTCGTGAAATATACAGATTTTTGGATGAGGACCTAATGGCTCCGACAAATATCGGTGTTCCAGAGATTTTTCCAAAATTATGCGTCAGCGGCGATATTTTGGGGGTGGGTCCCTTATGGTTTGGGCAGGTATTAGTTATAGAGGAACCACTCGAATACATCTAATTTTTACAAAAATGAACACCGTGTATTATATTCGACTATTGGATGTCGTCTTAGTTACTTCTGGAGAGGAAATTTGTGTCCCAGAATTTATCATCCAGCAAGACAACGCAGCAGTACATCGGTCTTAGAAAAATCCAAAATTTCTGGATTCCAGAAATAATACCAACTCTTGACTGGCGTGAACTTAGTTCTGATCTTTATCCGATCAAGAACCTCTGGTCTATTTTACCTACCCAAGTTTACCACCCAGGGCGCCAGTTGAAGAATGTCAAGGATCGAAGAGTAGCAATTCAAAAAAATGGGGAGATAACTGATCCTGCGCATATTCCTTCGTTGATAAACTCAGTGCCACGACGCTTAGTAGAAGTTGTCAGCGTTAATGCAGATCATACGCTTTACGAAACTTTTTAAAATATTTAAATAAACCTTTTGCCTTTATAAATATTTCGCACTAGTAATTAGTTTATTTTTGTTGATTCACCTTGAAGAAGTCATAGTCAAAGTATTTTTTGGTGAAAAGTATTTTATTTTGAAAGGCCTAATAGAATATAAAATAACAACTTGAAAATTCATCTCAACATTTGGAAAAAAGAAAAAATGGTGTTGCCTTTATATTTATTTCGCTGGATTTGTATTTGAAAAATTCCGATTCTTCAGCATGTAGTTAGGGATCTACGATCATTACTTACTTAGGTGACCACAAACAACGCCGAGCGGTCAAGGACCATTCAAAATGAGGATAACATGTTTAACCAAGCTCGATCTTCAGCTTTCCTTCTCTAGTTGATAAGACCAAACCCTGGCGGGAAATATTCCACCTGGTATTTCCAGCTAAGTCTTGATCGTCCTATTCTTCGCTGTCCTTCGAGTGCGTCTTCGAATACTTTTCGCACTGGGGCAGTCTGATCCATTCTACTGACATGGCCTAGCCAGCATAAGATACCTATTTTGATACGCATAACTACGTCGATGTCAGCATACAATTTATACAGCTCGTGGTTCATCCGTTGTCGATACTCGCTGTTTTGTATTATAGGACCATATATTTTTCGGAGCATTTTCCTCTCGAAGACTCCCATGGATGTTTCCTCAGCATGAGATATGCCTCAGTATTAAAGCAAGACAATTTGTATGAGAGTCTTATATATTTCGAACTTCGTTTCTCGAGAGAGGGTCTTATCCCTGAAGTACTTGCCTAGCCCGAAATAACACATGTTTGTAATCACATTTGTTCGTTTGATTTCTAGGCTGAAATTATTGCTTCTATTCACGGCAGATCCGAGGTAAATAAATTCATCCACTACCTCGAAATTTAAACTGTTATCAACGTTCACCGTTTCATCTAATCGGGTGGGTTTTCTGCTTGTCGAAACCTATAATTTTGTCCTGTCCACATTTACTACCAAACCCACTTTTGTTTGGTGATTCCTTCTCAATTCTCGAAAATACTGCAGTAACTTCGCCCTTTAGTAAGATTCGCCACCCCTTGATGACAAAATCATAAGCATACGCGATCATCATGTGTTAAGTAAAAAATGTAACATTGGCAAATCTTACCATACTTGACACGTAAAACTTTCATAACACTATATACATATCTTGTATGTATGTATGTACACATATCTATAAATTTCTGAACTTTATCCCACTTCATTAGAAAATATGCTGTATGTGTTACAAGAAGCTCACTACTTTCACCACACCAGTTCACCACCTCTCGTTTAACCCACCGCTGATCATGGTGAACAATCGCTCTGTTCGTGGTTTTAATTGATACGTTTAACAAGTGTCCGGGTACTTCTTATCTTTAATTCGCGATAATTTCGGTTTTTAATGGTCGAAGTGATTTAAATGTGTTACAGAAGTAAAGTTTATAGTGTGATCTTTGAATTTATGCAATTATATAAAAGAAAATCAATAAATTAATGAGTAGAAAAAGCGTTTGTTTGCATAAATCCTAATTTTGCATTCTAACTTGTTGTTTTGCCATTTAATGTTTGTTATTTCGTAATTTTTTACTCTCTATCTCTCCCACACTCTCTTTGTTCTAACGGGGCGCACAAGTGTTAGTATAATTTGAAAAGGAAAACAAAAACAAAGTGTTAGTATAATTTGAAAAGGAAAACAAAATAATAAAAAGTGAATAAATAGTAAATGCAAATCATATACAGTCGGCTCTCGATAATTTGAAACTCAAGGGACCAGAGAAAAAGTTCAAATTACCGAGAGTTTCAAAATAATAAGAGTTCAAATTATCAAGAGAGAACTGGGGAAAAATTCAAATAAACAAGAGTATTATTAAATCGTGGCTTTTATTTCACATCGTTTTGAATTACATATTTTACAATATATCATTTTTAAAAAAATGAGTAATTTTTTTTTGAGTGACCGACTTCAATGTATCATTATCTAATGAATTTTCTATTGTGATGAGAGCTGAAAAGAATTCGTCACTTGTGTCCGTTCTGAGGGCGTAGGAACGTAGGGTACTAAGAGATTTCCTTACCTCGCTCAATGTGACAACAATAAGCGGTTCGCCTTCTTCATTTTCTTCTTCGTTATTGTCCAAATCTAAAAGTTCAGCATCGGTAAGGACACCATGGACGTCATCGTCAACTTGAGCAAACTCCTCAAAAGTTAACTCTTCACAGTTAGGTAGAAGTCCCCACCCTGGGACAGTGCTCATAATTTGTGGCGGCTCTGATGACTGTGCTTCGTTGTCCGTTTGCTTAAACCCGCACTTTCTGAAGCAGTTAGTAAGGGTCATAGAGTTGACATTTTTCCAGGCCTTATCAAGCATCGTTACAGCGGTCAAAACTGTTATGTTCGCCTTTTCACCCTTTTCAATGCTATCCAGCACAAGAGAAACAATTTCTCTGCGGTAGAGAGTTTTAAAATTTTGGATAATGCCTTGGTCTAATGGCTGCAATCTTGATGTTGTACTGGGTGGGAAAAAAATCAACTTTACGTGATCTAATGGCGGTGGCTTATTATGCACGGTGCAGTTGTCCAAAAACAGCAGGATTTTGCGTTTTTCCTTTTTCATGTCATTGTTAAGGTCAGCCATTCATTAAACAACTCTGTCGTCATCCATGCCTTTTTGTTTGACCGATAAGTTGTGGGTAGCAATTTTATTCCATGGAAACAGCGTGGTTTCGCAGATTTTCCTATAATGAGTGGTTTTAACTTTTGAGAACCATCCATGTTACATGCAAGAAAGACGGTTATTCTATCCTTGCTCAGTTTACCCCCATGACACTTTTCGTCTTTGAACGTCAGGGTGCGATCAGGAAGACATTTATAAAAAAGCCCAGTTTCGTCTGTGTTGAATATGTTCCTTGGGTCATAACCAGTAATTAATTCATTTAGTTTGCTAATCCATTCGGAACAAATGGAACTATCCACGCTTGCGCTCTCTCCACAGATCTTTTTGAATGCAATGGCGTGCCGGTTCTTGAAATTTGAAAGCCACCCCTCACTCGCTGCAAATTCTTTAATAAGTGACTGTGCAAAAGACTTTGCTTTTTCCTTGAACATGAAACCGCCCACGGGAACGTTTTGTGCTTTACACTGTCGAAACCACTTAAGCAAGCACTCTTCAAGACGGGGAAATTCAGCCTGACGTGACCTTTTTCTTCTCTCATTTAAGGCACTTCCGATGATTTTTTCCTTGTTTTTCAAAATCATAGACAATGTCGATGGTAAAATGCCAAACTTTTTGGCGACATCTTTTTTTAATTGCCCTTCCTCTACAGCTTGAATCACTCGCTTTTTTTCATCTATGGAAATGCACTTGTTCTTTCTTGAACTCATTTTGATGTTTTCAAATGAATATGTGAAAGAAATAAAACATTAAAATAAAGCACTTTAACGTTTGAAAGCATACTCTAGACTGCGAACTCATTCATGTTAACCAGCCAACATACGCGGAAAACATACATAAGTGGGAATCCCCGACTTCAAATTACAGACTTCATACTCAGAATCAAAGATGTCCAACAGAGGCACAATTCTGCTCGCTTATTCACACGTATTGTGGTTCTCTGGCCGACTTCAAATTATAGAGAGTAAAGAAGCACAAATTCAAATTATAGAATGTTGGCGAGTAAGATGCCATTCCTACAGCTTCAAATTATCAAGGGGACTAAAACACACTGATTTTTTTCAATTTATCGAGTTTTTTCAAGGGACCGGGAAAATTCTTCAAATAATCGAGAGATTCAAATTAACGAGTTTCAAATTATCGAGAGTCGACTGTAATTACGTAAAATAGCAAGATATGTAAATGTGGTGAAAGATGAGAAGTTAATTGAAGGAAATGTGTGAAGGCCATTACTAATTTTGGGTGAAATCCATTATGATGATAATAAAATGAGAACTCTAAAGCAAAGTTAAGGTACGTATTTCACATCTGATTGAGGTGCTAACTGCCATAACTAATATACTATATTAACAAAAACTCTATGTTTCTGATTTTCGCTGACTTAGTGATTAATTATTATTAATTATATTTTATATTATTTAACGTTACAAGGAGTAGTTATGGAATTTACATGCAAGTTTGACAGCAACTACAAAAATCTGCTGGTTATATTTACTCCATCAGTAATTTCACTTCGGACCAAATAAAATTATCAGATACACTAGTATAATAGCCTAGTTTGGATTATATTTCGATATTTTTTCAAGCTATCTTATTTCTTTATGCTGATTTAAAAACATAATTTCTTATGTGACATCGCTTTTTGGTAAAAAGTTTTTTGACCATCAAATGCGTTTTCGCATCGCTAAGTGGGCCTGCGATCGACTTACAGAAGATGCCGATTGTGCCAAAAAAATCATCTGTTCATTTGAAGCTCATTTTGATCTTGGCGGGTATGAAAACAAGCAAAACTGTCGCATTTGGGGCACAGAAAACCCGCACGCATACATTGAAAAGCCGATGCACCCAAAACGAGTCACTGTTTGGTGCAGATTTTGGTACAGAAGCATAATTGGGCAATTTTTATTCGAAAATGAGCAAGCAGTGGCCGTTACAGTCAATGGCGATCGTTATCGGGCCATGTGGAACGAATTTTTGTTCACAAAAATTGAAGAGGAGGATATTGGCAACATTTGGTTTCAACAGGACGGTGCCACACAGCCGAAGCTACACTCGATGTTTTGCGCCCTGTTTTTGAAGATCGCATTATCAGCCGCAGAGCTGATGTCGTTTGGCCACCTCGGAGCTGCGATTTGACACCGTTGGACTATTATTTGTGGGGTGCCCGCAAAGATAAGTGTTACGCCGACAAACCAGAGACAATTAACGCTTTAAAGGACAATATTCGTGAAGCCATTGGTGAAATACAGCTGCACACAATCGATAATGTGCTTAAAAATTGGACCGATCGTGTAGGCTACTGCATGGCCAGCCGAGGTAGCCATTTGAATGAAATTATTTTCCATTATTAACCGGAAGGATTGTACTTTCAAATGAAAAAAGAAATTTGAGGAAATATTCAGTAGTTTTTTCTTATAGCACTTTCAAAAAAAAAAGTTATTTGGCGGACCCGTTATTAAAGCCAAGTTTGGATGGGCTTTCGATATTTTTTCAAGTGATCTTATTTCTTTATGCCGATTTAAAAACATAATTTCTTATATGACATCGCTTTTTAGTAAAATGTGTTTTTCTTTATTCTGTTATAATTTATTTTTATCAAAATCAAATAACTTTGTTCGTGATATAGCGTAGGGCCATTATCATAATGCATTCATTTGTACATCTATGACGGGTTCATTTAACATGTTTTGTGAATACGAACCTTAGCATTTAGAATGGGGAAGCGAATGTGCCATATAACTTTAAACCGTTGGGGAACGTTTTTATTTTGTGATCGATAGCTCAATCTCGACCAAACCATAAAGTAATGACCAAACCATAAAGTATTGAAGTGAAAGATCAAGACCCACCCCTGTTCATTACAAATTTTTGAAGTGAAACTTCTTATAGAAGGGTATTGAAATCTTGATGGGTGTATCCATTTCTGTGTCGGAAACAGTGTGGGGATCAAAGGACGGGTTACACAAAACTTAAGGTGACCCACCGTCCAACAGTCTGCGGGACAGTCTCGTAATGACAGTTGTAATCCCGCATTAGAATATTTAATAATTTAGTGCAGCAAATCGCCTAACGCGTCCCGCATGTCACGCCTTTCCTATATTTGTTACAGACAGTGACTCGGCGAGAATTTAGTGGAACTGAAACACACATGCAGGCTCTTTTTTTGTATTACTCTATGCTATTTTTGCAGTCATCTATTTGAACGTAAATGACAAAATCACTACACAAGTTGTCGCATAGCTGTAAAACAAAAACAAAAACTTGAAACATAAACAATTGGAATATAATTCAAAGGAAGAAACGCAATAGAAAGAGAATTATGACATCATAATCAATTTATTATTAAAATATATTTACATTTTAGTTGTGAAATATTTTATGAAATTTTTAACCAAAACCTAGAAATAAATAGTTAACAAAAATTCACTCATGCGAAAAATATAATTTTAAAAATAAATGTCAATTCAGTAGTTATGTTGTTTGTTTCTTATTCAAGTAAGCCACCGACACATCCGCAATCTTCTTATGGATAGGGATATGTAGTCGGCCACGTCCCGCATTGCATTTTTTTATAAAGTTGGTCGCCTTAACAAAAGTTCAAAAAGCTTGCACCGCAAAATCGCTTAATAATGCATGATAGGGCGTCACTCTGATTGAGGACTCGCTTCGAACTAAAGGCCTCGGAGTGATCTTTACCAATTTTTACGTGTCGGTTAGTGTCATACCACAAAGGCATGCAGCTTAACAGAAATACCAGCTCCGACATAGCTTGGTACAGGTTTCCCCGTATCGCGCTATCGAAGGCAGCCTGATAATCTAAAAAGAGGTGGTAGGTGTCGATTTGTTGTTCGTGGGTTTACCCCAGGATTTATTGTAATGTGAATATCTTGTCAATTATTGATTTTCCAGGCCAAAAGCCATCCTGATAATGTCCTCTTACGTCTGCAACGGGTTTAGTTTACATACTGCATGCTCGAGAGGACCTTGTATGCGATGGATGAAAGACGTATTCCACAATAGTTGGTAAATATGTTTCTGTCGCCTTTTTTGAAAACAGGGCACAGCATGCTAAGACTCCAATCATCGGTCATGGATTCGTCTATCCAGATTTTGTATATGAGCTGATCCATGCACATTTACAACTCTTAACCGTCAGCCTTAAACAGCTCAGCCGGAAGTCTATTAACACCACCACCTTTTTGGTTTTAAGCCGGGTACTTGCAGTTCTAACTTCACTTAGGCTAGGAGGGGGCAATCGATGCCATCGTCCTGTATGTGCTCAACATCCTCATCTACATTGAAAAAAGCAGATAAGTAATAACTCCATTTCCCAACATTCTCTGCACATCCGCGACTACATTCCTATCCCTATCCCTACAAAAGGGGAGCCCGATGCATTTCTATTGGTTTGGCTTTGCACTTTTCGGTAGAATTTCCCTTCATAATAATAAACCCTTCAGTAAGATTCAATTTGCTGACTCTCACGTTTTCTCCACAACCATTTTTTTACACAATCGGGTTTCCTCTTCTCCTTGTATCGTCTTCTCCCCTAACGCTGCTCGCGTTGCAAGTAACTGAAGCGTTGCCATACGTACAGCGTTCTTTTCATCAATGGCCATACGGCACTCTTCGTCGTACCATGTGTTTTCTATAAGCGATTGGTCATAACCAGGTACGGTTTCTGTAGCAGTTTCCATAGAGTGGGAAATGTACTTCTACTGCGCTTCACGATCATGAGTCGGGGGTTCCTTCTCCGTGAGAAGCTGAGTGACCTTCTCTGCATAGGCCGTGGCTACCTCTTATATTTGCAGATTACCGATGTCGATGTTTCTAAATGTCTGGTTTCGTACGACTTTCGTCCTGCTTAACCTTGTGCGAACCTTTGCTTCAACGAGGCAGAGATCCGAATCGAACATCCGACCATGACACTAGTGGATTGTCTTCCATCAATTACCAGGTGATCACTCTGGTAATTCGTCTGTTGATCAGGGGCAACGTCGAACGATTATATCATTTTAAACATTTTTTTCGCCATCGACACATTTGTGGATACAGGATGCTCGTTCTTGCTTTATATCAACATGAACAATCAAATTTTAATCCTGAGACGAAATGATTTTCTTCCAGTGTATTCGTTTCTGTTGAATATTATTTAGGATAAGATTTCTCGCGTTTCTACACAATATGTGTGTTTTTTTCTACCTCGCTAAAGTTAATTCTGTGTCAAAAAGGAAAAACGTCTTAAGTGCACTTAGCAAAATATTGATTAAGTGCACTACGATAACCACTGGGGTCTCAATTACCTCCAGATCCATTTTTTTTTAATTTGACTTATGTATCACGAAGTCATACACCAGATATTGATTTCATATCTAATTAAATGTCAGATCTTCTTATGGAAAATATCTCCTAAAGGTGCTCACCTAAAAAAGTCGAAAATGCACATAAGTCCTTTTTCCTTTTCAGCACAGAATTATAGGTTAATTTGTACCGGACAGCTAAGCGATATTAAGTGGCATTTCAATTGTCCACTTAAATTCCGACTTGAGCGATGACAATGTTGACACAGGTTCAATTTCAAGTAATGGTAACATAAAGCTATCTGAGATACATTTTTGTTATCATTCCTTGCGAATGAAAATGTTATCAAGGACAGACTCAAACGAAGAAATTGGCTTACACATTTTAAGATAAATTTTTTCACCTATTACAGCAAATGTTGCCATATTTCGAAGTATTAAGTGTGGATCGTTTTATTTGGAATGTATAATGGAATAAAAAAACAGCCTTAATCTCTTGAAAACCATTCCAAAGTCGGAGGATGTACCTATATACAGTAGAATGATATAAGCGTTTCCTAACACTTCAGAAAAATCGTTAGCTTTCTGCATTCAATGAATAGTAGTCTTTAAACCTAAAACATTTCACTGGGATGCCTAACCCTCGGCACTGGTGTAACCTCATTTGCCCAAGAATGACAGACGTACAAAGTATGTTTATTAGTGTTGTAGTTGTTGGTGATGGCGATGGTGCTGTAGTTGTCGTTTCTGGTCTCAATGTTGAATTCCAACTAATCTTATTCGCTGAATTCATTCGTAATCTCATTAAATTTACATATTAATCAAGGGATTTTAATTACACTTACACTACAATCATACAAACAAACACATATGAACATTTGAACACACTGGAGTCATCAACGTCATCATCATCTTCTTCATTTGTGCCACCACCAACCAAAGGTTTTACTTGTACGGATGACGTCTTCAACTGCACTCTCTTCCTATAACTAAGCTAAGGAAGTGGCAAAGCATTTGGGTGATGTGTGGCACACGAAGCAGAAAGAGAAGGATTGTACATTTTGGTGCTTTATTTAAATAGACTGAAATTTACACTCTTGGACAGATGTGTGAGTGAACGGATAAGTCCGCCGCCGCGTGTGTGTTCAGTGAAATCTCAAAAGGATATTGAGATACAGATACGTAAAACACTTACCCGCAACAACAGTACGAAAACAACAGCAACACTACTATCTGCGTCTACTTTGCCCCAGTCCTGTTCGTCTTGTGCTCTTTTGTGGATTGTGTGTATATAAATTTGCTTACGACATGACCAAGCTAATGTACTCCTTGGCACAGTGGTGAGCAATGAAATAAATGTGGTAAAAAAACACTACTCAACAAAATGAAAAAAATTTCATGTACTCCGGATGCGATAATTTTTTCTGTGTAGATAACCTTGACATGAGCTCGAAAAACGCAATAAAAAATTTTTTTTTCGTTTGGTTTTTTTTTGTTTTTTTTTTTTAAATTTTAAAAATTTTTTTTGGGTTAATTTGTTTTTGTATGAAAAATTGTTTCAGCAGCTAACAAATCTCGTCAAAATATATACTAAATGGATGGTAGTAGACCCCAAAACATAAATAATGTGCGTCTTCATTCATCGGCTAGCTACAGCGGTCGTAATCGGTTGTTGAATCAGGAATTTTACAAAATTTTACCGAAAATTTACAAGTGAAAGCCCCTTAAAGCATTTTAAAAAAATATTAATTCACAGAGTGCATTTTTTTTTGTATTTTATACGCAATGTGGCAGGTTTTAGAAATCAAACAAGCTACTTTTTAAGAAAATCCATCAATTAATAATGAAGTTGTGAATTTTTACGCTAAAGCCCTCAGAATCTACTTTTTAGTTCGAACATTGCATTTTACCTTTGAAATTATCTCACTAGTCAACCATATGAAAAAATGTCATGTACTTCTAATGAAGTATTTTTTTCTGTGTAGATAACCTTCAGATGAGCTCGAAAAATACAACAAAAACTTTTTCTATGGTAAGATTTTTTCTTTTTTATTAAAAAAAAAATTAAAATTTGTTGGGTGACAAAAATATCGTGAATTTTTTCGCTAAAGCCCTCAGAATCTACTTTTTATTTCGAACATTGCATTTTACCTTTGAAATTATCTCACTAGTCAACCAAATGAAAAAATGTCATGTACTTCTAATGAAGTATTTTTTTCTGTGTAGATAACCTTCAGATGAGCTCGAAAAATACAACAAAAACTTTGTCTATGGTAAGGTTTTTTCTTTTTTATTACAAAAAAAAATAAAATTTGTTGGGTGAAAAAAATATGTGACTTTAAATTAAAAAACAATTCGATATATGTACAAGAAATTATCCTAAGGATATCAACATTAATTAATTATTAAAAAGTTTTAAAAAAAATGTCTAAACACAAAAATAATTATGTGCTTTTGTCTTTCTTTTATATTGTTGTGGATCTGTTTCTCTTATCAGGAACCAGATATAGTCCCCCATCATAGCTTCGTTCCAAAATCCTTGGTATCGATGCTCTATTTCTTTCATTTGCCGATGAAAACGCTCGCCATGCTCGTCACTCACATCGCCCAGGTTGTCCGGAAAGAAGTCCAAGTGCGAGTGTAGAAAATGTATCTTAAGCGACATATTTGCTCCAATTTTTTTTATAATTTTGGAGTAGTTGTTCGACGATCTCTCTGTAATTTGAGCTTTTGTTGTTTCCAAGAAATCCGGAAACAATTTGCCGAAATGAGTTCCAAGCTGCAGCTTCATTTGGTGATAAAATGTGCTCAAACTGTTGGCCTTGCAACAACTTTTTAATTTACGGCCCGTCGAAAACGCCTTCCTTAATCTTTGCCGACGAAAGGTGAGGAAAAGTGGTTTTTAAATAGGCGAACGCTTCACCATCTCTGTTGAGCGCTTTCACGAATTTTTTATGAGTCCGAGCTTTATGTGAAGAGGTGGGAGAAAAACATTTTCCTTTTTTATGAGTGGTGTATATTTCACGTTGTCGCTGCCGGGGATGAAGTTAACTCGTTCTGTCCAACTCCTCCTGGTGTAATGATGTTGACGATCGCGGCTGTCCCAAAGGCAGAGAAAACAACAGTACTTTGTGAATCCACCTTGTAATCCAGAAAGGATACCGATAACCTTAAGGTCGGCACAAACTTTCCAATCGTGCCTCTTATAGTTAAGGCACTTTAGTAGATTGTCCATGACTTTGTATGTTTCCTTGGTGTCAACGGCATGAGCAATTGGAATCGAGGGTTTCTTGTTGCCGTTGTGCAGTAAAATTGCTTTAAGGCTCTGCTTGTTGCTGTCGATGAAAAGACGCCACTCTCCTGGATCGTAAGAGTACCCGAGTTCACCAAATAATCCGCGAATGTCCTTACAAAAACAGATGTTGCCTTTTTTTGTGTAGTACCTTGCGTATGGTTCATGACGCTTCCTGTAGGTTGTTGTCACCACACCAGGAGCCAAGAAACCGAACTGTTTCATGCGCGAACCCAATCGTTCAGTTTTGCTTGCTAACATAAGCGTTGACCTCCATGCAATGTATATGTTGACTAGCATTCTGATGTGGTTTCTACTGTCTCCGGATCTGATGTTGGATCTATCGCCTCATTATTAGATGCCCATCTTGAAACGGACGGTTGCGGGTCCACTGGTTCTTCGGAAAATGGCACTAGAAAAGTCACTGTTGAAACAGCAGCGTAAGTCCATCGTATATTTTTTCCCACGCCGGTTTTTTTTGCTAAGACAGAAGTAGCAATCTGTTACATGGCAAAGCGGTTCCAAACCATTGGCATGATGATTCTCGGCTGTCGTCTTAAAGAATTTCAATAATAAGTTATATATGTTCTTGAATTTCGTAATCTACACTTACCTTGAGTCAGCTAGCTGTACGTAGCACCTTGGACATAGAGCACTTGGTGTCCACCGCTCATCTATGTTTGAGACCTGTAAATTGAAGCTCTCTTCAAATAAATCTCTCAATTTAGGTGAAAAACAACGCTTGTTTTTTTCAGAAACGTATTCTCCGCACATATAACAAAAATTACTTGGATTGGTATTGCATTCAAATCCTCGCGAACGTTTGCTCATTTTGAGGTTACTTGCGAAAGTAAGTGATATTTGGCAATGTTCATCCTTAAATACCTAAAATAAAATCAGGCACAACAGGTAGTGGTTAAGGTAGTTGCAGATGTAGCAGAGTGACCAACAAAACGCATTGTTGCGTAGTGACATTACTACCTTCCGTTATTATTTTGTAAACATACCCATGTGCAATATCTATAAGTGATACATACCAGCAAAGGTGCGCATACATTGAGCCATCCCTCACTGCGATTGTTGCATTTTTCAAGCTCATCTGAAATTTATCTACACAGAAAAAAATACTTCATTAGAAGTACATGACATTTTTTCATTTGGTTGACTACTGAGATAATTTCAAAGGTAAAATGCAATGTTCGAACTAAAAAGTAGATTCTGAGGGCTTTAGCGAAAAAATTCACAACTTCATTATTAATTGATGGATTTTCTTAAAAGGTAGCTTGTTTGATTTCTAAAACCTGCCACATTGCGTATAAAATACAAAAAAAAATGCACTCTGTGAATTAATATTTTTTTAAAAAAAAAAAATTTTTAAAAAAAAAAAAAATTTTTAAAATTTAAAAAAAAAAACAAAAAAAAAACCAAACGAAAAAAAAAATTTTATTGCGTTTTTCGAGCTCATGTCAAGGTTATCTACACAGAAAAAATTATGGCATCCGGAGTACATTTTGACTGTTGACTAGTGTAATTGATGATTGATTGATTTGATTCCCTTTGTATTACACTAATAATTTTGTAAATAAATACATAGATTAATAATGCATACAGTTCGAGTAGAAGCAGCGAGGTGAGTTATTCACAATATTTACATTTGTACTTTATAAATTTTTAATCTCGCACGAACAAAAATGATTCTCAACCGATCATATGCGTCTATGCCTCCATGTAATGAGCAACAGAGTTTTACAACCTTATCGCGCTGTTCCCAGGGAGCGAATCACAAGTGAACGTCAACATACTGACTGAAGCTCCGAAGTCAGTTCTTCCGAAGTTTTCATTGCCATAGGAAGTGCGTGTATAAAAAATTTCGAAAATTTCGTGAACCTACAATTTCGTTAACCTCTTATTTACTTGGTACTCAGCTCTTTGCGTACATTTCGTAAGCCCAATAAATTACAGGGTTGTTACGCCAAATTTATTTCGTCCGAAAGTAATTCTTTGCTAATTGTTTTGGACCGGAATTTTGGCATTTCGATAATTTTAACAAACTAAAGTAATGAGTTAAAAATGAACAGGAGTGCGAAAAGGAAGCTATTTCAGAAAATATAGGTATGTTATTTCAGCAAACAGTATGTCAGCCATTTTATCAACTCGGAAAAAAAATGTTTGTTAGGGCAGTTAATTTGCTGTAATAACAAAGAAATTGCCTGCTGATAAGTAGCGCACATTAGATGCTATTAACCAGTGTGCACCAAAATGGATTCGAATCTGTTTCGACCCCATCGCGAGTTCGTAAGAGCATGAAAAAGCGAAATATGTGAAATCGAATCCGTTACGCGTTCGTAAAAACGTAAGAAAATCGAATCAATGAAATTGCGATTTGACAAATCAGTTTCGATCCCGTGACGAGTCCGTAAGAACGTATACAAGTGAATCAAAGAAATTTGCGACTTGGCAGATCCGCTTCGATTCCGTTACGTGTCCATAAAAAGCAAATCAGTGAGATTGCGATTTAGAGGATCAGTTTCAAGCCCGTTACGAGTCCATGAAAACATAAAAAGCGTAGCAACGAAATTGCGATTTCCCGGCTACCGCTACACGCTGAAAATTTTGAATTTTGTTGGTGTTTGGATGCAATTACAACATGTTTGTAGCTTGTCCAAAAGTATAGTATTCTTGTGTTCAAACACATTGTGTTTGATTTTCAATATTACATGTTTCAGATACAGTGATTATCTTGTTATATTATTGATATAGATTTTGAGACCGAAATGAAGATTTGTTTGTTGAGAACTGCTGAAAACCAAATCGTGACGGACAACATAGAAGCAAAAAAACAGAAGATATTCAATTCATTAAACCAATGTTTGCAAACATATACTACGTTTATACGGTGGACTATATCGCGATATCATATCACGATACGTCAAAAAAATACACGTATAAACGCTTTAGCGCGATATAAAGTTTGTCACGAAAGTTTACTATGATTTCGCTCCATATCACGATATTCTATTTGTGAGTTGCCACCTAGCATCACATGGCTGTTTGTATCATGATGTGTTGAATATCGTATAAACAGGAACATGGGGATATGATGATATGATTGATATTGCGATAAGTGTCGTATAAACGAGGTAATAGACATGTTTCCTGCTTTAAAAAAATGGATTCACGTTACATCTCATGAAGGAAGGAATTGGGGAGATCTTATCACGTACCAGTAAGCTGGTTCACCTACACCTAAGCTCACGTACAGTTTTCCACCGGTTCCGAACGGTATTTTTGACAAGCTTGTTCATGGCTAAATACTCGTTAGTGTCGCCGTCACAAAGAGAAGTGACCGCCATCGAAAGAAATTTAAGGTGGTCAGAGCAGGGATCGAACCCACGTTTTCATGCACAAGAGCCGTGGACACTACCATTGCACCACCGACGGCCATTGTCCTGCAATACGTTGAGTGTACGAGTCCGCAGATACATGCAACATAGAACCATTGAAATTGGTATTTGGCGGATCTGTTTCAAACCCGTTACGAGTCCGTGAAAATATTAACACGAAATGCGATTTTGGGGAAGCAAATTTGGAATTAAAAACATCTCGTGAGGTTACCAAGCACGTATTTCGGTCAAGAGATGCCCAAATCCACGACCCCCTCCACAGCAGATATTTTAGGCCAAAAATTTTAAAGTCTCAGATTCATATCTGAGTTGCTAAAACACAAAATCTAAAACAAAAATTGGCTGACAACGAACATTAGAACGAATCCCTTTCGAATCCGCAAATATTGATAAAAGTGAATCCGTCTCGAATCCATTTTGTTTAAAACAACTCACGGGAAAGAAATTCGAATATTTGCGAGTTCGAGACGGATGTGAGAAAGCAGAAAAACGATCTGCTTTTTTGACAGTTTCATACGTAAACGGATTCGTTATTTTTGACAAGAGTTTCATACGTAAACGGATTCGTTATATTTCCGTAACTGCTTTCCATTTCGGACAAAATATACGAAGAAGTGAGTCCGTTTCGTTTTCGAAACGAATTCATATGACACACTGGGCAATAGCTAACTT
The DNA here is from genome assembly GCA_963931995.1 of Phaonia tiefii. NCBI lineage: Eukaryota > Metazoa > Arthropoda > Insecta > Diptera > Muscidae > Phaonia > Phaonia tiefii. The sequence goes on from OZ008371.1 coordinate 41,491,078, forward strand.
TATTTTTTTGCGAGTGTCAGCTCATAGATTCTGAACTCGGCAGAGATCTTTTGATTTAACTAGTAGATCAACATCTTAAGTTCCTAATATCTATACAATTTGTATTGACTAAATGTATCCTTCAACCACTGTGCGGTGTTAAGGTTTTTCAAATATATCGAGTGCGGAACAATGTAGTGGTGATGGGGGGGAGTTTCGTTCAATATTTGTTACTTTCGAGAAGTGTGCGGTCGTTTTGTTAATTTTCGTAAACTCTCTTATGTGACGCTTTTGGCGTTTACAATTTTCCTTCAAATGTCGTACCTTTCCGCCGCCGCCGTGCTTCTTCTTTTTGCATAATATGCAACCGTATGTGCGATTTACTTAAAATTTCCTTGATACCTCCTTTTGCATTTTGGACGACGGCAGTGCTTCCTTCTCCTCCCATTTGGTGTTGGGCAAATGAAATTCCTGCTACACTCACTCTCGCACACACTGAGTAGTGTACATTTTCAGTTTTGTGATATTCAAAATGTAATTTAATTGGACTTTTTGCAATATGTTCCATATGTACAAATGTCTGTCTGTCTGACTGACTGTATTGATGTCTGTCTGCATGTTTGTTACTAGGTTTTGCTCGTCTGTCCGTGTGGCCTTCTTAGCATTTCACTGTGGTCGCCCGCCACATTTAGATTTGTGTTGGTTTCTTTCTTCTCTACCATCGTTATGGCCAGGATATTCTAGTAGGTGGTTTGTTGTTTGTGTTTGCAATCGGTTGGGGGGTATTCTTGTCTTCAAGACTTTGTCTCTAAGAAAATGTTGCACGGTTGCAATTGTTGTTGCCGTCGCCGTTGCCATTTGAAATTACATACATGTATTTGCGTGTCAAGCGTAAATGCAAATTTTCGTAATAAATGAAATTGTATTACGAGGAAGTGTATCTGCGTTCGCTGCTCCGTCATATCTCAGTAGTCAATATATGTGCGGTTGAAAAGAGATTTCATTAAAGCTAAATTGTGTAATTAATGAAAAAACTGAAATTAAATGCTTTGATAATAATATCCAATAGAAGTAAATAAAATCAAAAACCCCACTGGGTGCACAAATGTCATTCAGAAAAAAAACTGGTGATTTTCAGTTGTCCATTACCCAATTTCAAACACAAAATTTTAAAAATGTAAAATTTTTGATGTGTTAACATCTATAGGTGGGGGTATGGACTAAACTCACAAAGTGAACACATACAAACACAGTTTGTCTGACTGCGATCACACATTGTTTGGCGTTAAACTCCTCCGAAACGGCTGCAGCGATTAGGATGAAATTTTGTGTGCATATCGGGTAGGTCTCAGAATCGGCCAACATCTATTTTCATAACACTAAATGATAATAAAAAGGTGTTAACACATCGCCCGTGAGTACTAAGACTCATTGGATCTTTTTTAAATAATAAATGTTCTTCTCATTTGCCGATATTTACGCTTGCAAGAGGAAATCTTATATTATATTGTGTATTTATTCATTACCAAATTGCAATTTCATTTCTCTCGATGTCAAGTGAAAAAATATATTTTCTAATGTTCGAAACAAAACAACGACCACAATTAAATATTATTAAACTTCAAGTAATAGGTCTCAATTTGAATTGAAAAAATTCGATTTGATATTTCGAAGTAACAAAAGAATTTTTTAAAATTCTGTTATATCCCATTATAATTAACACCCGAGTATAACTATAGCAGGTAAAGGGGTTTTCAACAGAGACGCTACAAAAGTAAATCGATAGGGACAGCAAACGACGCCATATTTTTTCCCGCTCTTTTGACATTTCTCTTCAGTAAGGTTTGCCATTTCATCATGGCAAGATATACGAGCCAACAACGAGTCGAAATTATTACAATTTACTACCGAAATTTGGAGCCAGTGGCCTCAAATTTAAGAGCGCTACGTCCAATTTATGGTCGTCATAATAGTCCTACCAGATCAACAATTGACCGTCTAGTGGAAAAATTTGAATCCACAGGCACAGTAGAAAATGTTCCCGTGCCAGTGAGACAAAGAAGTGCCCGTAGTGTCGAGAATATTGCTGCCGCTGTGGCTTCAGTTCAAGAAAGCCCAAATGTGTCTCTCACACGTCGTTCTCAAGCGTTGGGCATCTCTGTGACGTCGTTGTGGCGAATTTTGCGAAAAGATCTTGGCCTACATCCTTACATTATCAAATTGACGCAAGAACTGAAGCCGCTTGACCACCATAAGCGTCGTATGTTCGTGAATTGGGCTGATTTTCATCGGAAAATCATTCGGATTTTCATCGGAAAATCATCTTCAGCAATGAGGCTCATTTCTGGCTGAATGGCTTCCTCAATAAGCAAAATATGCGTTATTGGTCAGACAGCAATCCACACGTAATCCATGAGTCTTCATTGCATCCCGAAAAAATACGGTTTGGTGTGGTTTATGGGCCGGCGGCCGTACTTCTTCCGTGATGATCAAGACCGGCACATTACTGTGAATGCGATTCGCTACCGTTCAATGATAACCGAATATGTTTGGCCCCAATTGGATAATATGGACTTGGAGGACATGTGGTTCGAACAGGACGGCGCCACAAGCCACACAGCGAATGCCACAATCAATTTATTGGAAACCAAGTTTGGTGAACGTGTTATCTCACGAAATGGCCCAGTCGATTGGCCGCCTCGGTCGTGCGATTTGACGCCGTTAAATTATATCCTGTGGGGCTACGTCAAGTCTATGGTCTATTCCAACAAGCCAGCGACGATTGATGACCTTCGTACGAATATCGAACGTGAAATTGCAGCAGTATCGGCCGATTTATGCTTGAAAACTGTCGAAAATTGGGTTCAGCGTCTGGGCTTCTGCAAGCGTGCCCGTGGTGGCCATGCAAAAGAAATCGAGTTCCATACATAATGGCATCGAACGTACTAGCACAGGAATAAATTTTGTAGCGCTCGTATTGAAAAACCCTTTATAAAAAGAATCCAATGAGTTAGAACTAACGGACGATGTGTTAACACCTTTTTGTTACACGGTACCTGTTGGATTTCTATGAACACATTAGTAAATGTTACATTGGAAAATAAAAGCAGAGTTCAATCATATGATGACGTTACAGTTAAATAATGCTTTAGTACTTAAAATTTTTTAAAAACCGGTTCAAGTACATGTGTCGTTATTTTCTGGCTTATCCACACAATACAACTATTCGCTGCCGCTACATCAGTGTGTGTTTTTTCGCAGTCTGGCAATCTGTGTTTCGCAATCGCACAAATCTGTGTTCTATATAGGGGTGGGTCACCCTTATCATTTAGGGGTATAGCAAGTAGATGTTGGGCGATTCTGAGACCAACCCGATATGCACACAAAATTTCATACTAATCGCTGCAGCCGTTTCGGAGGAGTTTAACGCCAAACAATGTGTGATCGCAGTCAGACAAACTGTGTTTGTATGTGTTCACTTTGTGAGTTTAGTCCATACCCCCGCCTATAGATGTTAACACGTCAAAACTATATCCAGTTATAAAAACTAAACAAATAAAATCTGAAATCAAATTTATGAAAACAAAGGCATGATGTGTGAAATTTCTTTGATCAGCCACCAAGTGCTGCATTCAGTGATCCAAGCCGAGCCACCGGGTTAGCACCGCTGTGGGTTTTTTTTCGAGACGATAGCCGCCGTCATCTGCCTAAATCGACGTGAAACACGAGCGGGCAGACGCCGATAACACTAGTTTGCAGCCATTTTGTTTTAATACTGTGCCCAATTTATTTAATGTATTTTCTAAGTTCGAAATCCTAATAAACAATTTGTATGTATAATTTTTATTTATTTTTTCTATCCGTTGCACACTGAGGCAGATTGGAAAAAACACGGTAATAATAACACAACTTTTAAAGAATTGTTCATGCGCCTTGAACGATGCTGTACCCCTGATGTTGACGCCGCTCAGCTTCCCCACTGAAGCGTGCAAAATACGGTGGTCAGCTGTATTTGGAGCTTTTTCCGTTTCCACTGCTATATTGTTCAAATAATTGTCGAAATCTGAACGGACCATGTAACCCACTCTTCGTGCTGATTGCCGACTGTCTGATTTTAACTACCTCTTTTGGGTTGGTGACGTCGATCGTATACGACTATTGTGCAGGCTTTCACGTTTCCGAATTTCTGTGCAGGATTCTGTTCTAATTCAAGGTTTACTCACACATCGTTTTTACTCACACATCTTTAAGAATTATCGTGGAATTTTGAAGCTACATGCTAAAAAAACGGCCTCTGTAACATATTCCACTTCAAACATATATATGTTTGGAAGTCCCAAACTCAGGTGTATTTAAATGCAAACACTGACAAATATGTATGCTTTTACGTGGAAATATATGCGTGTTTCATCCCAAACATCCATATACTTACGTGGAAGCATTCGCGTGTTTCTCCCAAACCTCCATATACTTATGCGTATTTGGCCCCAAACATAATAATATTTAGAAACGAATTATTCTTCCTTTATTTATTTATTATAATCAATTTTATCAACATATATCCACATTTATAAATAATTAATACAAAAAATTAAAAGATTTAAATAATTTTTACATTTGCTTGCATTGAATGCATTATTTGTTTTGTTTTGAATCTGCTGCTCTGTTGTTTCTCCTTTCTTTGTTGTCTATCACGTTTTTGTCTTCAGAAGGTTTCAACTATGCATTGGTTAGCACTATACATTCGTACACGAACAATATACTTATATACAAATCTAGTTCATGCCAGACAACCGTGTATTAATTACTTGTGTTTTATTTTTGTCATATTTCACAAATGGTCCGCCATTCCGATTTTTTCAGTAGAACTTCGGCCAGAAAAAGGGATTCACGTGGTTGCCCTCTCCAGTTTCTTTCCTCAAAATCGTTTCTCACTTTGGTGGCACACATAAATATATGCGAAACACATACACAAAAACCAAAGCAACATCACAAACCATTTAACCGTCCTAGCGTTTGTTTATTCTTCCTTCACTAATCAAGCGCTTTTGATATCCTCTGTCCGATGAAACCTTGACGACGGAATACATGAACTTAAAACGCAATACATCACGCGCATTCAGGAATATTTATGAATCACTCACTGAGAGAATAATACAAAACTATACATCCACACTTAAAATATATACACACTCGTTGCCCGTCTTTTATTCTCTTGCTCTCGAGAGAGCATAAAAAGTGCAACAAACACTGCTGTATTTGTATCACAAACACAGATATATTTGGCTCGCAAACACATATGTTATAACATATTAATCATTGTGTCTCAAACATGTAATATTGAATAGCAACCACAATGCGTTTGGGCACGTGTATATTATATTTGCGACAAGCTCCAAACACATGTTATATTTGCATCCAAACAACAAAACACGACAGATTTTGCAGCGCGTATAATACACACCTTGGGGCATCTTGTTTTCGGAAGACACATCAGGCTACATTTCAATACAATCTTAGTTTACTGTGGTGTGAAGTTTAGATAAACAGCAGCTAAATAAGACCTCTTAAAAATCTTCTCGCATTTCATTCAAATTACCTCCATTTGCAGTTTGATCCCAACTACAATGTAATAGAGGTGAGTTAAACTAGAGGTATTTTCTCGACTATTTCAAGAGGAAGAGATCTTGCTCATATGTTCCCCTAAAATATATACTACAAGCAACGACGAAGAAAATTACCATAAAATGCAACAAAATGTACTGACAACCTTAATAATAAGGTGGTCGTGGACAATATAGTTGATTTTTTTCCTTTTAAATCCTAATACCCAATGTCCTGGTCTTTCAACATTCACATTCATTTGCAATTGCAATTCATGTTTAAATCATCTCCAACCCACTATTATGACACACAAATCTCTACAGCTTCCTCGAGTGCATATCGGTTTAGTTCATAATGAACGGGTCTGCAAAAAATAGTCGTGTAGAAGAAGAACAACACAAATTATGAATTATGTTTATTCGAAATTAGTTTGCCATCTCTCAACATTAACCACACATTTTCAATAGAATCGGACATCGAACCATACAGAAGTACAGGCGAAGATACAGAGTTAGTCAAAAGGAAGTATGTACCTAAATTTGAAAAGGTGGCGCAAAGATTAATGCGCGTGACTATTGCACATGATCACGTGGGTTCAATCCTTGGTCTGATTATCTTGGTTGGTTGGTTGAAAAGTCTGCACGACCGCACGGTATCTAGCACGCTTAGGCTAAAGAAGCCCATTGTGATACCTGCAGTTTCCTCTATAGCAACTATTGACTAGTCGTCTAGCCAATTTGCCCTTTCAATGAATTTGTCTATAAGACCTACAGGAATATCCTGTAGGGCTACGGTGCTAACTAAATGTGTTCCGAATATCCTACTTCTCAGTCCTCCCAGAGCAGGGCAATCCAAGAGAAGGTGTTCCTCTAAGTGTTCCTCTTATTGTGGATAACCTGTCTCTCGGCAAGTTAAGTGGTTGCCTAGTCCTCTTCCTGTCCACCAGTGGCCAGAGGACCCTTGCTTGTTTGCAAGTTGTTGTAAGTGTCCACTTGTCCTTGAATATATTATGAATATATAAGTCCATCCGTGAAAAATGTGATATTACTGGTGTCTCCTTGGTGTGACTTTTCCCAGGTATTCCTGTTCGGAATGGAAGTCCTTAGATTTGTCGCTGGTAGAAAGTAGGGGACACAGTAGTCAGTTTTTACGGGAATATTGTTGATCCGGTGTAGTAATTCGGCGTGTCCGGAATTATCTTACATTTCAATCAACCACGGACACGTCGCTTAGTGGTGGAATACTATCGCGTAATGTTCCTTCAAATGGCTGTCCAAGAACCTGATCAGATTCGGTGAAAAACTATAGATCCGAATTAGTAAGTCTAAACCAAGAAAGATTAAGACAAGATATAGATTTTGGCGTGTATAAGACACCATATCTTTAGTAAATAACGACATATATCCAGTTAAAAAAAATAACATACACTCACAGAAATATATCACATTAATGAACTGCGTTCGGGGAATGTAATAGTGGCAAACGAACATTTCGTGGATGAAAGAAATCATTTCGTTTGTGATAAAAACATAAAGCGTTTAACAGAACTGAGAAACGTTTGAAACAAATAATAAATAATACCTGTACACTCAGAAGTTTACGAGAGTTTAACAATATTTCCACTAACCGTTCTTTCGTTTATAGCAAACGACTCATAGTAACGCTAAACTAAAAATAAATATTGCGAGAAACCAAAAATGTTTACTTCAATTTTAGTTGTCTTTGATCCGAATAATTTTTAGAAAATTTTATTTCTTTTTAAGATATCAGATCATGGCAAACAGATCAATGTTTACGACAAAAGACTTGTATTTCACTGTATTCGGTGTAATGGGGATAGAAAGGTATCCTCATTAACACCAGTATTTTACTGGCTTTGATACATAAATCTATTTTGTGATTCCGCTTTCCCTGAAATAGAGTTGAACTAAGGCTACGTCACTGCAACATCACCCGTCTTTGCATTGAGGCATCGCAAACGATGCCCGAAATCTTACAAAACCTTAACCCTTTGACAAGCATACATTTTACGAAGAAAAGATTTTATTTTTTTTAAATTATTTTATTGGCCTATGTAATTATAGCAACGGCGCAAAGAATTGAGCCACAATTTTTTTTTGTTTTTGTCACATTTGTATCCATTTCAGCTAAAAGGCACGAATATTTGTCAAACGTTCGCTCCGTTAATGTAAGCACATTCAAATTAGACCTAAAATTTGTTGAAATGTGTGGCCCTTTTTTGACCCTTGGCGTCCCTTTGTAGTAAGACCACTTTCGATACTATTTGATGGATCATAAAATAAATAAATAAATGGTTTCCCATTACATCCCATGAAGGGACTGGGGAGAACTTCTCACAATCACTGAGCTGTGCGCTTTCCAGTTTTCACTCACTGATTGGGACCTACAGTTTTACACCGATTCCGAACGGTAATTTGAGAAGCTTTTTCATGGCTAGATACTCGATAGTGTCGCCGTCACTATGCGAGGTGACCGCCGCCGAAAGAAATTTTAAGGTTGTCTGTTGTCGTCAAATGGTTAGGAATACGATTTGCTTGTTTGTTTGTGTTGCAAGAAGGCATTATTTCTTGAAGAGACAAGAGAGTAGAGATACCCAAAAAAGTGCACCAATTCATGAACGTATGATCCTTTGAGTGTATGCGTTTGTGTATACGCTGATTCGGTTATACCAAGCGGTCTTTTTAGTTGCCGCAAAAGAAAATTATGCAAATTTTGAGATAAATGACAGATCGTTTACAACAAATGAATCGAATTTAAAATACAAGTTTTTTTATTTGTGGGAAATTTTTCAGCTTTTACGGTCAACCAAACGAAATATTTTGCCCATCATCATAATATTATTCAACACAAGCGGAATATTTTTAGGGCAACAGAAATATCTTCAAGCCAAACGAGCTTTACAAATTTTTGCTTTTACAAAATGTTGGACTAATTTTGTTCCATACATCTAATGTCTATCATTCACTTGTTGACTTAATTAAAATTTTTTACACTCTTTCGTTTACAACAACCGGTTTTCTATATTTGCCGCAAAAGTAAATTATTCACATTTTGTGGATAAATGATAGATTGTTTACAAGAAATGAAATGTATTTACGATACAAAGCTTTTTAAAATATATCGCAACGCAATATTTGTGCGGCAAAAAAAATTGTTTTGTGCCAAACGGCTTTTTTTTTCAAAATTCCGCACTATTTGAATTTTCATTCATTCATTCACTTGCTGACTTAATTCAAGACGTTTCACTTTTCCGTTTATATATATTTGCCGCAAAACTAAATTATGAAATATCTAGTTTATTTATAACAAATGAAACTACTTTACGGAACTGTGAAAATCAATTGAAAGTTCGTTTATAACAAATAAATCGACTTTACGATACAAGTTTTTTATTTGCGTAAAATTTTTCAGCTTTAACGGTCATTCAACCGCAATAGTTTCACAAAACATAATATTACTCAATATAAGTGTAATATGTTTGGGGCAAACGAAATATTTTTGTGCCAAACGTAGGTAAATTCTTTTTTTCAAAATTCTGCTCAATTTTTGTTCCGCACAGCTACTGAGTATCGTTTACATGTTGGTTTAATTTTAATCTTTCCACTTTTTCGTTTACAGCAAACGGATTTACTTTTTTGCCGCAAAAGTGAATTATGAAAATTTTGGGGTAGTTCAAGTTCGTTTACAACATAGGAAATGATTTAACGGTACAAGTTTTTTATTTGCGGGAAATGTGGCAGCTTGTCAGATTCCAAGACAACGAAATATTTTTCCCGAAACAATATCATTCAATGCAAGTAATCTATTTTTGTGGTAACAGGAATATTCATGTACCTAGCGAGCTACATAATTAATTATTTTTTTTCAAAATTCTGGCCAATTTTTGTTTCATACATCTAACATGAATCATTCACTTTTTGACTTAATTTAAATCTTTTCACTTTTTTGTTTACTGCAAACGGTTCTTCTTATTTGACGCAAAAGTAAAGTATACAAAATTCTGGGGTAGTTCAAAGTTCGTTTACAACATACGAAACGATTTTATGGTATAACTATTTTATTTGCGGTAAATGTGTTACCTTTTACTGTCATCCAAACAAAATGTTTTTTCACGAAACATAATATTATTCAATGCCAACGGAATATTTTTGGGGCAAACGAAACTTTTTGGGGCAACTGAAATATTTTTGCGCCAAACGATCATAAATTTGTTTTTCAAACTTCTGGACTATTTTTATGCCATACATATAATGTGTATAATTTGCTTGCTGATTATTTCAAATCATTCAGTGATTATGATTACCGTCGAGTGGTGCATGTAAATTTGTTCAAAAGTGTATCAGCAATCTACAGTTTATGATTGCAATTTTGAAAGTGTCCTTTACATTTCGCTACCTCTGTAGCTCATTGTGGCCACTATCGTGCCTGCCAATTTAGTAATGCAGAATCTATGACCAAACACAGTTAAATGACTTGACTGAAGAGCCACCTTAATCAAGACTACTACTGCCATTGCCATCGTAGTAAAGTGTCTGATTTTCATGTTAAGAAATTTGTATTTAAGACTGTTTCTGTTACTGTTGCCGTTTTTCTTTCTTTCGGTTTTCCCATATACGTCTTGTCTTCTTCCTGTGTATCGCAAATCCTCCGCATTACATACGGCGACTGAGTTAGGAAGCCTTGAGTTCAGTCAACACAATTCACGTTCAAGACCAATTGCCCGCTGGTGCTGGTGAATTCAGTTTAATTTTAATTTCTTTTATGTTTAACTATCATCGGTATCCCAACCGACCGTCCATTCATCTGCGCATTTGCGCAAACGAGTGTTTGTATGGGTTTGTGGTGCGGAGCCGCTCACATGTTAAAATTGGTGACAGCACCACATGGAATCGCATCAACGCTTACCCGTAATACATGAAATTAAACAAGAAGAAATAGAGCAAAAATCAAATGTATATAAACGTATGAATCTAAGTATGTGGGATATACAATTTTTTATAAGGATCCATGTGAAAGGACACTCTATATTATGCAGATCACTTGGCAATCGATTGGAGAATTACGACAGTTATAGAAGTATGCGAAAAGAGTTCACATTGAAGTGGATCATTTCGAATAATTCTTACGGAATAAGTATTAAAAGTCAAAATATGCTACATATTCAGGGAAGAGTCGGAGTTAATTCCTAATATAGTCGCTTGGTAACAAGTCCCTGCCACTTTCGAATTCTCTTCATCAATTACGGTATCACGCAAGTGATTTAAGTTGGTTACATGATAGTCGAGTTTGTCCGTATTCTTTTCCCAGTCACCGCCTCCAAGTAGTATATGGCCGATCCAACTCCATTTTCTTCTACGTATATCCAATTCATAGAAGTACTTCATTAGAAATTTGCTTTGGCCCATTAGATACGGAGTATTTGTCTCAGAAAATGATTGACAAACGTGTGCACCTTCTTCATTGTTATCTTCGTCAAGCTGCAAGTAGTACAACAGTACAATAGTACTGACTTCACACTGCGATTGAATATTCCCAATTTCGTCCCTTCCGATATTCTCATATTGCGCCAGATTTTATGCAGGTTTAGGAATGCAACACCGGTCAATTTTAATCGCCGCGAAGCCAACGTCCTTGGTAATCTTGCATCCTAAACACGTCTTCTATGAACGAACGATCTACGGTTATTGGAGTATTCCGTTCTGTTCGAATGCTCAGTAGCTTTGTCTTCTTTATATTTATTCTCAGTCCTACTTTTTTCGCATTTTCGGAGAGTGTGTTTAACTTGGCCTCGATGTCACTAAATTTGTGGGCCAAGACATATGTCATCTGTCTAGCCGATGTCATCTAGGTGTTTATACATACTTCACTGAATGCCGAACGGTAGCTTGGCATTAGTTGCCTCTATTACATCGTTCGCAAGTAGAAGAAATAATACGGAAGACAATACACATCCTTGTCAAATTGCCGCAGATGGGGTGAAGGGTTGGCTTTTCTTTCCATTAAAACAAACTTTATATGCTGCATCTTTATACAGTTCTCGAAGTTCGAAGTCTACAAAAAGTAGACACAGAGGCGAGTGTAGTTCAACTGATTGTTCTATGATACACGGAATGTATACACGTGGTCGGCACACGAACGACCAGGCCTGTAACCCGTCTGCCCTTTCCGCACAATTTGCTCCGCCGCCGGCGAGATAAGGGTCGCCAATATTTTGCCTATTGCATTGAGCAATGTAATACCTCTCCATTCCTGCACAGCGTTAGATGTGGTCGGCACACGAACGACCAGGCCTGAAACCAGTCTGTTCCTTCTGCACAATTTGCTCCGCCACCGACGAGTTACGCTGAGGTATGAGGGTCGCCATTATATTGCCTATTGCATTGAGCAATGTAATATCCCTCCATCGCCAGAACGCTTAGAACACTTTTCTCTGGATAGTGATAACCACTTCCTCTTTCCATTCCGTAGGAATTTTGTTGTCTATTCATGCACTACTGACGACCGGCGTAATCACATATGCTAACGCTGAAGCACCATATTTCATCAGTTCCGCTAGACTATTATTAGGACCTGATGATTTGTGATCCTTCATTTTACCCATTGCCGCCTCGATCTCCGCTTGCGATCGGAGTTCCGTTGAAATGTCTGTGACGTGAGTATACTGCCGAAGGGGTACGATCTTTATCATCCGGAAGTCTAGATTGTGATGCAAAGAATTCACGCCATCGCTCCGTGCCCTCATTAGTTTTTAATGATGCAATAGTCTTGATGTTGTTGCCGCTCAGTTTTTTTATGAAGACCTGTGTTTACAGCTTTTTCGGTCTTCACCGCCATATTGTTCAGATAATTGGCGTAGTCGGTACGATAATTGTCTCTCAATAATCAACGCTCAACCCACTCTACCTCTGATTGCCAATTGTTTGATTTTAACTGACTCTTCAACGTCGGTGTCTTCGATCGTATTCCGCATATTATTGTGCAGGCGTTCAATATTCCGAATTTCGGTCCAGGATTCTGTACTACTCCAAGGATTATTCATGTATCTTTTCCCACCAAGGACCTTCATCGCTGTTTCCTTCAGCATTCGAACAACGCCTGTCCTGTGCCAAATTGGTGCGTAAAGTTTGATCGTACATCATTGATATGGATGGGTCCAGCAGAGGGTCTGTATTGTATTTTACGATTTACTTTTGACAGCCGCTGGATGGAGACGGGAAGGTGCTTTTTGATATTTGACGTCCAATTTGATTGAAGGTTTGGCCATCAGGCAATTCCCATGTATACTTGTGTATATTTTTAGTTTGGAATTTCGCCGATAAACATTTGATCGCGAGTACAAAAATCTATGAGCCTTTCACCATTGTCATTCCTCACAGTTCAAAGACCATGTCTTCCCATCAGTTCTTGTAAGTTGTTAGAGTCGTTGCCCACTTTGGCGTTGAAATCTCCTAGAATTATTTTAATGTTACTAGTTGGCTATAGAAGTTGTCCTTAGCACTGTCCTCATCGATCTCGTTTCAAGCATTTTTCAAGAATTGAACAGGGATCAGCAAAAGTGGGTGTGGGTAAACGGGAACAAGACACAATTAATGGTTGCGACACCCAGAACGTCCACCCGATTGGATGAAGGGATGGACATTGATAACTATTATGATTTCGAGATAGGAGACGAATGCATTTTCCTGGGATCTGCCGTGAATAGAGGCGATAATTTCAGCCTAGAACTCAAACGGAGATTTGTGATTGCAAACATGTGTTATTTCGGGCTAACAAGGCACTTCAGAGATCAGACCTACTATCGAAAAACGAAGATCCAACTACATCGGACGCTGATAAACCCTGTCTTACTTTATGGGGCAGATTACGAGGTCATATCGCATGCTGATGAAACATCACTGGGAGTCCTCGAAAAAATCTTAGAGAAAAATGCCTCGAAAATATATGGTCCTATAATAGAAAACGACGAGTATCGACTACGGATGAACCACGATCTATACAATATGTATCCCGACATCGACGTGGTTATGCTTTTTTTTATTTTTTCGCGTAGACTAACACTCAGGGAATATCCCCTATAAATGCAGTGCATTGCAGTGGAGTTAGGAAGTGGGGATAGGAGTAGGAGGAAAGAGTGAATAGTGTTTGTTAATGTTCGACTTAAACTTGCAGATATCGTAAGTGATAGGGAATACACTTGCCACTTGAATTTGCCTGCAATGCATAGTCCGATCCACTGGCCAAGTGACAATAAACGGATGTCATTCCTGGATAACCGTGGCATTCAGTTAAATACCCCAACCTCTAGAATGAGACCATGTATCCCAGAGCAACACTTCCCATGACAATATCAGTAGAATAACGATACACAGATAGTATTTCACCGACGCTCCAAGGACGCTCTGCACACGGTCTAGAAGCTCCAAAATGGTCGAAGGAGCCCCAGCCCAAATATGAGAGTTATAGTCCATCTTCGGCCGAATAAATGTTGTGTAGATTTTAAAGAGATCGGATGGCGTGAATAGTCTTTTGCACCGCTTTATAAAGCATAAAGACTTTAAAGCTTTTTTCGACACGGTAAAAATTTGATTATTCCAGCGGATGTCACACTTTACTTTCATGCCTCGAACATAAAGAGCTTCTGATTCCTCAATATCTATACCACCGACAAACTCGATTCCACAGTGTGATTGTGGCATATTCTACACCACTGGGTCTTAGGTGCATTAAACTCGACGCGATTTGCCTGACCCCACTCAGCAACCAAATGGAAATCATGATTTAGCGAATCATTCATTGCCCATCACTTTCCCTGTACCACGGAAAGATTAGGTCGATGAACGATTGAATATGAGTGTCATTAATTACTGTCATCAGCGAAGGAGTAGATAGGGTTCGCAGTCCGACGAAGAAGGTCATTGATAAAAATCACAAAGGGAGAAAAAGGAAACGAACAGAGCCTTGTGGTACCCCCACATTAACCATATACCCATCAGAAGAGTCACGTCGTATCAAACTAGACCATGCCAGTCGAATGCATCAAAATAAACCAGTGCGAACCAGTAGAATGGTCCATATGTGTATATTTTTAGATATTTCATCTATTACTTGTATCATATCGTATTATCGATGGCAGGAAGTTGAACGCATCAATGTCTATATGTAGTTACAACAATGTTGCACAAATTACCCCTTTGTTATTCCCAATAATTATAAGATTTTGAAATTTCCTCTTCACGGTTATCAACTGCAACAGCCAATATCGTATTATATAAAAATAATAATAAACACAGTAGCAGTTCAAATTGGTAATACTTTTTACAACAATATAAATTGAGTTGATATTGAAGGAGATGAAGGATTTGTAGAATAGAAAGCTGAATTTTTGTAATATTTAGTTCAGGTACCTGACGAAGACGAAGAAGAAGACGAAGATGTAGAAGAAGACGAAGATGTAGAAAAAGACTAAGACTAACACTATGACTATGACTATGACTATGACTATGACTATGACTATGACTATGACTATGACTATGACTATGACTATGACTATGACTATGACTATGACTATGACTATGACTATGACTATGACTATGACTATGACTATGACTATGACTATGACTATGACTATGACTATGACTATGACTATGACTATGACTATGACTATGACTATGACTATGACTATGACTATGACTATGACTATGACTATGACTATGACTATGACTATGACTATGACTATGACTATGACTATGACTATGACTATGACTATGACTATGACTATGACTATGACTATGACTATGACTATGACTATGACTATGACTATGACTATGACTATGACTATGACTATGACTATGACTATGACTATGACTATGACTATGACTATGACTATGACTATGACTATGACTATGACTATGACTATGACTATGACTATGACTATGACTATGACTATGACTATGACTATGACTATGACTATGACTATGACTATGACTATGACTATGACTATGACTATGACTATGACTATGACTATGACTATGACTATGACTATGACTATGACTATGACTATGACTATGACTATGACTATGACTATGACTATGACTATGACTATGACTATGACTATGACTATGACTATGACTATGACTATGACTATGACTATGACTATGACTATGACTATGACTATGACTATGACTATGACTATGACTATGACTATGACTATGACTATGACTATGACTATGACTATGACTATGACTATGACTATGACTATGACTATGACTATGACTATGACTATGACTATGACTATGACTATGACTATGACTATGACTATGACTATGACTATGACTATGACTATGACTATGACTATGACTATGACTATGACTATGACTATGACTATGACTATGACTATGACTATGACTATGACTATGACTATGACTATGACTATGACTATGACTATGACTATGACTATGACTATGACTATGACTATGACTATGACTATGACTATGACTATGACTATGACTATGACTATGACTATGACTATGACTATGACTATGACTATGACTATGACTATGACTATGACTATGACTATGACTATGACTATGACTATGACTATGACTATGACTATGACTATGACTATGACTATGACTATGACTATGACTATGACTATGACTATGACTATGACTATGACTATGACTATGACTATGACTATGACTATGACTATGACTATGACTATGACTATGACTATGACTATGACTATGACTATGACTATGACTATGACTATGACTATGACTATGACTATGACTATGACTATGACTATGACTATGACTATGACTATGACTATGACTATGACTATGACTATGACTATGACTATGACTATGACTATGACTATGACTATGACTATGACTATGACTAACACGAAGACGGATTTGGAGTCGGAGTTGCGAAATTTTACATTGGAGAGTTCTTGTGCATGAGAACGTGGGTTCGATCCCTGCTCTGACCTCCTCAAATTTTTTTCGACGGCGGTCACCTCACTTAGTGACGGCGACACTATCGAGTACTTACCTATGAAAAGTTTTTCAAAATACCGTTCGGAACCGGAATAAAACTTTAGGTCGCAATCAGTGAGTGAAAAATTAGAAAGCTGACAGCTCACTGGTTGTGAAAAGCTTTCCCCAATCCCTTCATGGGATATAATATGAAACGGTTTTTTTCAGTTGCGGTTTTAGTAAACGGTTTTTTTTAGTTGCAGTCGGAGTTTTAAACATTTTAGGGTAACTACAAAGCAACCCACTTCGTAACTTTGTAACCATTAACTAATACTCAAAAACTCTGTCGTGGCCGTCGGTAGTGCAATGGTAGTGTGCGCGGCTCTTGTGCATGAGAACGTGGGTTCGATCCGTGCTCTGACCACCTTAAGTTTCTTTCGACGGCGGCCACCTCGCTAAGTGACGGCGACACTATCGAATACTTAGCCTTGAAAAAGCTTCTCAAAATACCGTTTGGAACCGGTGTCCCAATCAGTGAGTGTAAAACTTGAACGCGCACAGCTCACTGGTTTGTGAGAAGCTCTCCGTAATCCCTCATGGGATATAACTGGAGACCATTTATTTATTTTAACTAATACTCTGTTACTTTATAAATGTCAAATTGACCATCTGCTTCGAAATAAAGGGGGTTCAAATTCCAAATTCTACATGGCCCACCCTTTTCTTAAATGCAAGCAGTGCGTCAATGAATTGTAGATCTGCTGATTTTTTGGTTATTTCTTGTCTCACACAATTTTGTTTTCAGCAGTTTTCGACAAACATATTTGGGCACATTAACATGTATTATACCATATCAATCATTATATTGCATAGCAACCACAATGTGTTTGGACACAAGTATACTATACAGGGTGATTCAGGAAGTTCCGGACAAATTTCTCGAGCGTATTCCTTGGCTCATTTCATGAAGAAAAGTCCACTTGGACCATGTCCGAAAATGCAAGAGTGCGAAATGGCAGCGGGTTTAAAATTTTCGGATTGGAGGTCGGAGGGTAGTAGGGTAAAGTTGCTAACTTCTGAGCCAGTGGTCGGATTATTGGAAAGGTCTTTAAGAGGCCTTTTAGAATCAATAGAAAAAAGTCAAATCGCCGAGATACAGAGCTTTCGGAAAAAATGGAAAACAAATGCACATAACCTCAATTCGCTCAGCCAGATGGCAGGTAACTTATTTTTTGTTGAAAGATAGCCATACCTCTTACCTTTCCAAAATGACCTAAACGGAGCCCAGAGGTCGTACCGTTCCAAAGTTATGACCATTTTACTGAAATGCAAAAATGTTTGTTTTTGTTTTTGGAAGCGAAATAACAGCACACATTTATTTGTCCAACCGCTGGCTCAGAAGTTAGCAACTTTACCCTACTACCCTCCGACCACCAATCCGAAAATTTTGAACCCGCTCCCATTTCGCACCGTTGCATTTTCGGACATGGTCCTAGTGGACTTTTCTTCATGAAATGCGCCAAGGAATACGCTGGAGAAATTTGTCCGGAACTTCCTGAATCACCCTGTATTTGGGACGAGCTACAAACACGTTATATTAATAGGGATACTCATGCCGCTTCTGTTGCCGTAAATTATATATTTATTTAACTGTATCCGTACTTGTAGATCCTTTCCTGAAATTGGAAAAGCCTCGAAGATAATACCATTACCTAAGTTCAAGACGGAATATCTCGTAGCTCGTAGAAAAACTGAAAATCTTCTAATAAACTTTAAGGCAAATCTAATCATATAGAATTAATTGGAACTCACGTTTATTGAATTTACATTTTTTAGATAAAATTTTATAAATACAGTTTATTCTGTACAATATTTCTTGGTTAGACACAATTACTTGTTCCAAAAACGTCTTTAGGAAATTTAACGATTTTCTTATTTGACCCGAAGAGTTTCATTTAAGGAAGTCTATGAAGAATTATTTGAATTCTAGAAAATGTAGTCAAATTTAGTTACTTTTTCTAATTTTAAGGACAATTGAATATTTCAAAAAATATTAGAATTATATTTGTATCTACTTTTTTTATCTTATGCGGCATTTCAGGTTTGCAACATAACATGTTAAAAACAATATTTTTCGGTATCTTTTAGTTAATTTATTGACCTTCAATAAATTCTTATTAGATCAATATTTATGACCACATCTTTATTTCTGCAACATTTTTGCGTCTAGAACGAGATACTGTCCATCGTAGTGATCGTTTTAAAATTCGTAACTTATCTCAATTTACTCTTTTTCACAAAATTTGCAAATGTTAAAAAATTCGACAAAAACTAAGATCTGAGTATCATAAAATCTGAATTAAACATGAATTTTATCACTATCGCCAACGTTCATTACAAATGTTGCAATTTAATCACATTAAATCAAATCCATTTATGTTTAACATAACGTAACATACGCAAGTAGTAGTTGACACAAATTAGGGTAAACATTTAGAGTGATAAGATTTCAAATGAGAATTATAAATAACAAAGTTTAGAAATAAACTTTATTCTAAATTTTTCTTTTGAAAACTTGGCTATACACTTTTCTGGAAAAAATTGCATGTGAAATCTTTTTTTGCTGTTTCAAATACTGCGCTGGAATTCTGTAATTTTTCCTTTTAACGATAAAAATCGGTAGTTAAATTGTCACAATTCATAAAATTTTAAGACAATATTTTCGAATTTTATCAATTTAACTACCGATTTTTATAGTTAAGACGTTACAGAATTCCGGTGCAGGTTTGAATATAGGTCTTGATAAGATCCCGACTCGCATTGGACTATTACCCGCTCAAAAACACAGACCAGCAACATATTGCATGTTTGCAAGCATTGGTTTCATAAATTGAAGATCTCCTGCTTTTTTGTTACTTTGTTGTCTGTCATTTATTGTTATCAGCAGTTTTCAGCAAACAATGCCACATTTGGGTCACAAATGCATATATTAAAACCTTTAAATCGTTGTGTCTCCAACATGTAATATTGAATAGCAAACACAATATGGTTGGACACAAATATACTATATTTGCGACAAGCTACAAACACGTTAGATTTGCAGCCAAACAACAACAAAATTGTTTGCGTGTATAAAATAAGAACACAATATTGTCGACCAAGCTCTCGACTCTACACTTCTTGTACGCCGATCCAGTGTCGGGGCGAACGCAAAACACATGAATTAGGTATGCAAAGGCCACTATAACAAAAACGACTCTAAATCGAGTTTTTCGTCGATCTCGTTTGCAGATTGTGCAACAAATACGTGCAACATTCAATGTTATTCAAAAAACCAAAGTATAGTTCGAGTAATACCTATTAATTGCAATAAAGGGTCTCTCAGTAAGAATGCGCTTTTTCATTTTAAAGTAAAAACATGTATTTTTGATATAGTTATGATTTTTTTGTTGGATTGTCAAGAAGATATGTTCCGATTAGGTATGAATAAAATATCCGGCAAATGGCCCAAACGGTTCTGATGACTGGCCATTACTCTTTTCATAAAATTTACCATGACCTTTTCACAGATATGTGGCTTTATCTCACCGAATGACTCGTTGGATCTCAGATTTGACCTGAGGAATTGTTTTTGGTTTATTCACAGAAACCCGAGATTTCACAAAACCCCAAAGAAATAAATCACACGGCGTTAAATCGCATGATCTTGGTGGCCAGTTGACATCAGAATTTCTTGAGATAATTTGTTAATCGTTGGTGCAATAAATCGATTGTTTTTTGTTTCAAAAGGCATCAATGTTTTACATCAAAATTACGAATGGGCCAATTATGTCAAAAGAGAGTAATACGTTTTGAATCATTCGCCAGATGTCGCCAGTGATTTTGAGTCATACAATTCGTTCCATGAGTTCTCTATACTATTCAATACTCTTTGGCGACAATGACCTGCTTGTTTGTTCGCTGCCGCTACATCAATACCATCATACATATTTTCTGGCAGAGACTATTGTTGTGCAACAACCGCTGTGTGTTGTTTGCATGTGTTGACTTTGATATATTGCCCTACCCGTGCCTATAGATTTTAACACATCAACAAATTGTGGGAATGTCGATAAAAAAATTAAATTTTTAATGTTGTGTATTCACGATGTCCATATATTTACATAGTCTGCACATTCACACTAAAAATTGCAGGTTTGTTTATAAAACCAGAGCGACAGAACTTTTCGCTTGACTTTAAAACTTGCAAATTCCTGGTGTTCGATTCCGTTCAGTCAAAATTGCAGGTTTGTTTATCAAACCAAAGCGACAGAATTCTTCTCTTGACTTTAAAACTTGCAAATTCCTGGTGTTCGATTCCGTTCCGTCAAAAAACAAAAAGCGAGTTTGTGAATCTATAGTATTTTAATCTATGCGGTCATGGTGGAAGTTAGAGATTTCATAGATTTCGAGTTGTTGTTAGAAGTTGGGTATAAAATTAATAGAAATTAAGGATGCGTATTTTTATTTGATGCAACTTGAGTCAAACAGAATTTAGCTGTCATTGCTATCAAAAACATGAATGGTTTCCCATTCATCCCACGATGAAGGAATTATGGAGAGCTTCTCGCAACCTGTGAGCGGTGCGCTTTATTGTTTCATATTCACTGATTGGGACCTACAGTTTCTACACCGACTCCGAGCGGTATTTGAGAAGCGTTTTCACCGCCGCCGTAGTACATTTTAAGGTGGTCAGAGCAGGGATCGAACCCAGGATCTCATGTACAAGAGGCGCGCACACTAACCATTGCACCACCGACGGTCGTTGTTATCAACAAAATATTATTTAAACTTGGTTTATTTCCAGCTGTTTACCACTCATTCTCACATCCGCGCTGTCCTCTATGAATTCTCCAACTACCATCTCGATCAGCTGTGGTACTGCGAGTGATAGAAAGCAGATCAACATCCTTGATACAAAGAGTTTAATTGTTAAACTATTTCTGCACATAGAATCATAGAGCAATAGATGAGAGTTGCCATCATTCTCTTTACGGTCTCTCGATGACGACGAGGAAGCAGGTAATTTCATCGAGTTCAAGTTGCTGTTGTATGTTACTCTTTGGTTGGACATAAAACGGGCAGAAAAAAGAGAATGCGTATTGGCGTTCGATACAGTCAACTTAAAACACAATTTAGCTGTTATTAGTTTCAATCAAACACTATTTAAACTTAGGTTGCTGCATGCTTTGCTTCTGGTTGCATCGCTATCACGCCTAACCATAAAGCAACTATTGTATAGAGAGAAAATTTACTCATGGAGTGGAATACCAACAAAGAAAACGAGTGAAGTGTCGTTGCTCTCCCCGCTCTCTTACTCTCTTCGCTGAATATTTCAATACACGGGCAGTTTTCTGATAATGTTATAATATTTTATATAATGTTATATATATGTTATATAATGTTATAAAGTATGAAATAATCAAGTTATAATGCATAAAATAAATGCGTTTGAGTGAATCGCGTCGACTTTTTGTTGTTCTCTTCTACTAGGGTTGCTAAATTGCATGGTTTTTTCTTCTCTACCTGCACATCCTTTTTGGCCTAACTACTCTGTTTTCTATCAATTTCGTACTTCATAGAATTCGTGTAAATTTTGCTGCTCGAACACAGAGCTTTTTGTAGTTTTTGTACACGTTTCCGAGCTTTGTTGAAACGCTGCTTAAGTGTTCATACTGTCACTCCAAAAAGACGTACCAAAAAGTACAACACAAAACTCTTTTATTTGGGCAGGAACCTTGACACTAAACGCAAATGAGGAAAATCTCTGAACATGCTAGCTTTTTCAAAACCCTATCACTCCACATCTGTGTTGCCTTTTTGCCGCAATTACTTCTGTGCACTCAGTGTAAGTTCGTTTTTCTCATCGCCTCAGCCCAATGTGACAATTTAGGAGACCATTAGAGTGCGTACGATAAGAAACTATTAAAATATGACACTAATTCAACATATATTCATTCAATCGTGTACATTGGATCGGTGAGTAGCTGGGTAGCTAAGTAGTTAGTTTAGGCGAAGCTTTCAAACCGGTCTCAAGCAATAATTAGTTGATACATTTCTAATTTATGCATGCAAAATGAACTCATAACAATAAAATAACTCTTAAATGTGGAATAAGAGAAATCAATTAAAATTTAAATATTAAATTGAGAAATTTTGAGTTAAGGAGTTGTAACGTTGAATTTTTGAGTAGTTTTTTACTGACTTATTTCACCATTATTGGGAAGAGATTTTCACAATTAGCTAGATGTGCGCTTTTAACATATAGACTCATTGATTGGCACTTAATATGTTACATCGATTCCGGAATATTTTTGACAAGCGAATTAGCCTATAAGTACACGCTGAAAATGCTGATTCTTTTGTTGTTTGGATGCAAATATAACGTGTTTGTAGCTTGTCGCAAATATGATATACTTGTGCCCAAACACAATGTGTTTGCTATTCAATATAACATGTTTGAGACACAATGATTAGCATATTTTTTTGAGACCTAAATGTGGATTTGTTTGTTGCAAACCGCATCAAACAAAAAAGGAGACATACAGAAAAGAATTAAAAAGGCAGCAGATCTTTAATTAATGAAAACATTGTTGCAAACATATACATGTTTCCTGCAATATATTGTTGGGGCGGTTATTTTTCAGCGTGTAGCTAAAAAGAAGAAAACAATTGTTTCCCATTGCGTACAACACAGGGATTGGGGAGAGCTTCTCACAAGCAGTGAGCTGTGCCATAGAGAACTAGAGAAATTCACGTTCTCTTGATGAAAGCGAGGTAGTATGCCATTTTATCGAGTTCGAGTTGCTTTTGTAATTTACTCTTTGGTTGGACATAATACGGACAGAAACAAAAGGGAATGCATATTTTCGTTCGATGCAAACAACATAAAACATAATTTAGCAGTCATTAGTATTAAACAAATACTATTTAAACTTTTTGCTGCATGGTTTCCTTCTGGTTGCTTATCGCTTTCTCGCTTATCCACTCTGTTCTCTATCATTTCCCTAGTACCCTTTCAATCAGCTGTGCCATAGAAACCCCCTGATTGTGGGCTTTGTAGTTTTTACACTCAGTGATTGGGGTCTACAATTTTATACCGATTCTGAACGATTTTCGGAGAAGCTTTATCATGGCTAATTACTCGATAGTGCCGCCATCACTAAGCGAGGTGACCGTTGTCGAAAGAAATGTAAGGTGGTCAGCACCACCCACGACCAAAACAATATGAAAAAAAATAATTCTGCTGATCCAATGCTACCACTTAGAATAGACGCATCTTGGGCCCAATAAGCGATTCAACCAGAAAAGAAAGTGTATCGGAGTTCGAGCCCGTCTGCCGCCGCCGACGGTTTAGCTTCGTAGAACAACGACTAAAGTGGGTCAAACATTTCTTTACTATAAATTAGACGATACGTTGTAAAGAAATAGGACCCTAAAGTCCTAATGGTATAGAAAATTTAATAAAACGTAATGATACCGGTTTCAAATACACAAATTTGTCAACAGAATGTAAAACAAAACTTCAATTTAATGATGCTGACAAAATGTGCAAAATACATAATCCTTAATTTAGGAATCATTAAGATAATCATTGTATCACTAAAATTGTATACCAATTTAATGTCAAGTTTTTGATGAAACTTTTGAAACGAAGTTCCTTAGAGCATGTTGCGGTATGGGGGCTAAATGAAAAAAAAATTAAGCAAATTTTGTGTTTAACACTATTATCCCCACTATTACCAACTATAATGTTTACTTTTGCTTTGGTTTGTGTCTAGACAACCTAGATGTTTCACATATGTTGGGTAATTTCTTGTTTAATGTGAAGTTTTCTAGGTGGGGCCTGTAACCAATATTTAGAATATTTTATATTTTGAACCCAATAAAAGGTAAATTTAGAAAAGCCAAATAAAACTACCTTTTCTTTAACGAGTACCTTTTGTGTGAAACAAAATAACTTTTCTTGAGATAAGCATCTACTCTTCAAAATTTACTACTTCTTGAAAAATGGACCAATTCAAAAAAAAATACCTTCTCTTAAAAAAATACCTCTTCTTACAAGAATTCCCTTTCTTGAGAGTACCTTTTCTTAAAAATAAAATAATACCTTTTCTTTTCTTTTCTTTTCTTGAGATAAGTAGACTTTCTGAAAATAAGTAAATTTTCTTAAAAAACTAATCTTTTCCTAAAAAGAGAACGACTTCTTTAACAAGTACCTGTTCATAACCAAAGTACTTCTTTGTAAAAAAAAGTCATTCTCTTATAACTTTTTCTTACAGTAAGTACTTGTTCCCAAAAATAGTACCTTTTCTTAAAAAATCGTTAGCTTTTAATAAAATAAGTACCTCTGTTTAAAAAATTACCTTTTCGGGAAATATAATTCATATTCTTACAAAAAGGACCTACAAATATACTTTAAAAAAGATACAGTCTATAATAAAATGTTCTTAGAAAAAGTTTATCATTTTACAAACAGTATCTTTTCTTACAGATCCATTTTCAACGGGAGCCTAAGGCGTGTTGGAACTAGCTAGTACATAATATATAGCGAATGGAACTTCGTTCCAACAGGGTGTCCACTGGCACCACATGTGATTTTTCATTGTGGTGATGATCAATAATTTTTTTTTGTATAGGCACCTTCGTGGGTTGCATATTATGTTTCGGGATTAGAGATCAAAAACAAATATTAATCATCGAAAATCACTTTATTGTATTTCAACATATTCCCCATGAAGATTTATACACTTTTGCATGCGTTTGAACCAATTGTCGAAACACTCTTGCCACTCTGATTGAGGTATCCCCAAAACATGCCTTCTGAATGCAGCTACCGCTTCTTCAGGTGTCGAAAAACATTGACCTCTCAGTTTGATTTTTACGTACGGGAATAAAAAGAAGTCATTCGGTGCCAAGTCAGGAGTATACAGCGGATGACCCATCAAATTGATGTTTTGGGTGAAACAAAAATGCAGTTGTTTCAGCCGATGTGTGAGAGCTCGCATTGTCGTGGTGAAGAGTGATCCGTCTTCGGCGTTTGTTTTTCCTGATTTCTTGGATGACAACTGGCACAGAAATGGTTGTGGACCACTCAGAATTCACTGTTCTGCGTTGTTTTAGTGGTGCGGTTGCGACATGTCCGGTTTATCCGAAAAAACAGGCGACCATTTGCTTGGAAGTGCTTCGGGCGTGAACAACTTTTGTTGGATTTGGCTCATCTTGAAACACCCATACAGTTGACTGTCACGATGTCATAGACGTGTTTCGAAGCACCGCGATCGTATTTTTGGAGCATTTCTTTCGACCAACCGACACGAGCCTTTTTTTGAGGGATTGACAAATTGTGTGGGATCCAACGCGAACAAATTTTTTCGACAGTCAAATGTTTATGCAATATTGAATGTGTGCTGGTCCCACTAATGCCTAAGGTTGTCTCAATCTCACGATAGGTCACATGACGATCCCGCAAAATCAGTTCGCGCACAGCCTCAATGCATTTCGGAACAACAGCTGATTTTGGACGACTTTCACGAAAATCGTCTTGGAGTGAACTACGACCACGATTGAATTCACCGTACAATCGATAAAGACTGGTCCTTGATGGAGCTTTATCGCCAAAAATTGAATTAAGTTCATCCATGCACTGTTGCGGAGTTAATCCACGTCGAAAGTTGTAAAAAATAATCGAACGAAAATGTTCACGATTTAATTCCATTTTTGGGCCGAGATGAATCTTTTAAGTTACTGTAAACAACACAAATATCGCTCGTATGTCAAAACGTTCTGAGTACGTATAACCTAAAAAATGTCCAACTTTACGATAGTTGCCAGATTGCAATACTAGGGTTGCCAAATCCCGAAACATAAAATGCAATGCTCGTATAATACAGAACAAAGTAAATCGACTTTGTCTCAAGCCTGAGCTCTTTGACCTGTATCCTGGCATCAAAGGCGTATTCGATTTTTAATTTCTGTGCCAATGTTCGATCTTTGGTCGAAAATTATAGGGGGTCTCAGTAAGTATGCAGTTTTTAATTTTAAAATAAAATCACGTTTTTTTTTGAGATAGTTGTGATTTTTTTGTCGGATTGCAAAGAACACATGTTCCGATTAAGTATGGAATAAAATATTCATATGATGACAGGCCATTACTCTTTTCATGAAGATTTCCATGACTTTTTCACACAGATGTGGCTGTATCTCACCGATTACGCGTTGGTTCTCGGATTTGAGCTAAGGCATTTTTTCTGGTTTATTCGCATAAACCCGATATGTCACAAAACCCCAAAAAAGAAATCGCACGGCGTTAAATAGCATGATAATGATATTGGTGATTAGATCTTGGTGGACATCAGAATTTCTTGAGATAATTTGTTTTGGAAAGCGTGCTGCAATAAGTCGTTTGTTTCATACAAGGTGTGGTAGCAAGCGCCGTCTTGCTGAAACCACATGTCGTCCAGATCCATGTCGTCCAGTTGAGGCCACAAGAATTCCGTTATCATGTTCCTGTAACGTATGCCGTTCACAGTCACTGCAATTTAGGCCTCATCTTCAAAAAAGTAAGACCCAATCACTTCGCCTGACCAAAATTTGCACCAGATAACTGCTCGTTTTGGGTGGCATTTGTTTATCATGAATCGCATGAGGATTGTTTGAGCCAAACCAACCAAATTCGAAAATTTCGTGTATTCACGAAGCCATTTAGATGGAAATGCGCTTCTTCGGAGAAGTTGATTTTTTTTTTGAAAAATTGGCATTGACTTCACTTTGCTTCATTACCCATTCAACGAATTGCCGGCGCTTTCCATGGTCTGCTGGTTTCAGCTCCTATGTAAGCTGAATTTTGTAAGCATGAAGGTGGAGGGTCTTTGGTCAAAATTCGCTGCGTAGTGTTTCGTTAAATTTAAAGTCGTTGAGAAGGATGCTGGATTTTTCGGGTTTTCGGTGACACTTTCGTTTACAGCAGCAATGTTTTCAAGAGGCCGATCGGTACGTTGCTGCACAGGAGTTTTACTGTCCAAAACCGACCCAATTTCTTCAAATTGTTTGACCACTCTGGTAGATACATTACACTTTCTCGACTGAAAATTCTTCTAAGTTTGCGAGCGGTCTCAGAATATCTTTCCAAATTTTTGTAATAAGTTTTAAAACTATGAAATGTCCAACGTAGTCAGAGGACTTAAACCCAATCGAAACTTTTGGAGTTACATAAAATCTCAGCCCGCCAAATACGCAGATACTCCAAATGACGAAAACGGGCTGTGGGATAGAGTAAAAGAAAGTTGGGATGCGAATTCAGCAGAAATGAGGATTTTCCAACTGCATGCCTCGCCGTATACAATCTCTTAAAAGTGCCAAAGACAGCTGGACAAAATATTGAATAATAAAACAGATAAATTAACCTAAAGCCAGAGTGCAAAATTGTAACATTTTGTTATAACTTTAAAATATTCACTGTTCACTTTGTATATATCAACATAGGATTAAAATTGTTTATGTTCACGAGAGAACAATAAATTGATTTAGTTAATTTTTTATTGGTGTTTTTTTAATCAAATACGAGGGCGGAGCAATAAGTCTATGACTTTTTGAATGAAACACAGTGTTTTTTGCAAAAAAAATATTTTTCAACATAGTCTCCTTGTAGATCAATACGCGTAGTCCAACGTTTCTCCAATTGTTGAATCCCTTCCAAAATTAGGATTTTTCGAGGTCCATAAAATCAGCATTTGTTTGATCAATAATTTCACTGTTGGACCTAAATCTCTTTTCACCGAGCCATTTCTTTAGGTTTGGAAATAGTCACTGGAGGCTAAATCCGGAGAATATGGCGGATGAGGTACCAATTCGTAGTCCAATTCATGGAATTTTGCCATTGAGTCTACACACGTGTGCAGCGCCGTGCATTATCTTGATGAAAAATAACGTTTTTCTTGGTCATATGGGGTCGCTTTAAAAAAAAAAAATGGTTTACAATTACATCCCATGAAGGGACAGGGGAGAACTTCTCACAATCACTGCGCTGTGCGCTTTCCAGTTTTCACTCACTGTCGTTTTTTTTAATCCTCGTTAAATCGGTCCAATAAGTTGGCATAATATTCGCCGTTTATGGTTTTTCCCTTTTGAAGGTAATCGATGTGATTTATCCCACGTGTATCCCAAAAATGTGTTGCCGTCACCATATTGGCCGACAAACTTACCTTGGCCTTCTTCGGAGCCGGTTCACCCTGAGAAACCCATTGTTTAGACTGGTGCTTGGTCTCTGGAGTGTTGCAATGGATCCATGTTTCATCCACAGTTACAAACCGCTACAAAAACTACTTCGAATTGATGTTAAACAACTCCAAACAATGCATTGAAGTTGTCAAACGATTACGTTTATGGTCAATTGAGAGCAAACGCGGCATCCATATTGCAGACAGCTTTCTTAAACCCAAGTGATCATTTAAAATCAAAACCAAACTGCCATATGAAATGTTTTGGTCTCAACAGTCTCAAGTACTTTTACTCTTCAATCGACCAACACCATATCATGGATTTTTTCGACATTTTCGGGTGTATTGATCTCAATTGGCCGCACAGAACTTTCAGCGTCATTTGTACTTGTGCGACCACAACGAAAGTCAGCAAACCTCTTTTTTACTATTGACGTCGATGGTGCAGAGTCCCCATAGTATTTATCAAGTTTTTCCTTGGTTTGATTGACGGTTTTTCTTTCCGCAAAAAATAATGTTTAATGAGCACTGGAAATTCACTTCTTTCCATTAAAAAAAAAACGCACTAGGTTGAGTGTTTTGAACAGCTGTTAAACGCAAAGTAAATAACGGAACGGGCGCAAAATTTGACAGTAGTTTATTAACAGGTGGTACTTGATGGGAGCAGTGGAGCAGTGTTGAATTTCATATAACTACGAGGGAAGTTCGAAAAGTTACGGACTTATTGATCCGACTCGTATTTATAATATGTATACACATTTATATCTAAACGGTGTCAACGCTGTCACAATTTTGCTCGTCACGGTAACTCCCAGAATTGTAAAATAATTGATAGCCTATTTTCACGAAAAGAATTGGCATGAACGGACGAATCGGCAAAAAATGAAACATTATCTTTACAAATATTATACGTCAAATGAGATATTTATTTGTTAACGCTTTGACGTAAATGGGACACCGGTGTCCCAAATATTTAAAATGTGGTTTTCCCCAAATAACAGCTTATTTTAAATAATTGGCAACGCCCAATCTTAGCGGAAGCTTGCAATTTTAGTTTTTTCTAAGTTTGGAAGCACAGCATTCAAAAAAGGCGCCAATTTTAGTATTTTGCTAACACGAATTTGCAGCGCTTTGTTGAATATTTTCAAAGGCTACGTTTAAAATATATTTTTGCAGTTTATCAAAGTGTTTTATGTTGAATTTCGTGAAAATGGTAAGTAGTAATTATAACTTGATAGCTATTTATTGCGTTTTATACATTTGAAGTGCTAACATATGAGATTTTCTGTAAGGGACACCGGTGTCCCAATATGCGTGAAAGGTCAAAATTTGCTCATATGTCGCATATTACGTTTTATGATTTTTTATGTTATATATTGAGTGATTTCTATTACTTTAGGCCGGCAAATGTGACCGAATATTCCGACTGACTGATAGCGAAGTGGAGGGATATCTCATGGCTGAAAACAGCGACAATGAAGACGCCCTCATTTTGGACGAAGAAGACCTGTCGTTCTTACAACAAGACATCCAAGATGGAGTCTCCGAAGTTTCTATTAAATCAGCTGGTCGATCAGATTCTAATCAATACCCAGGTCCAGCTGCAGGCGAAGTAATTATTGAATCAGCTGATCCGTCAGATTATACTGCAGGACCTACTTTACTTGGTACATCATTTCGTGGTATGGTTCCTGAGTTTGTGTGGAAAAAAAACTGTTATAACACCGTACAACAGTACTTTTACACATGAGTACTTTTAACTCCCTCTGGAGTAAAACTGCGTTTACAGTGTCTCATTCCCTCATCATTTGTCGTTTTTAGAGGACTTTAAAGTTTTAAAGGACATTTAAATAGAAAAAAAATGTATATATATTTCTGCTCATCCTACGATGCTGAGATAAAAAGGAAATGAAAGAGGAGACTCTGCTCAATTTTGCAAAAATATTTATTTTGTTATATCAGGACAAAGGGACCTTACTGAAGTCCTTTCAAAATTTTGTTCTTTAATATCCTTGAGAATTTCCAGCCATTTCATCCACAAAAAATATATGTTAAGGACATTAATATACGCCAACACGTTGCTGAATTTCATTGTACTCACTTTGTTAGTTTGGAGTAGAAATAATTTTAAGTTCTACTATACAAAGAAACATTATATGTAACTCCCTAATATTAACCAATTTTCTTTAAATAAAATCTAACACATGAACAAATGGATACACACAGAAAACTGGAACCCCCGTGAATTAAAATTACGTTCACAGTTTTTCATTTCGTGATCCGGTCTCCTTTTAAAAGGTCTTTAAAATTTTAAAGGACATACAAAATTCAAAAACTTTTAATATATATGAATACGAAGTCAAAGACAAGAATTTCAGAGGCAGTTTTATGGCTGTCACATTTCTAATTATGTGTAAGACAACAATATTTTTTTTTATTATATAAAGCTGATGCTAAAACAGGATATTTGTTTCATTTCGACTTATATACGGGAAAAAAGAAATCGGGACCACAAATTGGATTGGGAGAATCTGTTGTTCTTGAGCTTGCAACACCTTTGGAGGGTCTTGGATGTGAAATTTATATTGGCAATTTTTTTAATTCTCCGATGCTGCAATATAACCTCGCAAAGAAAAATATCAAATCTTGTGGCTCAGTTCGTACACATAGAAAGCATCTTCCAAAAAACTTACCATTAGACAAAGATATGAAAAGAGGAGATATCTACGCCACTAGCTTCGAAGGAATTTCTTTTGTCAAGTGGATGGATAATAAAGCAGTACACCTCCTTACCAATTTCTTGTCGCCGATACCTACTCGAAAGATCTAACGGAAACAAGTAGGATCAGCTCAAAGTCTGGAGATTACATGTCCTGGTATTGTTCACAAGTACAATCAAAACATGGGTGATGTCGACATAATGGATCAGAAGAAAGTTACATACGAAGTCGACAGAAAATCTAGAATAAAATATTACCTACGACTTTTTTTTCGAAATTTTAGACATTGCAATGAACAATGCCTATATTGTATATCAGAAATTACATGCTGAACATCGTATTGAAGGTCCTTTACTTACGTCGCTAGAATTCCGACAAGTTGTTGCTAGAACCATGATTGACAGTTTTTCTATAAGAAAACATGCTCTACCGTCTACTTCCATGACAAAGAAGCGAGTCCAACATATAGTACACAAGCAGTCTTTACCGTCGCACGTTATGATGAAAGGCCCTTTTCGTAAAAGATGTGTGCAATGTGCAAAGAGTGGCATAGAAAATCGTACGTATAATATTTGCGATATTTGTAACGTAAATTTATACTTCACAGCAAGCAGAAATTGTTTTGCAGATTTGCATGTTTAAATGTAAGAATAAATGCATATTTTTTTAAACAAATGTTGTTGTTTTTATTACAAAATATATAAATAAGCTGCCACTGAAAATACCAATTTGTCCGATGAATGCCGACCTTTATCAAATATTGGGACACATTTGTCCCAAGTTATTTCTAATAATCTACTGACGTTTTTTTAATTTTTCTCATACACATATTTAAAATACCTCCTAACACACTACAAAAACCACTCATATCCATACTATCTTTAGCGTACTTGTTTTGTGCGTGAAAGGGTTAATAAATTCAATAAATTTCTAATAAAAAATTGTCCTAATTGTCCAATGAAATCCAATTTCAAGTTTTGGCCGAACCGTTCGTTCGCTCAAATTCGTTTTATGAAAACAGAGCGTAAATTCATTGTTATTCAGTCAAACAAATTTTAAAATTTGAACACCCAAAGAAAAATTACCATGTGCAAGATAATATCCAAAATAGAACTCATACTTAATTCAAATTATAATATAAAAGTTCACTAAAGTGAATATTTGAGAATGTTTTCCATCTTGTTAATCATAACCTTTTTTCTTAAGTGTTCCATACATTTTGAATTGCAGCATTTAGACCATCGCAACATCACACTGACTCCCCTATACGACTTGCAGAAATAATTATTCTTGTGTCCCTTCTTGTGTCCCTTCCCCGTAATGGAATCTTAAGATTGCATTTTTGAATTGTTGGGTAGTTGGAGCCCGTATGTTTAACTCACACCTCTTATTGGCCTTACGAGTATTAACAATTTAACTCATAATCATTAATTTCAACCTAAACGAACAAAAAGGTGAACATATGCAACTGTATGTAGTAACAACGACAACAACTACAACAACAAGTACTACAAACACAACATTAACAACAGCAACATTAACAACAACAACATTAACAACAACAACATTAACAACAACAACATTAACAACAACAACATTAACAACAGCAACAACAACGACCTCAACGACAACTGCAACAGAAGGAACACAACCGCTGCTACCAACCACCAAAACCAACAGCAGCAACATCAATGACTGCAACATCAGCAACGCAGTAACAACGACAACAACCACATCATCAATAATTATTATTACTTAGCATTTGGTCATAACTACTACAACATGCAACATTTTGTATGTACATTTAACAAACGTTCCCACATAGACACACCATCCCCTCCTTCCTCTGCGGCATCTTCTCCCCACCACCTTCCCTAATTGCAGTGGTATTGGTGAACTCGTTTATAATATTGTTGGAGTCTAGGACTAGGACTATAGTTGTTGTGATGGAGCCGTGGCTGGGAGAACACATTAATATGATTCCTTATGTTGCATGAACAACATATGTATGTATGGATGTATGTATGTATGCATGTATATCTGCATTTATGTATATATTAAGTTTATGTTCCCGTACCACATGTGTCTATAGGTTTATATTCATAATAACGATTTATATTAATGAGCTTGAAGTTTTCATTTGGTTGTTGTTGTTTTCGTTCTTTTTTTTTGTTACTTCGTTGTAATTCCATGTCTTAAAAGCTGGACCTTTTGCTCCGCCAACTCCAACTGCGCATTACCACGTTTCCATTTCATTGCGTTATTATTGGTTAACTTTATGTCTTCGGCCCTAATAGTTGTGTCAGTTTAAAACGTTAAGGAAGTGCTCGGTGCCAATAATTAGTTCAACAGTATACCCGAAGAGGCCTGCCGAATTTGACTGTCGTTGGTGCAAAAATCTCGACTTTTCTGTATACCATCCCGAATTCAATATTCTTTTGTCGGAGGTTCCCGCAAATGGTGATGTTGGCACTATTTAGAAACTAAGACTTTCAAAGTTCATGCGAAATCAGTGTGCAAGTATACACGCTGAAAAGTCTGCATTTTTTTGTTGTTTGGAAGCAAATATGACATGTTTGTAGCTTGCGGCAAACATAGTATACTTGTGTGTAAACACATTGCGTTTCCTGTTCAATATTATACGTTGGAGACACAATGATTAATATGTTGTAACATGCGAGGGCGGTCCCTAAACTAACCGATCTAACAAAGAAGACACCAACAAATTGTGAAAAAAGTTCTTTATTTTTCAACATAATCTCCATTTAGCTGGATACACTTTTTCCAGCGATATTCAATCGCTTCGATAACCTGTTTATAACGGGTTTTTCAACAGAGGCGCTACAAAAGTAAATCTATAGGGACAGCAAACGACGCCATATTTTTTCCTGCTCTTTTGACATTTCTCTTCAGTAAGGTTTGCCATTTCATCATGGAAAGATATACGAGCCACCGAAATTTGGAGTCAGTGTCCTCAACTTTAAGAGCGCTACGATTCGGATTTTCATCGGAAAATCATCTTCAGCGATGAGGCTAATTTCTGGCTGAATGGCTGCGTCAATAAGCAAAATATGCGTTATTGGTCAGACAGCACGCCACACGTAATACACGAGTCATCATTGCATCCCGAAAAAATTACGGTTTGGTGCGGTTTATGGGCCGGCGGTGTCATTGGGCCGTACTTCTTCCGTGATGATCAAGACCGGCACATTACTGTGAATGCGAATCGCTACCGTTCAATGATAACCGAATATTTTTGGCCCCAATTGGAGAATATGGACTTGGAGGACATGTGGTTCCAACAGGACGGCGCCACAAGCCACACAGCGAATGCCATAATCAATTTATTGGAAACCAAGTTTGGTGAACGTGTTATCTCACGAAATGGCCCAGTCGATTGGCCGCCCCGGTAGTGCGATTTGACGACGTTAGATTATTTCCTGTGGGGCTACGTCAAGTCTATGGTCTATGCCAACAAGCCAGCGACGATTGGTGAACTTCGTACGAATAACGAACGTGAAATTGCAGCAGTATTGGCGGATTTATGCTTGAAAACTGTCGAAAATTGGGTTTAGCGTCTGGACTTCTGCAAGCGTGCCCGTGGTGGCCATCCTTTCACAGGAATAAAGAATTTCATTGGTATATAAAACCGGTTTTGTTTTATTTAAAAAAAACTTTTGTAGCGCTCTTATTGAAAAACCCTTTACTAAGAACTGTCAAACTCCTTATAGTAGCTATCAACCACAGTCAACACCTCTTCATTGTTGCCAAATCTGTTACCACCGAGCCATTTTGCCACGTTTGGAAATAGAAAATAATCCGAGGAAGCTAAATCTAGCGAACCTGTTGCGTGATGAAGCAATTGAAGCTTTAATTTATTAATTTTGGCCGTCGCAATAGTAAATGTGTGAACTGGATAATAAAAACCGTTTCCCATTACATCCCACACAGAAATTGGGGAGAGCTTCTCACAACCAGTGAACTGAGCGCCTTCTAGCTTTACTCTCACTGGTTGGGACCTACAGTTTTACACAGGTTCCGAACGGTATTTTGAGAACCTTTTTCATGGATATATACTACTAATACTCGATAGTTTCGCCGTCACTATGCGAGGTGACTGCCGCCGAAAGAAATTTGAGGTGGTCAGAGAAGGGATAGAACCCATGATCTTATGTACAAGAGGCGCGCATACTAACCATTGCACAACCGACGGCCACAACCCTTTCTATTTCGCGCTGCAATAAATAAATTAGCATAATATTCGCCGTTGATGGTTTTTCCTTTCTAAAGAAAATCAATAAAAATTATCCCAACCGTCTTCGCCTTCTTTGGGCACGATTCTCCCATACCAGTCCAATGCTTTGACTGTTCCTTTGTCTCAGGTGTGAAGTGGTGGCCCTATCTCTCATCCATGGTTATAAATCGACACAAAAATGCTGCTTTATTGCGGAGAAACATCGCCAAACACTCTACTGAAACATTTTCAAGACGCTATTTTAGCTTTATTGATAGCAATCGCGGCACCCACCTTGCGCCAGCTTTCTCATCAATATCTTCGATCAAAATACGCTGTGTATCAGTTTTTTAACTGCCTATCATTTCAGCCGGCTCACGCACCTTCAGCCGACGATCATCCAATACCATTTTCTGGATTTTCTTAACCGTGTCTGGCGTTGACACGTCAATTGATCGACCACTATGGTGTTCGTCTTGGCAGATCGTACGGCGTCGTCTAAGCTCTGCTACCCAATATTTTTTTAAGGAACAGACTCCGCCAGAGAAGAATCTAGCTCGGCTGTAATATTTCTTTTCGAATAGAAATATTTAATTACATAATGGTCCCCAATTTTTTCCATGTTTACAAATTCACTGAGATCGTTTACTTTTGATGGCTCAAATAAAAATACTAAACACCGTGGCGCCTTGAAACTTAAAAAATGTGGAAGAGATTTCTTCTTATCGCGTTAGAAACAGGTGGGGCATGCAGAGTTGCCAATTGGACCACTTTATGGTAAACACTTAGAAAGTCCCCAAAAATTAATTAATTTTTCGAATTGACGCTCCGTTTTCGAAATATAGAAATAATTTTGTAATTTTGTCATAATTTTGATCAAAAATGGGGATGAGTTACCTTGGGTAACACATTGCCCATCGCCGTGGGTAATGGATAAATTCCGCCTACATATTTCTTATGTATAATGGGTAATCGTGATATGAAATTCCCCATTGTCGTGGCTAGCTACCCATTATTTTCCATGTACCCTGTGGGTACTGGGTAACCGATCGCTTTCCATTCCCCACGGCAATTATAATGGGTTACCCGGAGTACCCATTATTTTACCAATACCCTGTGGGTAATGAATAATCGTGATGGGTAGCTTCTCATCGCTATGGGTAGCTACCCTTTTTTGTCCACGTACCCTGTGGGTACTGGGTAACCGATCGCTACCCATTCCCCACGTCAATTATAATGGGTTACCCAGAGTAACTCATTACTCTCGACATACGAACTCTGGTTAAAAGCTGAGGTGAGAGCATCGGTAAGATTGTTAACCTACGCGGTAGTAGCTGGTTCGGAAAGAGGAATGGTTTTCATAAAACCGTTCAGATTTTTTTATTTATTTTTTTTTATTTTATTGTACACGCTCCAATTTGTTGTACGACCGTTTCTTGCAACAGTCAGAGTAGCGGTGTTCGGCGATAGGGACAACTATATGTAACGATTGTCGGGAAAGTTATGGGCAATCAACACCTTCCATCCTTTGATCAACTCAAAGGTAAATAAATAAACAATCTCCCACTACATCACAAGATGGGACTGGAGATAGCTAGTTACATTCACAAGAAGGGACTGGAGAGAGCTAGTTACATTCAGTAGTTACTCACTGACTGGGAGCTACAATTTTATACCGATTCCAAACAGTTTTATGAGAAGCTTTCTCATGGCTAATTACTCGGTAGTGGCGCCGAAACTAAGCGAGTAGATGGTCGTCGAAAGATACGCAAGGTGGTCACTAGAATTGTAAATTATTGTAAATGTCCTTAACCATTTGCAAATTTCAACCAACAAATCTTCGGTTTTGATTGCATCTCATTAGACGAAAAAATATTCGGTAGAACGCTACTAATCATGGCCGTTGCATTTTCATAATAACATCATATCTAAGGAGCAACATACGAATCTACAAATATTAATACCAATATATAAATATGTAAATACATAAGTATGCACATATGTGGCATCCACATCCCATGTTACCATTTTTTTTTTTGGTTGTTCCTACATACAAATGTACATTTTCGTTTGCCGTTTGTTGCAACTTTTGGTTCATTTTCTTTAAATTGTTATGTCGTGTTTGTGTACAAATTATCTAAAATGTTCATATGACGACAATGTTCTCCTCTCCATTCCCCCCCCTCCCCTCCATCACGGCTAAATCAAAAACCACTTCGCCGTGTATCCTCTATCCCCAATTCCCATCTCACCTTTGGGTTGCATGTAAAGGATTTGCAAGTTCCTACGTAGTATAAAGTTGGCGCTCAATTTTTGCTTCATTACGTTTTTGGTCATTAGCAATTATCATTATCATTACCATACCATTGCGAATGAACATTTAATTTAGCTTACAACAACATCGTTGCAACAACTCCAGCAATCGCCTGCTACTTGCTCCACCCTTGCTGCTTGCCCCCAACTGCTGCACTTACGAGTTGACTATGTGTGACTGTGTGCTATGACTTGGGGAAGCTGTTCCTGGTGCTTGGTCTGTGGTCGATGGTGTCTCTGGTATATGTTTGTTGCAAATTGGAAACTCTTTATTTTTGCGTACAATGTGTTTAGTGCCACTCGTAAATCTTTGCCAAGGCGTCTCTTAAGTCCATCTTGTTTTAAATGAGTTCGAGTTGATGCAGCAACAACAACCGAGGAAGTAGCAGCAGCAGCATCAGAAATCTACAGTGGTTAGAGATGGAACTTTAAGATGGAATGGGAATGCAGCTTAAACTTGCTGTATCCTATTGCATAGTGGTATTGCTAGTAAATTTATGAGAGGGAAAGTTGGCCGTCGTAATGCTCTGTAACATATTAAAAGTTTATACGCAACAATATTTTTTATCCAAACATTTGTATACACATTTCCACCGCTTTACACAATTGAATACGAAAACGTCCTGTAACTTATGATTCCTGTAAGGAAAGTCCTTTTCCAAATGCGTCTACCGTAAAACGTTTACCCTTTACTTATATTTGGCAAACATAGTACGTTACTTCGTTTGTAGTTCATACCTATATGAATTAACCACTGTGCAACAATTGCTGCCTCTGCAGATGCATGTTATTACGGCAACTGGAGCCGCGCCTCATCATCTTCTTCATGTTGCAAAATTTCCATTGATTTCATGTTTAACTGTTATGTTTGCGAGTGTGTGTGTGTGTGTATGTGTTTGCATTTTGTATCTTCCAAATTGATTTTCTTTGCTCTCATTTATGTCCTTGTTGTAGTTGCATTTGCTGTAGTTGTTGCTTGTTGAGCTTTAATTAAATAAGATTAATATGACGAGTCTTCTGCTAGAGCTTATAAAACTCTCGCTTCCTCCCCTCTCTGCAGCACAATCAACCATCGCTTGCGACATCAAATCAATCAAATTTGCAATGCCAATAATGCATTTGCATTTTGCGCATGCGCATTATCTATGCGCCAGGGATAAGAGCTGATAATGCTACCAGATTCATTGGAATTCGTTTGCTGTGTGTTGCTGGCGTTGCTGCAGTTTGCTGCTGATGTAGACATGCAATGTCACATGTTGCCAATGTAGCAGAAATGTAATCGTTGCGGGAAATATTATTAATATTTGATAATAATTATACAAAGAGATGCAAAATTTAGACCTGTTCTTAAAGTTGTAAATGATGCAGTTATCACAAAATGACTAAAGGAATGAAACCAAAATCGCTGTGGAATCCTTGATGGAATACAGGAAAGATTTGTAAAATTTATAACCAGATGGAGTCCATAATACAGATACCAATTGTGTATATATACCGATGTCATATCCACTTTACCCGGACCAGAAGTCAATCTTTTTAATATTGATAAAGACGCGCCATAAAAATGTGTTACCCGAGTTAGAGTCCGACAAATGTGATTCCCGACTATGACCTCATACATCCACGGAGAAAATGAACGGTTTAGCGGCAACCGAATCTAGAGGTTGTCGCAATCACATTAGATGATTACCATCATCATAGTTGTCATCGCAACAGAACTAAAGGTTGTCATAACCGCATTAGTGGTTGTCACAACCGCATTAGAGGTTGCAACAACCGCATTAGAGGTGGTCACAACCACATTAGTGGTTGTCGCAACCGCATTAGAGGTTGTCAGAACCGCATTAGAGGTGGTCACAACCACATTAAAGGTCGTCACAACCGCATTAGCGGTGGTCACAACCACATTAGAGGTTGTTAGAAATGCGATAGCAGTTATCAGAATCGCACTAGAGGTTATCATAACCAGAGGATGTTACAGCCGCATTAGAGGTTGTCAGAATCGCATTAGAGGTTGTCACAGCCCCATTAGAGGTTGCCACAACCGCATTGGAGGTTGCCACAACCGCATTAGAGGTTGTCCGAGAGGTTGTCGCGACAAATTATAGGCTGCTTCAAGCGAATTTCAGTTGTGCTGTCTAAATTCATTCGTGGCAACCTAAATTCGGTTGTAGCAACTGCAATTCGGTGGCAGTAGTCGAATTTGTATTTGCTACAACTTCTTTTCAAACGATTAGTTCTGCGAGGGTAAGCAGATTCGTGTAATGAAATTTGAAGTTCAAGTCAAATAAAAGACTCCAAACATTTTCATTCAAAATGAAGCGAAGGAAAGGGTGTCTCAATAAGAATCCACTTTTTCATTTAAAAAAACACGTATCTTTTGAGAAAGCAGTGATTTTTTTTATTGGATTGTAAAGAAGACATGTTCCGCTTAAGTGTGGAATAGAATAGAATATATATGGCCCCCATGGCTCTGATGACGGGCCATTAATCTTTTCATGAAATTTTCCATGAACTTTTCACAGAGATGTGGCTGTATCTCACCGATGGCACGTTGGATCTGGGAGTTGAGCTTAGGAATTGTTTCTGGTTTAATCGAATAAACCCGAGAATTCACAAAAACCCAAAGAAAGGACGGAAATCTTGTCACAGAAGTGTAGAATATTTTGGGAGTATGGAAAGATTACTCCTCTGCTTTACTTGTCCTAAGAGACTTCAATACAGATGAGGGTGTTGAGCACATACAATATGATGGCGTCGACTTCCACCTCTTAACCAAAGCGAACTAAGAACTGAAATTTCCCGGCTTCAAAACAAGACTGGTTTGGAGTCTGAGGACACTGTGAGCTGTTTTGAAAAAAGGCCACCCGAGTATATGCACAAACTATCGTGGAATACGACTTTCATTCGCGTATAAGGTCCTCTCGAGGGTAATATGCGAAAGACTACAGCCGCTTGTTGCAGACCTGATCTGAAATTATCGGTGTGGCTTTAGGCCTGGAAAGACAACTATCGACCAGATATTACGACAAATCCGGCAGAAAACCCACTAAAAATACCCACAATTCAATTCCATTCCATACAATTCATTTCAATTTAATTCAATTCACTTCAATTCACTTCAATTCAAGTCACTGCAATTCAACTCAATTCAATGCAGTACAGTCCAACACAATTCAATTCAATTCAATCCAATTCTATTCAAGTCCTTTCACGTCAATTCAATGCAGTACAATACAACACAATGCAATTCAATCCATTTCAATCCAATTCAATGTAGAACAATACAACACAATTCAATTCAATTCAATACAATTCAATTCAATCCAATTCTATTCTACATACAATTCAATTCATTTCAATTCAGTTCAATTCAATTCAATTCAATTCAATTCAATTCAATTCAATTCAATTCAATTCAATTCAATTCAATTCAATTCAATTCAATTCAATTCAATTCAATTCAATTCAATTCAATTCAATTCAATTCAATTCAATTCAATTCAATTCAATTCAATTCAATTCAATTCAATTCAATTCAATTCAATTCAATTCAATTCAATTCAATTCAATTCAATTCAATTCAATTCAATTCAATTCAATTCAATTCAATTCAATTCAATTCAATTCAATTCAATTCAATTCAATTCAATTCAATTCAATTCAATTCAATTCAATTCAATTCAATTCAATTCAATTCAATTCAATTCAATTCAATTCAATTCAATTCAATTCAATTCAATTCAATTCAATTCAATTCAATTCAATTCAATTCAATTCAATTCAATTCAATTCAATTCAATTCAATTCAATTCAATTCAATTCAATTCAATTCAATTCAATTCAATTCAATTCAATTCAATTCAATTCAATTCAATTCAATTCAATTCAATTCAATTCAATTCAATTCAATTCAATTCAATTCAATTCAATTCAATTCAATTCAATTCAATTCAATTCAATTCAATTCAATTCAATTCAATTCAATTCAATTCAATTCAATTCAATTCAATTCAATTCAATTCAATTCAATTCAATTCAATTCAATTCAATTCAATTCAATTCAATTCAATTCAATTCAATTCAATTCAATTCAATTCAATTCAATTCAATTCAATTCAATTCAATTCAATTCAATTCAATTCAATTCAATTCAATTCAATTCAATTCAATTCAATTCAATTCAATTCAATTCAATTCAATTCAATTCAATTCAATTCAATTCAATTCAATTCAATTCAATTCAATTCAATTCAATTCAATTCAATTCAATTCAATTCAATTCAATTCAATTCAATTCAATTCAATTCAATTCAATTCAATTCAATTCAATTCAATTCAATTCAATTCAATTCAATTCAATTCAATTCAATTCAATTCAATTCAATTCAATTCAATTCAATTCAATTCAATTCAATTCAATTCAATTCAATTCAATTCAATTCAATTCAATTCAATTCAATTCAATTCAATTCAATTCAATTCAATTCAATTCAATTCAATTCAATTCAATTCAATTCAATTCAATTCAATTCAATTCAATTCAATTCAATTCAATTCAATTCAATTCAATTCAATTCAATTCAATTCAATTCAATTCAATTCAATTCAATTCAATTCAATTCAATTCAATTCAATTCAATTCAATTCAATTCAATTCAATTCAATTCAATTCAATTCAATTCAATTCAATTCAATTCAATTCAATTCAATTCAATGCAATTCAATTCAATTCAATTCAATTCAATTCAATTCAATTCAATTCAATTCAATTCAATTCAATTCAATTCAATTCAATTCAATTCAATTCAATTCAATTCAATTCAATTCAATTCAATTCAATTCAATTCAATTCAATTCAATTCAATTCAATTCAATTCAATTCAATTCAATTCAATTCAATTCAATTCAATTCAATTCAATTCAATTCAATTCAATTCAATACAATTCAATTCAATCCAATTCTATTCTACATACAATTCAATTCATTTCAATTCAGTTCAATTCAATTCAATTCAATTCAATTCAATTCAATTCAATTCAATTCAATTCAATTCAATTCAATTCAATTCAATTCAATTCAATTCAATTCAATTCAATTCAATTCGATTCAAATCAATTCAATTCAATTCAAATCAAACCGATTCAATTCAATTCAGTTCAAATCAATTAAAATAAATTCAACTCAATTTATTTCAATTCAATTCAGTTCAATTCAATTGAATTCAGTAAAATTCAACCCAATTTAATTCAATTCAATTCAATTCAACTTAATTAAATCCAATTTAATACAATTCATTTCAATTCAATTCAATTTCATGCATTCGAAAGCGTTTTAAAGACATTGCGTGTGGAATATGACATTGTTGAAAAGGTCGCAGTTTGCCTGGGTTTTCGTATCCGATGAATCCTATTTTCGATGACTCTGTCATATAGATTAGGCTGAATTTGAGCGTTGGCCTAAGATTTGTTGACTTTGAGATCACCGGTCATTTATTGGGACAGACCTGCGACTTAAGGAAGCCCAAATGAAAATGTCTCTCGGAGTCAATTCGTACAATCTCGTTGTCCAGTTCGTGATGCATCCTCATGATATAACCATTCCCTCTAATCCCTCGTGCTGAAGGGCCATTGTGGTATTAATTGTGAGTCACGTAGTGCAGTTTTGCTGGAACAGCATGTCGTTCACATTCATATCGTGCATATTTGTTCAAAAGAAATTGGTTATCATCAATTGGCAGGAAAGCACTGCACTGATAACAAGGACATCATCAGTTTCGAAGTGAGAAGTTGCTTCGGATCTTTTCTGGGTTCATCATGTGCATTATGTTTCTTTGGGCATTAAGCCACACCAATTAATTGATTCCAAACATTTTCCAAAATCACTTACATACAATTAAGACTATTTGCAATATGGAAGCCGCGTTTGTTGACGGGAGATTTAGCAGTAATATAGAACAGAGCGCTTGTGCCCGTTTGTCGTATACCCAAAATCTTCACAAAATCTCGCATTATGCGAGAAGTTCTCGCCGATAGCCCCACGGTTTTTGATGGGAGTTACTTATTTGTTGGATTCGTTTGTATGTCTATCGAAAGTATATTCAATAGTTTTTTTTTATAGTATAATGGACAAGTTAGTAAGAAGGTTAACGTTATTGCTGACAAGACTTGGTGCACCAACGTGGATGAAACATCGACTCGTTTTTAATACTAAAAAAGGAAAACTAGTATTTGAAAGCATTTAAGCATTTGCAAGTTTTATTACGAATTATATTATTTTAAATCAACAGCTCCAGGGTTCTAATGCCGTCTAATTTATTATTATTTGCCTATTTTTTCACATGATGTCAAGTATCCGTGACTTTGTCGTAAGTCTGTGCAATTTCGCCTTGTCATTGTAGACCTATTGTAATTCACCTCTTACGACTACATATGGTCTTGATCTTTTGTTGATTTCGTGCTTAAATTAAAACCCGTTAAATATACTATTTTGTCTTTTAACCTTAAGCTATAAATGAAACTTAAACTCAAGTCATTGCGTCGGATGTCTTTGAATATGGTGGCATGTTTGCCATGCCTGCCACACGGCAAATGGACTTAATGTTCTAATTTCTAAGCGTCTCTTTTTTTTGGTTAATATTATTTACCATCACGAAAACGAGACGTCGCAAATGAACACACACACACATACGTATGTATACGTAGTCTGCTTGCCACACATTTGTGGCAGCCGATCT
The DNA here is from genome assembly GCA_963931995.1 of Phaonia tiefii. Taxonomy (NCBI): domain Eukaryota; kingdom Metazoa; phylum Arthropoda; class Insecta; order Diptera; family Muscidae; genus Phaonia; species Phaonia tiefii. The sequence goes on from OZ008371.1 coordinate 41,535,919, forward strand.
GTAAAAGCCTAAGAGTGTCATTGTACGCAACATGCAACATAAACTGAAACTGATTAAATTCAGCACGCGCCCTCCAGGCTTCATCAACATTAACAAATAAGAAAAGCAACAGCAACAACATCGAGCAGCAGCAACAACGAGTCTACTTGATCTTCTTAAATGCAGCTACAACAACTTTGCAACAACATTAGCGGCAATTCCTGCATCTACTGTGTGGCATCAGCGAAAAGTTGTATCTACTTAAGATGCAATGGAGACGAACAGCCTTTTGGGCCTTCAAATCGCAGCATGAAACAAAACATTAAATACATCAACAACATTAATAGTCTCTTACGAGCTGCATCCACCAAAATGTTTTGCTGCCGCTGCTGCTGCTGCTGTTGGTCTGCTTGTTATTGTTGCTGTTGTTGGTAGCCGTGTATAACGTCCAAAGCAATTGCACTAAATTTTCGTACAACAAAAGCAATAAGCAGCAACACAAAAATAGTGTTGCAACAATAAACGTATGAATTTTCAACTTTTAGTTGTAATTTTCTTTCTTAGGCTTTGAACTCTTTTTAATTTTTCGCACATTCTCTTACGTTTTTGTAAATTCTCTGGGTGATTTGGTGTTAACGAGGGTGATATGATGAACTGCAGATACGTATGCTACACTAGATATTATAGTGTGTAGGGTATCATATGTTCGGGCTTGTCCAAACTATAAAAAAATAATAAAAAAAATGGTGTCCCATTACTTCAGAGCTTCACACAACCAGTCAGCTGTGCGCTTTCTAGTTTTAAACCCACAGGTGGTCAGAGCAGGGATCGAACCCACGTCCTCATCTACAACAAATGTCAACACAAATGTGAAAACACCATGACATTTGACGCCATTTGCACAAATTAGAGCACATTCACATAGAGATATTACTTTTGTGCCACATGTTTGCACACGCTGGAAAGTTTATTTTTTTGTTGTTGTTTGGATGCAAAATTAAATTGTTTTGATATCAAATATAGTATACTTGTGTCCAAACACATTGTGATTGCTATTCAATATAACATGTTTGGGACACAAAGATTATATATGTATTTGTGACCCAAATGTGGTTTTGTTTGTTGAATACTGCTGAAAACACTGCTCTCTGTCACCATAAAGACACGTAAAGCAGCAGATCTTCAATTTTCGAAAGCTATGCTTGCAAACATGTACGTGGTTCCTGCAATATGTTGCTGGGGCCGTTATTTTTCAGCGTGCATACAAACACCAAAAACATACAGATTTTTCAGCGTGTACATATTTTCCCCCTGTTTGTATGCAAATATCACATGTGTGTGGAGCTTGTCGCAAATATTGGATACTTGTGTCCAAGCAGATTGTGTTTGCTATTCTATATTACACGTTTGGGACACAATGATTTATATGTTATAACATGTGTGTTTGTGATCCAAATACGCCTTTGCTTGTGATACAAATGCTGTGTTTGGTGCACTGTTTACATAATTTTTTTGTCGCTATGCTCTGTCGAGAGGAAAATAACACTGTGTGTAATATTTTAAGTCATAGAAATATAACCCTGTACGGACACCACTACGCGATAAAAGACCAACAAAAAAGACCCGTGTCTCCCAGTTTTGCCCAAAGTCGTGCACTTTTTTATGGGCCCCAAAGACTTGGGGGCCTCGGTGTAATTTTTGCAAAAAAGTGATCATTTTGTCAGGCTCATATCTTGGAAACCGTTCGGAATTTTGATTTACTCTGTTAGGGAAAGTTGTAGCTCTTGTTATAGAGAACAAACATTGTCAACATATAAAATCAAAAAAACTTCATCGTCAAGGTCAACATTTGTTTACCCTTTTTCCTCTCTTTTGGTCCATAAGTAGCAAACTGTTCAAAAGTCAAAGATACAATCAACTACAAAAATGTACCTAAGATCTCAGTAAACAACTTTCTGGAACATATGAATTTCCTAGGAATGATTCTTAACACCGTTTAGGTAGCGCTTAGATAGCGTTTAGGTAGCCGCAAAAGTGAGAAATTTCCCGAAAATTTTTTAATTTCATTGGTGTTTCTTTACTTCAACATTAAGATACTACGCTATCTATTACAAAAATAATAAAAAAAATATTCGTATTATGTTTATAATGTTGATGGCCCTGGACTTGCACATCTCACTCTCTCTTATGTTGTGGTTCCAAATCGTCGTCCCAATCGTCCGAATCTGACTCTGATTCAGAACTTATGGTGTCCTCCATCCTCAGTTTTTTCTTCTTCAAATACTTCATTAACATCATACAGGGTGATCTTGTGACTCCACCAATGAATAAGAAAAGAAATCAAGTAAGGAATGTATTTTAACCTTGAAGATGAAGTTTTTTTGATTTTATATGTTGACATGACATGTTCTTTATGCCAAGAGGTACAACTCTGCTTCAGAGAGTAAATCAAAATTCCGAACGGTTTGCAAGATATGAGCTTGACAAAATGATCACTTTTTTGCAAAAATTACACCGAGGCCCCAAATCAAAATCCCATGACCTTGGGCAAAACTGGGGGACACGGGTCTTTTTTTTTTGTCTTTTATCACGTAGTGGTGTCCGTATATGGTTATATTTTTTCGTGTAACACTGTGTAATAAAAGTTAGATAAGGAGAGATTGTTGTCTGTGATTTACAAATATTCCTGAAAGTGTGTGCAAATGAATTTAGTGTTTCTTATGTTGACTGATTTGTTTCGTTCTACTTTCAAGCATTCAGTCGTCAATCGTGCGTTTGGGAGGAAACACGCGAATGCTTCGACATAAATATGTGGATGTTTGGAATGAAACAGGCATATGGCTCCACGTAAAATTAAACATATTTGCAAGTAAACATGCTAATATTCGCATTTAAATAAAGGTGAGTTTAGGTCTTGTGGCTCTTGTGAATGAGAACGTCGGTTCTATTCCTGCTCTAACCACCTTACATTTCCTTCGACGACTGCCATCTCGCTTAGTGAGGGCGACACTATCGAGTACTTAGCCACGAAAAAGCTTATCAAAATACCCTACGGAACCGGTGTAAAACTACAAATTAGAATGCGCACAGCTCACTGGTTGTGAGAAGCTCTGCCCAAACCCTTCGTAGGATGTAATGGGAAAAGGTTTTTTTTGGTCTTCCGTTTTGGTCCCGTGTTTTCACATACCGCGCTTGAAAGCTCTTCCTAAACACTTTCAGAATCTATAATCAAAATGTTGAAAAAGTGTTCGGAAGTAAGAAAATAACCTCATTTACTTTCGGACCCCCAAAAGTAAGTAAATGAGGATATTTTCTTACTTCCAAACTCTTTTTTTACATTTTGATTACAGATTCTGAAAGTGTTTAAGAAAGCCTTTCTAACAAGATATGTGAGAACACGCGAGAATTCCTTGTCTTCGCACAATGGGCGAAATTATTTTTGGTGGACCGAAAGTAAATGACGATATTTTCCTACTTCCAAATTCTTTTTCCACAATTTGACTATAAATTCTGATAGTGTTTAGGAAGACCTTTCCAACGAGGTATGTGAGAACACGGGAGAATTCCTTGTTTTCGCACAATGGGCGAAATTATTTTTGGGGGTCCGAAAGTAAATGACGATATTTTCTTACTTCCAAATTCATTTTCCACAATTTGGCTATAAATTCTGATAGTGTTTAGGAAGACCTTTCCAACGAGGTATGTGAGAACACGGGAGAATTCCTTGTTTTCGCACAATGGGTGAAATTAGTTTTGGGGGTCCGAAAGTAAATGAGGATCTTTTCTTACTTCCCCACTCTGTTTTTCACATTTTGATTTCAGATTCTGAAAGTGCTTGCGAAGGCCTTTCTAACAAGGTATGTGAGAACACGCGAGAATTCCTTGTCTTCGCACAATGGGCGAAATTATTTTTGGTGGACCGAAAGTAAATGACGATATTTTCCTACTTCCAAATTCTTTTTCCACAATTTGACTATAAATTCTGATAGTGTTTAGGAAGACCTTTCCAACGAGGTATGTGAGAACACGGGAGAATTCCTTGTTTTCGCACAATGGGTGAAATTATTTTTGGGGGTCCGAAAGTAAATGAGGATCTTTTCTTACTTCGAAACTCTTTTTCTACATTTTGATTACAGATTCTGAAAGTGTTTAAGAAAGCCTTTCTAGCAAGGTATGTGAGAACACGCGAGAATTCCTTGTCTTCGCGCAATGGGCGAAATTATTTTTGTGGGTCCGAAAGTAAATGAGGATCTTTTCTTACTTCCCCACTCTGTTTTTTACATTTTGATTTCAGATTCTGAAAGTGCTTGCGAAGGCCTTTCTAACAAGGTATGTGAGAAGACCGGAGAATTCCTTGTCTTCGCACAATTGGTCGGAACTATTTTTGGGGGTCCGAAAGTAAATGAGGATCTTTTCTTACTTCCAAACCCTTTTTCCACTTTTTGATTACAGATTCTGAAAGTGCTTTTGAAGGCCTTTCTAACAATGTATGTGAGAACACGGGAGAATTCCTTGTTTTCGCACAAATGGTCGGAATTATTTTTGGGGGTCCGAAAGTAAATGAGGATCTTTTCTTACTTCCAAACCCTTTTTCCACTTTTTGATTACAGATTCTGAAAGTGCTGTTGAAGGCCTTTCTAACAATGTATGTGAGAGCACGGGAGAATTCCTTGATTTTCAAAGTTGATCGATTTAAATTTTCATATACTAAATTTACTTTGGCCCACTGAGCGAATACGGTAATACTGACGGCAGAAGGTACAATTTCTTTCTATAGCCCCATGAATTACCTTTCGAAGCTATAAGTTTTGTTTCTCTGTGTTTTTCCGATCGGCTGAAAATATTATATCATTAAATACACCATGTTTCTATATGTTAACATAGTTATGTTAACGCCATAACAGACTTCCGCCAACTGTAATGGTTTGTGTCTTTGCTAGTTAGATTCGGAATCTATCTTCACGCACATTTTTTTCAGCGTGTATGAGCCACGAAAAGGGTTTGATCAACCCTACTCATTAAAATGGATGGTAAAACTTGAAAAATTTATTACCAACAAAAATGTTAATTTAAAAAAATTATTTTCGAAAGATCTTCCCACAATTTACACAACACCCTCATTAATGAGTCTCTATTCTTAATGTACAAATTCTTGTGCAATATACGCTATATGTAACATATTGTGAGACCTTTTCCAATCATTACTTCACCTTCACCACTTTACAGTTTCGGCTCCATCTCTTCCTAGGAACACACACGCTGACACCGCGACTCTGGCTGTGTAAAAGGCATTTGAATGGCATTTGTGTCGTGGTCATCATGTAGAACTCAGTTTGACCATTACCGAGGCCATTGTACCAATAATGGAGTGTTTTGTCTAACACGCAGGCAACTACCAGCCAAAGAAGATGAAGTTCTAAATATCTTAACAAAATAGCTTTCATGTCATTATGGTGGTAATAATAACATATGTTTAAAACAGACTTGTATCTGAAGATGTTGCACATCGTTACATTGTACCGAGGTCTACCACATTACTATCATGTTGGTAGCATCATTTGCATCATCTTCGGGTTGGTTATACTTAGTCTGCATACGAGTGTGATACCTGTATAGTCGCTGCTTCCCGAAATGACCACAATTAGCTGAAAAGTTGCTGGTTTAGAATCAAGTATTTTTGCTATTGCCCATTCAAGAAGAGAAAAAAATTGTATCATTACTCCACATTTACAGATACTCCTCTTGATTTTACTGCATCTGATGAGACTTAATGTTGCAGTCGTGTATTTAGTGTTGCTGCCATCCAGTTTTTTTTTTTTTGCGAAGTTTTGCTGTAACATCATATCTTTGATGCGCGTTGTTTTTCCTCTTGCCTTCCTTCGTCCGATTTCATTTAAATTATGTGCTTTTGCCAGCGAAAATCCTGTTTGATATATTAGCATTTCAATATTATTAATAGTAACGACTTTAATTATAAGCAATTATAATATTTTTTATGCAGCAGCAGCAGCAGCAGAAATGCGATCAATTGTGGTATTATACTGTACATACAGTTGTCGAACTGGATGAGTTTTGAGATATTGATTTAATTTGATTTGTAACTCATAGCAAAATCGTTGTTAAATGTTCAAAATGCAATCATGTTGTAATTAATAATAAAACAGATAAGAGCGCGAGATGTAAAGAAAGACCCATTAAGACTCACATGAAAGTGTTATATCCTCATTCGTGGGGCATTCAATGTGAGTTGATATCACGTGAAATCCGGTTGTAGGATAAGAGTTGCTAGATTAAATTAAAATTATGTTTTTTGCAAACCGAGTGATCAGTTAATGGTCGATACAGCTCTGCAATTATTAGTGGAAACTTCTTAAATCATATTGAAAAAAGTAGATTCGCAATGGAAATTGCCCCTTTTGTCTGAACAATTTTCTGCCACACGAAACAGTGGCAAAAACTTGATTTATCATCAAGACTACAAAAAATTAACTATTCGATATTATTCGACGAATGAATCATACAACATTAAAGTTATAAGCTCTCAGAAGAGTTTTGTAAAGGGATATTTGTAAAACATTTATGGGTCCTTAATTTTACGTTTCATTTAAAATGAATAACACAATTTTGTTATTTATCTATGAAGATGTTTTATACAAATAATGACACTCCTTCATTGAGTCAATGATAAATATTTATTACTACGTCTTTCCTTATTTTCATATTATTATTATTTCCCTTTACTAACTTAAAGTTATTTTAAACTACGATGGTGACAATATTTCCTTTTATTTGTACTTTACCAATCTTGATACTTTCAAACAGGCACATTCTTTAACATATTCTGCAGGAACCATGTATATGGTTGGAACACACTTCAAACGTCCATATGTTTGCAAGTCCCAAACTTATTTGTATTTAAATGTAAACAGTATAATGTTTACCGGCAAACATATACGCTTTTACGTTGAAACATAATATGCGTTCTTCATCCCAAACATCCATATACTTACGTGGAATCATTCCCGTGTTTCCCCTCAAACCTGTATATGCTTATGTGGAAACGCACGCGTATTTCCTCCCAAACATAATAATATTTAAGAACGAATTATTCTTTGATTTCAATATATATGCAAAAACGTAATCTATAGGTGATTTTGAGAAATTTTGCTCAAGAGACCATAGCTCTAAGTCGGATTTGGAGCACCCCAAAATTTCAAAATAGATATGTTTCCCTATATACATAGAATAATTTAATTAAATTCGTCAAAAACTAGATAGTAGATTTCTCAATGTGGGCTTGGTTGAAAGGTATTTTTATCACCTTTCAGAATGTGTATTGATACCAATATTTTTTTTTATTTTTAGTAGAGATATTAGGAATTTTTTGTCGAAAAATAGCCTAAAATGAACTTTTAACTAATAAATTCTGAATTTTCTTCGATATTTTTCGAAATTTTTTTTTGTAGATTAATAAAGTTCAGATAATTTCCAACAACTTTTATTACGATCAATTTTTTTGTTTTCGAACTCCTTTTTGTAGGAAAATCGAACTGAAAAAATCAACACTTTCAAGGTTTCAACAAAAAAAAAAAACTATTAACACTAAGCTTGATTTTTTATTCCCTGCTAAACTAATTTTTCGACGACTTTGTATGGACTGCCGCTTAAAATCGCTTAATATCGCTTAGTTCCCCATACAAAGTCGTCGAAAATTTAGTTTAGCAGGGAATAAAAAAACAGGCTTACTAATATCTATTTTGAAAATTTGGGGGGTCTCCAAATCCGACTTAGAGCTATGGTCTCTTGAGCAAAATTTCTCAGAATCACCTTAGATTACGTTTTTGCTAAACGCTTCATCAAAAAAAATCGTTCCTTACAATTTGACCCGCCCGAATATATGTATTATATATTATAATTAATTTTGTAGATATAAATCCACATTTATAAATAATTAATACCAAAAATTAAAAGATTTAAAACGGCCTTTATTACATTTAGGTGCATTGAATACATTTTTTTTCATGACATGATAATCTGCTGCTCTCTGCTTCTCCTTTCTTTGTTGTTTCTCACGCACGTTTCTGTTTTTGGAAGGTTTCAGCTATGCGTTGGTTATCACTATGCATTGGTACACAAACAATATATATAAATACAAATCAAGTTCATGCAAGCCAAGCGTTTATTTCACAAATGGTCCGACGATCCGATTTCCTGAGTAAAGGCTCTGGAAGACAAAGGACTTCACGTTGTTTTCCTTTCCAGTTTCTTTACTTGAGTAGCACACATATACAAAAACCAAAGTAACGTCACAAACCATTTAACCGCCCGAGGTTTCGTTTATTATTTTTTCACTGATCAAGCGCTTTTGATATCCTCTCTCCGATGAACCATTGACGACTGAATATGTACATGAATCTAAAACGCCCTACATCAGGCAAAAAAAAAGAAACACTTCTTCTGCAATTTACACGCACATTTGGGAATATTTATGACTCCCTGACAGAGAGAATAATGCAAAAATACAGACCCACACACACAAGATAGACTCTCTCGTTGTCCCACTTTTAGTCTCTTGCTATCGAGAGAGCATAGACAGTGCCCACAAACACAGCTGTATTTGCATCACAAAAATAAACATATGTGGGTCGCAAACATATATATTATAACATTTTAATCATTGTATCTCTACCATGTACTATTGAATAGCAAACACACTGTGTTTGGACACAAGTATATTGTATTTTTGCGACAAGCTCCAAACACTCTTACTTTTGCATCCCAACAACAAAAAAATACAGATTTTTCAGCGTGTGGTGATTTTTAAAAGCAGTTCTATTTCTCAACATAAATTTGACTGAGAGTCCAGCGTACGGTACTACATCCAATATATACACACTGGAATACAACGACCCCAGCATTATATTGCGGGAACCATGTACATGTTTGATATCAGTGTTTTCGTGCATTGAAGACCTGCCACATTTGGTTTATTTATTGTGTGTCACGTTTTTGTTTTCAGCAGTTTCCAACAAACAAAGCCACATTAGGGTCACAAATAAATATAATACAACCTATTAATAATTCTGTTTCAAACATGTTATATTGAATAGAAAACACATTGTGTTTGGACAGAAGTATACTATATTTGCGACAAGCTACAAACACGTTACATTTGCATCCAAACAACACAAAAAGACAAATTTTTCAGCGTGTACGACCGACGACGAATCGATAAATTTGGATCTTCTTTCACACTTTCGTTTACAGCAGCGATATTCTTTTCAGTAATCATATTTTTTCGACGTGTTATTGCATCATTTGGCGAGTATGTGGTACGAAACCTAACCACAGTTCGACGGATGGCTTGCTCACATGGACGAATATGTCGCCGCGCCATCATCAGCTTTTAATGTTGTTTCTGCTTCCTCTTAGCTTTTTTATTGAAGAGTACACACTACGGAGGTTACTTGTGCTTGCAGCTTTATCGAATTCCTCTGGTATATTGTTCAATTTATTGTCGAAACGGACCATGTAAACCCACTCTACGTCTCTTACTGACGGCTAGATACGAACAGAATTGTTCGTCGCTCCGGTACTGAGAGTCAGTAAGTGAGCAACGCAAGAAAAGTGTCCTCAAAAAAGGTATTTATTTTTGTTGTTGCCTTAGATATTTCGTCACAGGCAAAGCAGTAAAGACGATGGGAGAAGAGAGGAAGGAAGCAGCGCCGCAGACTCGCTGTAAATGTTTACCTATCTCCACGCGCAACACACATGCTCAGAAGACTGTTTGCCGAGTTTTTACGAAGTAAAGTGTCCCGAATGAACACATAAGCCGAGCGATCGAACAAAAACGCTCTTCGGTTGAGCGAAGAGCAATCAAAAGAAGAACGAAGTTTGAGGGTTTTTTCTCGACAGTTTCACATTGTGTCAGTGGACGAGTGGTTTTTTCTGACAACGAGTACGAGAGAGTCCAATTGTTCCGAGCTATGCTAATATCAATACAAATGGTTAATGAATTGGGTAATATAAAATTATTAGCAGCCGCTAGATGGCACGGGCGATTTTTGTCGATTAGGGAGCAGTTATTGTAGAGTTGAGATTGCTAAATACATTGGAGTCGCCACATTTCCCGTCAGTTTGTTGTGAAATGCTGAAAATCACACAACGTCAAGTAATAGTAAAAGTGTTGAATATCGAGTAGTTGTGAAGTGTTGACGTTTGTATCGTGTAAATAAAGACTGCGGCAATATATAAAGAACCTCGGGTTATTAAATCAAAATAATGGTTTCCCATGACGGTATTGGGGAGAGCTTCTCACAACCAGTGAACTGTGCGCTTTCAAGTTTTGTATTTTGCCTGTCTTTTGCCAAATTGGAGCATAGAGTTTGTTCGTACATCATTGATATGGATGGGTTCTGCAGACGGTCTGTATTATATCATACGATTCGGGCTCTAATATCACAACCAACGGTTGATGAATTCGCTAAAAAAATATATTAGAAGCCACTAGATGGCACAGGCGATTTTTGTAAATTAGAGAGCTATGATTGTAGAGTTAAGATTCCTAAATACACTGGCATTGTCACATTTCGGTTGGTTCGGAATGCTGAAAATCACACAACTTCACGTAATGGTAAAAGTGTTGAATATCGAGTCGTTGTGAAATGTTGACGTTTGTATCGTGTAAACAAAGACTGCGGCAACATATAAAGAAACTCGGTTAAATAAAAAAAAATAATGGTTTCCCATAATGGAATTGGGGAGAGCTTCACACAAGCAGTGAGCTGTGCGCTCAGTGAGTTTTGTACTCACTGATAGGGCCCTACAGTTTTTACACCGATTCCGAACTGTATTTTGAGAAACTTCTTCATGACTAAATACTCGATAGTGTCGCCGTCACTATGCGAGGTGACCGCGCCCGAAAGAAATTTAAAGTGGTCAGAGCAGGGATCGAACCCAGAATCTCATATAAAAAAAGGAGCGCACAGTAACCACTGCACCTCCCATGGCCTCACCTCGGTTTTTTCGAGATAAATAAAGCAACCCCAAAAAGAAGAATGCGCAAATTCATAACAAGTGTGCGGTACTATTGTACACGAATGCGTGAATCCCATACCCGCTCTGACAACCTATGATTGGTAGTCTTCGACGATTGTTGTCGGTGACATTATTGAGGAATTAGTCCCAGAACCATTGTAAAATTGTAAACCACTATCAGCAATTATGAGATTAGAAAGCATGCAGGCCATCGATTGTGAGAAGCAGGTGCTGCAAGGGCAAAGACAAGGGAAACAATTTTTGGTATTTTAAATCTATACAATTTCAAGTTGAAATTATTTTTATTAAGATTTATCATTGTAGAATAATTATGATTTTTAATATAAAAATTCGAAAATTTCTGACTATAAGGATTTATCAAAAGACACGCTGTTGTAAAAGTCTTTATTAGCTATTGCTAACATCTTCATGCTAAAAAAATCTGTATTTTTCTGTTGTTTGCATGCAAATATAACGTGTTTGTAGGTTGACGCAAAAATACTTGTGTCTGAACATATTGTGTTTAGTATTGAATATTGCATGTTGGAGACACAATGATTAGTAGGTTACAATAATTTATTTTGTGACCCAAATGTGGCTTTGTTTGTTAAAAACTGCTGCAAACAAAAGCGTGACAGACAATAAATTAAAAAAGCAGCTAGTCCTCAATTTATGAAAACAATGTTTGGACACAAATATATAAATCCTGCAATATGTTGCTGGGAAGTTTTTTTCAGCGTGTTATCACTTTATTAACATCCTATTAAGAGTCCTTTAAAATAAGCGACATCTACTTAATATACATTTTAACTATGACAATCAAATTCCCAACATAGCAATTAGTATGTTGCTATCTTTTCCCCATGGAAAATATGTTTTCCCAACGAAGAGAGCAAAAATTAACCCAATTTTCTTTTTTACCAAACTGCAGTTAGCTTAGCGCATTATCGTTTTCCACTTCGTTGATGGCAGTTGCATAAAAATGCAACAACGACTTTCTTTTTATAGACCAAAAATAGTCATAAACATTAAGTCCGGCTCTTAAGGAAAAAAACACAGCACAGTTTGACATGCCACATAAATACCTTTTGGATGCCAGCAACACATACTTGCAACCACTAACAACAGCAACAGCAGCAACAACAACTGCAACTACAATTCGCTGCAACAAAAGTAGTTCATTATATATTCAATAGCATTTGGTTATTTGCTAATATACTTTCTTAGTTCAATTTCCACAGAGAGAAAGAGGCGATAACGCAACGAGAGCAGCAAAATAGATTAACAGCAACAAAAAGTCCCAAAAAATTTACACAACACTGATGGCAACTTAATATGCAATAGTCAGCTAGTTACTTGCTGCACTCCCCCACCTTGGAAACTCAACCAGCCCCCACCCTATGCGCCATAGTAAACCATATTGGTTTCAGGGGTAAGTAGGGGAGTTATTTTTTTTACGGGGAAGATCAGGAAGTTGCCACAAGTGTTAAGTGCGGCAATAGTGTGGCTGGTATTCCTCAATTTCTAGACAATCTGTATCGTGTGTATGTGGAGTGGTATGAAGAGACGAATTGTAGTATTTTTACTTGTGAGAAGGATAACCTCATTGACCAAAGTAACAAACATTGAACATCAAATGTGAATTAGTGCAACACTCAAGACCACTTCGTCTTCATCGTTTTCTGTTGCATGTTGATGATGCCGCCACCGCCACCGCCACCGTCGTCCAAGTCGAAGTCGATCTCATTGCTGATGCTGGGTCTTCATCTAGTTTTGGTTATAGTTTCATTACATTCTTTTGTTGCCGTTGTTCACTGCCATGTTGCTCTGCATATTTTACTCTATTGACTTTTTGGACGATTTTGTTATTTTCGTTTAGTTGATATGCTATTCACTAATGCTTTAGCTAAGGTATTCCTCATGATTGTGATGATGATGATGATGATGACGATGATGATGTTGACGTTGCCAATGTTGCAAGTAGGGAACAGTGGTTGGGTAACTTTATTTTTCTGTTACACACAACCTCATTAGAGGTTGACACAACCTCATTAGAGGTTGACACAACCTCATTAGAGGTTGACACAACCTCATTAGATGTTAACACAACCTCATTAGAGGTTGACACAACCTCATTAGAGGTTGACACAACCTCATTAGAGGTTGACACAACCTTATTCGATGTTGACACAACCTCATTAGAGGTTGACACAACCTCATTCGAGGTTGACACAACCTCATTCGAGGTTGAAGCGACTTCACTAGAGGTTGACACGACCACGTTAGAGGTTGACACTAGAGTTGGGTAGTTCATGAACTACCTAGTTCATTTAGGCTGACCAGACACCACCCTCACGTATATAATGCACATGTTCGATATCGCGACTGTGTTCGTGATTGTTATGTCCGGGCACCTTAAATGAACGAGTGCGAGAACTAGTGAACGAGTTCGACACAAGTCTAGATGACACAATCTCTATAGTGGTTCTCACAACCGAAAGTAGATTGTGTCACAAATGAATATTGAAACCTGTTCTTTTTCTGTATTTCTGTATTTATTTTTCTGTATTCTTATTAAAAAAAAATAGGGATCTCTTTAGGGTAACACATATGTCACTACGTGACCTTGTTGGAAGCCCCGGCCATCACGTCTAACCGCTCCAATTTGGCGTGTTGTATCTGTTGCATGTAGGTCCTAAACCTTTCCACACACAGATGATTGCAGCATATCTACAAAGAGCAACCTAGAAAGTTCCAAAACTATTGATATCTTCTTGGACATTTTCTGCAAAATAAGACGATTTAATACAAAAATCCTAATTAAAATATATTTACTTGCCTAATCTTGATATCGCGTCGACAGGAACAATTATACATTCTTTAACTTCTTTTAATATAATATTTGTTTTTATAATTTTAAACGTCAAGTTTCAACTTAAATTCGGTTGAACCTATAGAATTCATTATAAATTCGGCTACAGCAATCGAATTGACGTTGAATTCGGTCGTTGCAACCGACTTAAGGGTTAAGTCGGTTATTGCGACTGAACTGATACCAAATTCGGTAGTTACAACCGAATTGATACCAAATTCGGTAGTTACAACCGAATTGATAGCAAATTCGGTTGGCAATGCCAAACTCGGTTGTGACATCCGAATTGATGACAAATTCGGTTGTTGCAATTTCGGTTCTTGCATCCGAACTATTTCCAAATTCGGTTGTACCAACCGAAATTTTGGGTAAATTAGTTGACAGAAAGAATATAATTCAAGATTCGGTTGTCACAACTGAAACAATTAAGAAACGAGGTTGCTTCAACCAAATTTCAGTTGTGTGGATTAAATTCGGTCGTGACAACCTCAATTCGGTTGTAACAGCCGAGTTCAAGGTTGCAACAACCTCTTTTCAATCAATTAGTTCTCTGGGTGCATTGTTATAACTTCGCATTCCTATGCTACACTTATAGAAAAATTAGCAGTAACCGAATTTGTAGGTTGTCACAACCATACTAGTGGTAGTCTCAGCCGCATTAGAGGCTGTCAGAACCGCTATAGAGGTTGTCACAACCGCAATAGAATTTGTCACAACCGCAATAGAGGTCGCCACGGCCGCAATATTGGTTGCCACAACTGCATTAGCGGTTGTCACAACCGCATTAGAGGTTGTCGCTGCCAAATTAGAGTTCGTTGCAGCCAAATATGAGGTTGTTACAACCACATTAGAGATTGTCACAACCGAATTTATATAGTCTCACAAGTGAATTTTGCAAGTTTTGTCTATTAGTTTATTGATGATTTTTTACCATAAATTCCAAAATTATTCTAATAAATATTTCGTATGGGATAATCTTTTGGGTAACAAATTAATTTTACATACACTTTCGACCGTTTTCTGATTCACTATCCATCAGGTTCATCGGCCATCAGGTTCACCGCACCAATTAAGACATGCTGCGTTTATCAACCTTTATAGAAAGGCACAAGATCTCTAACGACCGACCTTGAAAAACTGAAAACGTCTCACAATCACTGAACTGTGCGCTATTTTGAGAAGCTTTTTCATGGCTATATACAGGATGGTGTCGCCGTCACTATGCGAGGTGACCGCCGGAGAAAGAAAATTTTTTTTAAGGTGGTCAGACCAGAGTTAGAACCCAGGATCTCATGTACAAGAGCCGCACACACTAACCATTGCACCACCGACGGCACATATCTCCATAAATAGAGATATTTTTGTTTTGAAAATAACATATTTTGCAAATGCATCCTCATGAATCCTGGCACACCGTATAGCTATTTCAGATCTAGCCACAGATCTTCATCAGCGGTTGTTTTGAATGCTGCTTTTGAAAAATTCATCAAACTAAATGCAAACGAAAACCCATCCGATTTGAGATATAGATGGTATTGAGCTGGAATAATAAACTAAAAAAGTACAAATAAAATGGCCGTATCAATACAAATCATCCTCTACTACACGCTGAGAAATATGGAAATTTCCTACAAAAACTAATATTGTAATGCAGAAACAATACACGCTGCAAATGTATCTTTTTTGCTGTTTGGAGGCAAATATAACGTGTTTGTAGCTTGTCGCAAATATACTATACTTGTGCGCAAACACATAGTGTTTGCCATTCAACATAAAATGTTTGAGACACAAAAGATTAATAGGCTATATTAGATATACATATGTTTTTGAGACTCAAATGTGTCTTTGTTTGTTGAAAACCGTTAAAACACAAAAACAAAGTAAACATCCAAGAAAGCAAAAGACAGCTGATCTTCAATTCATGAAAACACTTCTTGCAAAAATGTACATGTTTCCTGCAATATGTTGCTGGGGTCGTTATTTTTCAGCGTGTAATTACAAAATTTTTACTTTGTTTTATGTGTTCCCCTAACTCCCATTGGAGCATAGGGCGTCAGTAACAGCCGTCCGCCATTGAACCCGATTTTGTGCAGTTGATTTTAGTTAGTTCCTGGATATGCCGAGGTTATTCATTTCCCTTTAGGTGGAGCGTGGACACGTCAAACGTGGTTTGGCAGACGTTAGGATCATAATAATAAGCTGCGTCACCTACCCTTAATGTCGTTGTTGTTTCGACTCCTATGCTGAGACTCTCTTTTTTGCCTGAGTTTATTTTAAGCCCCATATGTTGCAGCTTTTCCTTAAGATATAATGTTGTCTATTTCAGATCACACAGCCTGTGACAAAGCAAGCATATGAGGAGTCGCAGACCACATCGTGCCATTTTGTTTATTTTAAAATGTTTGGAAATCCAAGATTATTAAGTGTGTTTTTTTTACCCCGCTAAAGTTAATTATAGCTTAATTTGTACGGAACAGCCAAGCGATATTAAGTGGCATTTCAATTTCCCACTTAAATTCTGACTTGAGCAATGACAATGCTGCCACATGTTCAATTTCAAGAAATGGCAACAAAAAGTTATTTTGCTATCATTTCTTGTGAATGAAAATGTTATCATGGAGAGACTCAAAGCAGAAATTTGCAAAATGGCTTACACATCTGAAGTTCATTAAAATTATTTTATTTAATGGAAGAATACAGATTTTTATTTCCGATTAAAAACAAAACTGGAACTAAATTGTTCACGACAACGCGCGGTAAATGTTATACATATTGATCATGTTAGAATTATCTATCAGGTATAGGCGTTTAAATAAGTGATCACATTATTTCCATGTCATTTTTCGTTTCACTTTTCAAAATCAAATGCATTTTGTTTTTATACTTTTTTGTATTCTTGTATTGTTGGTATATATTTGTGTAGGGTTTGACAATTGAAACGAATGAACGAAAATAAAATGTCTGTTGTTGCTGCTTACCACTACAACAACATCTGCTGCTACCATGTATTTGTTGACACTGGCTACAAACGTGTTGCCGTATCGCATTATATTTCACACATTACAGCAAATGTTGCCACATTTTGTAGTATTAAGTGTGGATCGTTTTATTAGGAAATTCGTAAGTGGCGATAGCTTGATGGAATATAAAAATCAGCCTTATTGTTTTCCTTACGACATTTTCCCGTCTCTAGTTATAATCTATGGTCTCTGAGAAGAGAAGAAAAGTTATCCAAATAAGATTTTTTCCAATAGAACTTGGAATAGAATATAATGATCGGATTATATGGATTCTTTACAACAATGTCAGCCGAAATATGTCCTGGTCCACTCGATCTTCATCAAAGGTTGAACTTTCCCAAAAAATGGTTATGTTGTCCATTTGATGGGAGTTTAAGGGCGTAATTTATTTTGAACTGCTTCCAAATCAAAAATTCACTGAAAGAAACACGACTTGAATGGGCATGGGTGCCCTTCACAACAACGCTATGCCTCACACATCTTGGCAGGCACGGGAAAAAATAGTAGAGCTTGGATGGAATGTCCTGATCTGGCAACTTCGGATTTTCATTTATGCCAGAGTCTGCAAAACATTCTGAAAGGGAAAACCTTAAATACAGTAGAGGATCAGGTTGTTCGAGTATATTTGTGGGATGGGCCCGTTATTCTATGAATCTGGGATAAAAGAGGTGCCTGAACGATGGGCGTAAGGTCATTGAACAAAATGGCACATACATTATAGATTATAATTAATTATTTTTACAAAATAATTGAATTTTTTTGTGAATTAAAATCCCGAAATTACTTTCTTGTCAAATCAATATATTTCCATAATATAGAGATGTGCTTACAAAAGAATGTTCCGAAATGTGTTTCATCAAATTGTCCCAGGACAATCAACTTCTTAACAAAAGGACCATATCGAAAAACAAAACCACCAGCGTCTTTGATCCTTTCGTTAACCTGAAGAAATGTCACTATTAGTATAAAAGATTAGACATAAAATGGTTATAATCCAGGACATTATAATACAAATAAAACTTCCTCCAACCTACTGTGTATTAATGTCTTTACTCCCGCAGTTGATGTAGAAGATGATGATGAGGACGAGGAGTAGTGCATGACGATGATGACCACAGACGCTGTTGCATGCATAATTTCTGGGCTTTAATTTGTTTGTTGCTGTAGCTTTCGTTGCTGTTGTTGTTGTTGCCACAAAAAAGGTACACAATTATAATTTTAAGTTATTGCCGGCCACATGCATGCTGGGCTACAGCCACGGCTACTCGTTACAATACCGGGCTATTACAATATGCGAGTAGTAGTACTATGTGGTGGTATCCAAATGTCTGTAAGTTGTAAGTTTGGTTGTTTTAGATTTATTTGTCTTCACCTCGACGAGAAGCGATCTCCTTAAGGTGTGAGTGGGAGGTCTAAAGGGTCAGAGAATGAAGGATGGAAAAGTGTTTTCGCATGTTTGGACTGAATTCATTTTCTTGAAATTATGTATTTGGATTGGCTGTAAGTAATGAATGCATTTGAAATAAAAGCTCATAATTTCTAGACGTGTAAGAGAAAATTTACAGAAAATTTATTAGAATGCATATTATAGTTTAACTCCATGTTGATAATAATTCAGTAAATGTGTTATTATCCATCATTTTCACCATCTCTGGTTCTCTTTTACAGAGAGCTAACCATCAGCTGTAACTGGCAGTTTGTATTCAATTTTAAATCCATAAATGCTGGATATATCTAACCAGATATGGTGAGGATGATCTTTAGTTAATTTCATTTCATCCATTTTGATATCAATTACACAGTGCAACACGAAAAAATATAACCATATACGGACACCACTACGTGATAAAAGACCAAAAAAAAAAAGACCCGTGTCTCCCAGTTTTGCCCAAAGTCATGCACTTATTTTTTTATGGGCCCCCAAAGATTTGGGGCCTCGGTGTCATTTTTGCAAAAAAGTGATCATTTTGTCAGGCTCATATCTGTCAAACCGTTCGGAATTTTGATTTACTCTCTGAGGGAAAGTTGTAGCTCTTGTTCTAGGAAGTTGTTTATAGAGATCTTAGGTACATTCTTGTGGTTGATTGTTTCCTTGAATTTCGAACGGTTTGCTACCTATGGACCTGAACAGGGGAAAAAATGTAAAAAATCGAATTTCTTAAAGGTTTTTGCGATTTTGACCTTGAAAATGAAGTTATTTATATGCTAACAATTTGTATTCTTTATGAAAGACCTACATCTTTGCCTCAGAGAGTAAATCAAATTTCCGAACGGTTTGCAAGATATGAGCCTGACAAAATGATCACTTTTTTTGCAAAAATGACACCGAGGCCCCAAATCTTTGGGGGTCCATTAAAAAGTCAATGATCGTCAAAATAGTCCAGGATCGCCATACGGGTTTGTCTAGAGTGGGAAATGTACTTCGTCTGCGCTTCAGGATCATAAGGCGGGAGAGCGTTCTGCGCCAGTATCTGAGTGAGCTCCTGTGGTTATTTTGGTAATTGCTATCTCTGGTACTTGCAGCTCTCCGGTGCCCAGCTTTCTATATAACTGGCTTCGCTTCGTACGACTTTCGCTAGGCTTATCCTTGTGCAAACCTTTGCTGCAACCAGTTAGTGATCCGAAACGGTGTTACCTCCTCGAATCACACGTCGTTAATTACAGTAGCTCAGTGCCTTCCATCAATTATCAAGTGATTAATCTGCCTGTTGATCGGTGTGTATTCATGTAGCCTTATGGATGTCTTTCTGTTACTATTGACAACCCTGTTTTTCGCGGCTACAAAATCTAACAGTCTCATTCAAGTGATGGCGTTTAGACTGAACTTACCGATGATGGGTTCAGACTTTGGCATTAAAATCACCTAGAACAAGCTTAATATCACGGCGAAAACAGAGGTCGTATGTTTCCTCTAGTCGCCCATAGAACATGTCTCAACTGTCATCGTATTTTTCTTCTGTCGGGGCAAATACACAAATTAGCGATATGTTAAAGTATTTCGCTTTTATGTGAATGGCGGCTATAAGTTCATTCACACCAGACGTCGCAGCCTTTTGCCAACTCTCAAATCCGCAGCCAAATTCATGCTATTTCTCATGAGATCTATAGTATATGTCACAGTTCTTCTTCCTTGTAAAGCCATGACCTGTTCATCGCATCTCCTCAATAGCAGTAATTTCATCCTTGTAAACCCCAAGGACATCTGCAAGTTTTATTGTGTTACCCTATCTGTATAGTGTTCTAATATTCCAAGTGCATATCCGTAAATCGTGGTCCTTAGATTGCGGGGACCGCCATCAAATAGGGAGATTTTATGATTATCATTCTCATTTTGATTATTTTTTGTCAATATGAGGGTGGCGTAAGGCAAGCCCATCCCAGCGTGGTTTTACGTTTTACCGACTGCCTGGATTATTACGTTTCAGCCGCCCATTATGGATGAGACTCTGACCAGAATGCAGTGTGTCTAATCTGGATTCCTGTTTCTTTAGTTTCGTTGCGCCGTTGGTTAGTAGTGCTTTCTTATCCGCCTTCAAAGACAAACGAATACGTCCTGTAGTTCGAAGAGTTTCAACGGTTGGGCCAGTTACTTAAACTGAGACGCATAAGTGATCGCATAACCAATCAGGATGCTCATTCGTTTCGCCTTCTCACTCTTACTAGCTTTCGGAGGGTTCCCACAAGGCCATTGTCCGGGAAATATTTTTAGGTAGGAGTGGGCTGCTTGGACTGCCCTATAAAGAAATCATTCCTGGCAACTCCCAAATGAGTGGTTATCAGAAACTTTCCATCTCCATGGCCAGTGATACGTCTCTTCAATGAGTTTTAATTGTGATTTCCTACATTTCAACCGATTGTTTATGAATTTAACTAGTTGGTTGTGAAATTGAATGTAGAGGGTATTACGGGTTCAAGTTATGAAGGCGGAAGTCGATCCCTCATTTCCAACACACTTATACATTCTCCAGCTGTTGACTATATAAGCGCGCCATCTGTTGAGTTCAAGTGCAACGTTACTGCAAGAAGCCACCTGGAGGGCGATAGTACCCACATGAAGTTGTTGACAGTGGATCATTACCTGATAGTAAACATGTCAATCACAGCTGTGACGACAAACATCAGCTACTTAGTACTCTAGGCTGAAGTGTGTGTCTTCTGTTGGTAATGGAACGTAGCTGAGCATTGATCGTTGGACCGTTATTAGTGATTGCAGATCTGCTGAGTGGCATCCGTCACAATATTTTTCTCTAAGCATTATTTAGTTTGACAGATATTTGTTGCTGAAACGCTAGTGCCGGTCTTCTTCTGCATCGACGACGGGTCGATACGCCCAGTCATGCATTGTTCCACCATTGATTTCTGGCGATGACGAGGTACATAACCGCGTGCTTTTACGCTATTCAGACCGTAGGCTTCTTGACACTATACAATTGCAGTGAGACTCTGCGGTCTGCAGACGTTGTAGAGCCAACATAGCCGTAGTAGTGTATTAGACTCCCTAGGTTAAACGTATACAGTGTTGTAATTCCTAGTTAGTCTCTCACTCACTAGCTACATCTCCCGCTGGTTCAACCCACAGATTCCCTGCCTGTGAGGACTTGACCTACTTGTCTACCGCTCCGGCTGGTTCAAGTCAGAGATTCCCTGCATATGGAGTCTTGAATGGTTACCATCCTGTTCCCTTGTTGACATTTGTTCCCCTTGTTGCAAGCCAGAGATTCCCTTCCAGTGGTGTCTCGACTTTGTTACCTGCCTCTCCCCTTGGTTCAAGCCAGAAATGCCCTGCCTGTGGGGTCTAGAACTTGTTACCCGCCTGCTCCCTGCATTCCTTTTGTTTCCACTGGTTCCAGCCAGAGATTCTCTGCTTGTGAGGTCACCACCTTGTTGCCTACCTCCCGCTGGTTCAAGCCAGAGATTCACTGCCTGTGGGATCTCGAAATTGTTACGCGCCTGATCCCTGGTTGCCTTTTGTTTTATTTCGATCCAGCCAGAGATCATCTGTCTGTGGGGTCTTGATCTTGATCCCTACAGTATTGCCATCTTTTAACCAGGGTTTCACTGCCATAGTATAGGCAGAGGTTCTCTACGTGGTTGCCAAACTCCCGCATACCAAGCTTCCCTAACGGTCTCTCAAACCCTGCCATCTAAAGGGCACATCAGCAGAAGTTCCTACTTCGGCCACGAACAATCTACCACACACCTGCAACGACCCATCGATGACGCGTCACTGTCACAGACGGTAAGTCGCTCTCCCACGAGTCAGCGCCGTTTCGGTCAATGATTTCCGCCACCAGTAAGACTCTACCCAATACGTCATCATCGACCTGCCGCCAAAGTCTAGAATCCCACCAGCAGAGTTCAAACCCAAAGGGAAACCGCGTTGTTACAAAGTCTTAACAACACTTCATTATTTAATGCTCCTCTCATCTTGGTGCTTAATTGTGGCACCAACTTGCCAAAGAATATCATTTTTCTATCAAACCAACACTCAGGGGATGCCCCATATATACAGTGCATTGTGTTGGTGAAAGAAAATTGAGGTAGTGTAGTGTAGAAAGAGGGAGTAATGTCTGTTGATATTTGCCTTGAATCTGTGTATGTCACAATTGGAGGGAAATACACTAGCCGGATGTTTATTCCATATACGGGCTGTACGAATTTTCTTTGTAGTGTCTAGTGCGGTCAACCGGCCACTCGATAAAAAACGGGTGAGAGTTCCTGGAAGGCCGCGTACTTCGGCCAAATATCCTCACGTCTGGCACAAGTTGACAGATGTCCGAGGTACACTTACCGTGGAAGTATCGATTAAACAGCGACAAGCAACCCACATTTCGACGATGCTCAAGGGAGGTAGATAACTTATTGTCCCCTATCAACACCGTTGCTCTCCTCTGGACACGGTCGAGAAGCTCCAAAGATATCCTAGGAGTACCTGCCCATCGGCAGTTATATTCCATCTTTGGCCTGATGTAGGTTGTGTAGATATTAAGAAGATCGGATGGAGTGAAGTATTTCTTGCACCGCCTCAAAAAGCCTAGACTCTTGAATGCATCTTTCGACACTTCATATTGGTCAGACAGCAATCCACACGTAATCCATGAGTCACCATTGCATCCCGAAAAAGTTACGGTTTGGTGCGGTTTATGGGCCGGCGGCGTCATTGGGCCGTACTTCTTCCGTGGTGATCAAGACCGGCACATTACTGTGTTTTGCCCAAGGGACATCACATTGTATTTTCATGCCCAGAACATAATGAGCGTCTGATTCCTCAATATCCACACAATGAGAATGGCATAGACAATGACGACACACCTGGTTCAGCAATCCGCTTATGCGACAACAAATAACACTGGGCCGTACCCGCATTTACAACAACTCGTATAGTGCAATCTTTGAGAAAACTCGATACAAATCGAGTGAAGTTATTAAAAGCTGCGAGCTTTGACAAGAGTGCATCGTGCCAGACTCTATCAAAGGCCTTGGGAATATGAAGAACCATTACCTTACTCTCACCAAGCCAGTGGATGGATCGACTCCACTGTTTCGAAAAGAAAGCCATCAGGTCTCCAGAAGATGTTTTTCCATGGAAGCCATACTTCCGATCGTTAAAAAGGTCATTGGACTCAGGATGTTGAACAAGATGGTGGTTAACCTTCTAGAGCACAGAACAAATTGTAATCGGTAATTAGCAGGTTTACTGGCATCATATTTTTTAGGGATTGACTGGACATTAGCAACCTTCCAAAGCGCCGGGAAGACTCCCGCATGGTATTCAAGGCTGAAAAGGCTGCGGAGTGGACATGCCAGCGTCGAAGATCACCTATTCAAGACCAGTGTAGATATGACATCCGGGTCTGAGCATTTATTTACGACGAGATTCGCAAGAACCTTTTCAACTCGAGTTGGAAAAAATATCTTGGGCATGGAACAAGTTACGTTATTGATCACGGGGAGTGGTTGATTGCTATCCGGCAGGGAACATTTCAGACAGGAGGTTTGATTTATCTGCCGGTTCAGTGAATGTTATATCAAGTTTAACAAGAGTTGGGATAGAAGAAGAACTATCCTTTATCCTGACCAAAAGCTCTTAGAAAAAAAAGAAAGAAATGACTGTAGCACGAAAACGCTATTCGTGAAGAAACTTTTCGCGTCGAAGTAATTTGGCACACCTAGATCTTGCCTGTTTGCGTAACACTTCAGTATTGACGTGTTTCTTAGAATGCAAGTCTCTGAACGCATCCTCTTTGGATCTGACAGCACTCTTGCATCAATTTTTTGCCGATGGTTTAACCGAAATATTTTTCGTCGGGATCAATGAATTCGTACAAGTCAAAATGATCTTCTCGATCATTTCAGCAGCAGCATCTATGCCTTTGTCCAGAAAACAAAGCTTCCAATTAAAATGCTGATACAAATTGTTAAGCTCAGCCCTACTTGCCTCTTCGTAGATAAAAATTGTTCGCTTCTCGCTTCGAGACTGTGTTTGAAGCGAGACGAAGAGCATAGATCTCTGGATCTATGGAATCCATATATCACTGATTTTTCGAGGTGTGTAATGAAAAAGTAGTTTTTTTAGTTTCAACTTTCTAGTAATTGTCATTAAATCGTCTCTAATGCTCTCAAAACCAACCCTCATTCACAAAAGGTTGTGATAAATTTGAAAGATGAGTTTTGTATGAAAAATCGTTTTCCAAACCTCTCAGAAGTTTTCTTAAATAATGCCGTTAAAATGTGGCACGATGAGTTACATTTCTACCTTGAATTGAAAACTATAAAAATACCTTTTTGAAGTTGGGCTTTTTCTGATTCATCCCAAGTTTGTTTGTTTCTTTTTCACGAAATTAATGTAAAATGTAACGGGAGGTTCCTTCCTCCAAACTATGTAGGCATCAATCAACAAGCCCTTTTAAATGTCAATGACTGAGCGAATGTCGATTCAGTCGAATCAAACTTCTGTACCTTTTCAATTTGTTTCCATGTACCTCGATACACCACCGACCCTTAAGGTTAATTGTCACGTCAACAAATAAAATATCTTAAGGTCACAATTTCTTTTGAAATTCAATCAAGCATTTTTTTGACAATTATTTTATTTTTTCCACCTAATACCACAAATGTGGAGATTTGTATTGCAATCATGAACAAACTAACGTACTCTGTGATTATTAATTCATTTAATTAATTTTTATTTTTTAATTGCCAACTGCAGCTCACGTACAAGCCAGGCCGCTGCCACAGTCTACCCGTAAAATGCGGGCACTTCATTCACATAATATCTTCACATACAAATGCATTTGCGTACATGTATTAGTTGAATAAGTTGGCATGTATACATGTGTACGATATGCATGTATGTATGTATGTGTTGTTAAGTACTTCCATATATTGCAATATAATCATTAGAATGTGGATACACTATGTGACATTGTAAAAATATACACTGATGTACAAAAAGTGTACATACGGCAGACGAAATATTTGTATTTATTTCGATCACATTAAACTCCGTACCCACTTAGTGTGTTTAACACGTTTAACTGGTTTTAAGGCCACACTCATCTGCTTTTTCATATTTAACGGGAAAAATCAGCTTCTGGAGAGCTATACAGTTTTGACTCGCTTGATTTCAATACAGGTTCGAGTGCGAAATTTGTAATGCCCAGAAATTATAGATTTAAAAATTTATAGATTTTAGTGCCCCGAAAATATAGATTTATTGGAACGAAGTTCCTTATCGCACATTACGGGATGGGGGCTAAATGAAAGAAAACTAAACAACTTTTGTTTTAACACTATTATTCTACAACCCAGTATTATCAATTATATTGGGTACTTTTGCTTTGGTTTGTGTCTGGACTAACATATGTTGGGAAATTTCTTGTTTAATGGGAAGTTTTTTAGGTGGAGCCTGTAACCGCTATTTCTGTAACCGATATTTAGTATTTATTGTAGTTTTGAACCCAATAAAAAGTAAGTTTAGAATTTCAACAGTGAAAGAATTTAAAAAAATAACATTTTCCTAAATAAGTGAATTTTCTTAAAAAACAATACATTTTCTCAAAAAAAAAAATACCTATTCATATTCTTAAAAAAGTACATTTTCTTAAAAAAATACTTACGTACTTACTTATCCGGTCTCGGACAACCCCGGGGGGTCAGGGACCTTACAAAACGAAGATAACATATTTCGCCAACCAGTTCGATCTTTTGCTTTATTTCTCCAGTTCGCAATACCAAGTGTAGGCAGGGATTCGTCAACCTGATCCCTCCAGCGGAGTCTTGGTCTTCCTATTTTTCGTCTTCCTTCGAGTTCGGTTTCGAAAAGTCTGGTACAGCTGGACTTTTGTTACTCGAGAGAGGGCTTTGTCTCTAAAGTGCTTGCTTAGCCCAAAATAACATCTATTCGCAAGGACAATTCTCCGCTTGATTTCAAGACTGACGGTGTCGTTTTTGTTTACGGCAGATCCAAGGTATATGAATTCGTCCACTACCTCGAAGTTATAACGGTTTTCAACATTCACGCTGTGGTCTAATCGCGCGGAGGCCCTGTTCGTTGAAACCATTAATTTTGTCTTGTCCTCATTTACCGTCAGACCCACTTTTGCTGACTCCTTCTCAATTCTCGGAAAAACCGCAGTATAGGGTGCACGATATGGTGTCGCACGATAGGGTGTCGCCGTGCCTGAGGCCTCGCTTAGTTTCGAAAGGTTCGGTAAGATCCTTATCAACTTTCACTGCGGATTTGGTGTTCGTCAAGGTCATCCTGCAAAGGCGCATGAGTTTTGCAGGAATACCAAGCTCAGACATTGCTTCATAGAGTTTCTCCCGTATCGGACTATCGAAGGCCCCTTTATAATCGATAAATAGATGATAGGTGTCGATTTGATTTTCGTGTGTCTTCTCCAGGATTTGGCGTAGCGTGAAAATCTGGTCAGTTGTCGATTTTTCAGGCGTAAAGCCACACTGGTATGGTCCAAAGAGGTCAGCGGTAATTGGTTTTAGTCTTTCGCACATTATACTTGATAGAACCTTATATGCTATGGACAAAAAGCTTATTCCACGGTAGTTGGCACAGATACTCGGGCCACCTTTTTTAAATATGGGACATAGTACACTGAGACTCCAATCGCCGGGCATGCATTCATCTAACCAAATTTTACTAAGGAGCTGATGCATGCACCTTATCAGCTCATCGCCGCCAGCCTTAAACAGCTCCGCCGGTAATCCATCGGCTCCTGCGGCTTTGTTGTTCTTAAGCCGGGCAATAGCTGTTCTGACCTCGTTAGGAGGGGGCAATCGACGTCGTCGTCCATATTGTGATCGATTGTCCCATCGTCATTGGATATCTCAGGTACTAGTAGCGCGGAGAAATGCTCTCTCCATATTCCCAACATGCTCTGCACATCTGCGACGAGATTTCCGTCCTTGTCTTTACAGAAGGAGGCCCCTGAACCATGTCCCTTAGTTCCGTTTTTAACTTTCTGCTAGAATTTTTGGGCTTCGTTTTTCCTTCTGTATGTCTCAATTTTCTCATTCTCGCGCTTTCTCCGCTGCCGTGTCTTACGCCTAAAGAGACGGTTTAACTCCTTTCTTTTCTCCCTATACCGCTCCGTTACAGCTGGCGTTGCAATTGTCTGAAGCATTACGATACGTGCAGCGTTCTTTTCATCATTTGCAATGCGACACTCTTCACCGTACCACGGTTTAATGCGAATCGGTTTTTCGAAACCAAGTACGGTTGTTGCGGCAGTTTTTATAGAGTCGGAAACGGGTTTCCACAGCGCATCAAGATCGTCATCGGGAGGGGGTGGGTTCTGTGCCAAAAGCTGCGAGATCTTTCTTGAGTAGGCTGTGGCTACCTCTGGTAATTGCAGCTTTTCGATGTCCAGCTTCCTCTGCGTCTGGTTTCGTACGATTTTCGCTCTACTTAATCTTGTGCGAACCCTTGGTGCTACCAGGTAGTGATCAGAATCGATGTTAGCTCCTCTGATCACTCGTACGTCCATTACACTAGATGAGTGCCTTCCATCAATTACCACGTGATCAATTTGGTTCTTAGTTCTTTGATCAGGGGATACCCAAGTAGAGTTGTGGATGTCTTTATGCTGGAATCTTGTACCACTAATGACGGTGTTTTTTGCCGCGGCAAAGTCTTAAAAAAATACCTTATCTTAAAGAAGTACCTTTGCTTAAAAAAAAGTATGTATCTCTTGCTATTGCTGGCCTGCTATGCTCCTGAATGTTCCACTGTGGTAATATCTGATGTTGGTCACCTTAGTCTGTGGCCGATTCAAGTCCGGTTTCTTGTACGTTGCCAAAGTGCTTCATAAGAAATTGTCTTTGGCCAGTAGGTACATATTATTTGTCTCATACAACGATTGATAAAACGTTTGAACCTTCTTCATTATCAGCTTCGTCAATATCCAAGTAGTGCAACCGTGCAACTTCACACTGCAATTGAATATTCGACATTCCGCCCCTTCCGATATCATCTTATTGCGCCAGATTTTGTGCAGGTTTAGGAATGCAATACGGATCTTATATATCCTATCAGTTCCACTTAGCCGAGTAGGATTAAAGTTTGGTATCTTGGTCTTCGTGGTAAAAAGCATGACCTCAGTTTTCCCTGGATTCACTCCAAGAGCACTCCCAGTGGCCCAGTCGTTATAGGATTTCAAGGCCTCATTCATGATTTCGCTCAACACGGATGGGGACAAACTAGACCCCATTATTACCACGTCATCCGCATACGCCACGGTTTGGTGCCCATGTTGTCCAGTTTTAGTAGTATTTTGCTGATCATGAGTAACCAAAGTAGGGGAGAGATGACTCCAACCTGAGGAGTTCCCATATTCACTCGCTGTTGCTCATAGAGGGGTTGATAATTCTGCTCTGTAGCATTTTCACCATCCAACTCTTGAGGAATGTTGTTTCCACGCCTAGATCTTCAAGTAATTCTTTTATAACCGCTGAACTCACGTTATTGAATCTATATCCAAGAAGGGCGCGAGGGTATGTTGTATATGTAACAAGGACCTCTCAATAGTTCTGACGACTTCGTGAAGGGATATATCGGTTGAGCGGCCTTTTATATATACATATTGGATTCATGATATTTTGGGCGTTCCACTCATTTTCGTGCGGATGTATGCGTCTATTGGCCTTTCAAGAGTTTTCAGAAGAAACAATGAGAGGCTGATTGGTCTGAAGTCCTTTGCGCTCTCATGACTTCGTCCCCCCACCTTGGGAATGAAAACCACTCTTACCGGGCTAGAACTCTTTGGTAAGCAGTTAAGAGTCAGGCAAGATCGGAATATGACACAGAATCACGGCATAATTATGACCTCCGCGCTTTGCAGCATTTTTAGTATAATGCCATCTGGGCCCGGAGAATGCGCCATGTAGCAGGATGCAATGTATATGCTCTTACCTTCTGTCAGCTCTAATTTAGAAACGGTGAAATCTGCTGTGCTAAGCTGGGGGCAGAGAAAAATATTTAAATTGTTTTTTGCAATTAGACACGATCTTGGCTTACCATTGTCCTTTATATACAGTGTTTTTGTAACCCTTACCAAGGAGACCTCTCACCACAATGTCTGGCACGTGGGGTTCCTGGATGATGCCTAGGTCTAGATCCTCCTCGACTAGAAGGACTCGCAGGTTATCTGTGGCAAAACGGGAGTGCTTCAGATTAATCTGCACAACTTCTTTTAGAATAATTTTTTTTATAAAGGTACTATTTTTAAGAAGAAGTACTTTCTGTAAGCAAAAGCCTACGAGTATGAATTTTTTTTTACAAAGAAGTACTTTTTTTAAGGATAGGTACTTTTTAAAGAAGTGGTACTCTTTTAGGTAAAGGTTATTTTTTAAGCAAAGTTACTTTTTATTTTATTTTTAAGAAAATAAATTTTTATAAGAAAATGTATTTTTTAAGAGAATATATTTTTTTGAAGATAACGTTTTTTTAAGAAATGGGAATTTTTTTAAGAATTTTTGCAAGGAATGGTACATTTTTAAGAGTAGGTACTCATCTCAAGAAAGGTTATTTTGGTTTACAAAAAAGGTACAATTTGTTGTAAGAAAATATTCTTTTTTAAGAAAACTAAAAGTTAAAAAAAAAACTTTTTATAAGAAAATTTATTTTTTGCAAGAAAATTTACTTTTTTTAAGCAAAAGTACTTCTTTAAGATAAGGTATTGTTCTAAGAAAATATAATTTGTTGAAGAATATGAATAGGTATATTTTTGAAGTATTTTTTACGTTTTTTAAGAAAATTCACTTTTTTCAGAAAACTTTCTTTTTTTAAACTTCTTTCACTTTGGCTTTTCTAAATTTACTTTTTATTATGTTCAAAACTATAATATATACTAAATATTGGTTACAGGCTCCACCTAGAAAACTTCCCAATAAACTAGTAATTTCCCAACATATGTTAGTCTAGACACAAACCAAAGTAAAAGTACCCAATATAATTGATAATGCTGGGTTGTAGTATAATAGTGTTAAAAAAATGTTTTTTTTATTTTATCCTCCATCCCGCAACGTGCGATAAGGAAATTCGTTCCAAAAAATTTTAAAACTTGCCTCTTCATTCCTTAAATTGGTACTTATTGATCGATTTCGTACTAATTTCATAAATGTCAAATTAGCCATATGCTCCGAAATAATAGGGGGTTCAAATTCAAAACTTTATATGGCCCAACATTTATTTCCCCTTTACATCGCATTAAGGGCTTGGCAAGTGCTTCACACAATCAGTGAGCTGCGCCCTTTTGAGTTTTAGACTCACGGATTGGAACCTACAGTTTTACACCGTCTCCGAATGGGGTTGAAGAACCTCTTTTCATGGCTAATTACTTTTCCGGTTGGCGTGGAGCATGGCGGTATATTTCATATACTGCCAGGTTGTTTTCGGGCATTCATTATAAATCTGATGGTGCGACCCTTTGCTAATCTGTTGGGTCTGGACTTTTGTCATACGAGGGCGGATCAATAAGTCCGTGACTTTTTGAATGAAACACAGTTTTTTTGCAAAAAAAATATATTTTTCAACATAATCTCCGTTTAGCTCAATACACGAAGTCCAACGGTTCTCAACTTTTTGCATCCTTTCCAAAGAAATTGGAAAAACATAGGCATTTGTTTGATCAATATTTTCATCGTTGGAATTAAATCTCTTTCCACCGAGCTATTTCTTTAGGTTTGGCAATAGGAAATAGTCACTGGGGGCCAAATGCGGAGAATATGACTGATGAGGCAACAATTCGTAGCCGTTTGTTTATGGTAAATTCAGAGCAAACGCGGCACCCATCTTGCAGACAGCTTTCTTAAACCCAACTGAACATTTAAAATCGAAACCACACTGCCACATAAAATGCCTATGGCATCAACAATCTCACGTACTTTTACTCTTCGATCGGTCAACACCATATCCTGGATTTTTTCGACAGTTTCGGGTATATTGACCTCAATTGGACGTCCAGAACGTTCAGTGTCATTTGTCCTTGTGCGACCACAACGAACGTCAGTAAACCACTTTTTTACCATTGAACTGGATGGAGCAGAGAGTATTTATCAAACTTGTCCTTGGTTTGATTGACGGGGTTTCTTCGCAAAAAATAATGTTTAATGAGAACTCGAAATTCACTTTTTTCTATTATTAAAAAAATGCACTAGGTTGTATGTTTTGAACAGCTGTCAAACGCAAAGTAAATGACGGAACTTGCTCAAAATTTGACAGTAGCCTATTAACATGTGGTACTTGATGGGAGTAGTATTGTATTTCATATAGCTACGAGGGAAGTTCGAAAAGTCAAAGACATATTGATCCGCCCTCGTAGCTTCCTTAATTCCTACCTCATTTATTTGCTGTAATTTTTGTTACTATCATTTTACTAAATCAGACCGAGTTGGCTTAGCAACAGATGGGACGCATTAAGGCTCTATATGTAGCTTCACTTTTAGACAGCTGTGTATTAATACACACACATACAGATGGATGACGTCCTTACTACACTACCACATTCATAATACTGTGTATAATTATAAAATCCCCTCACAAGTACATTAGTAGAAACAACCAATACTCACGCATCCAATGCAACAAAAATAATTACAACAATTGCAAGCAAACAATAATTGATCAAAAGTCACGCAACGAAATACAATCAAATGTTTTGATGCGACAGCGGCGGCAACAGCAATCGCAGCAACAACCCCTACAACAGCAGCAACATTTGCAATATGAAACAACAACAATAAATATGTAATAATAAATTGCAGCAACGATGTTTCTACTATGACTGTCACCCAAGAATGAGGCGGCCACCACCCTACATAATGAATGCGAGCAACAACTACTAACGCCACGAAAAATCCTAACAATTGTCAACACCCCCTCTACCAGTGAGCACCACACTAACACAACCATTCATTCTTCCACACACACACTTACACACAAACACTGACTCACTTGCACCACCAAGCAGTGCGAAAAACAATTTACGTTAACCGAAACACAACAGCAACAACAACTGCTATAAGCAGTTTTTTTTAATGTTTTGTTTTGGTTGACTTTTTTGAAATGCGCGCCAAATATTAACAAGAAGATAACAAAAACAACATCGCGAGCAACATTGATGGCAGCAGCAGCAACTCCAACAACAGCATAAACATGTACAAGAAACAACAACAATACACAATACAACAGCAATTTTCGCTAAGCATGCGCTTTAAAGAGTTTTACGCAAAACACAATATTATATAGAATTCCTTATATCTCTTTCTCTTAAGAGGAACGAGCAACTTCATGGTTTGTCGTCTTCTCTTAATAATAAAAAAAACATAATTTATTCGTTTATTCTATAACAGCACGATAAGACCCCCAACCCCAACACAGTCTAAAACACTGTGTGTGTGTGTGTATAATTCTCTTTATCTCTCTTAATCTCATTGCCGCTTTGTATGGGTGAGTTATATGTATTTAGGCGATAATGACGTCATTATGGTGTTGCATTTATTAATTATAGTGATGTTAACTGTGTTGTTGTTGTTACACTTAGAGGGACCTACAACAGTCGTTAATGCTGTAAATTATAGTGTTGCCAGTTTGGGGTATTTGTCCCCCCATTTCAATGATCGAAATCTACAACTGAGGATAATGGAAATCATATATTGAAAATCCGTTTAGTAAAGGGTGGGCCATGAAAAATTTGGAATTTTAAACCCTGTTATTTCGAAGCAGATACTGAATTTGACATTTATGCAGTGACAGTTTATTAGGTAAAGGTTAGAAATTTTTTTTATTGACTATTTTACAACCTCATGAGTTCAGACGCATTACACATATTAATTAAACAAATTTCAACATATTCCTCCATTGGGTCTATCCTTCGCCTTTTCTCGCCAGTTGGTAACAACAAGGATACGGAGGGATTTTTCTGTCTGGTCTTTCCAGCGGAGTCTTGGTCGTCCTCTTTTCCTGCTTCCATCGGGTACATTATCGAAAACTTTTCGCGCTGGCACGTTCATCCATTCTGATAACACGGCCTAGCCAACGCAATTGGCCTAATTTGATCCGCCTACCTATGTCCCCGTCAGAGTGAAATTATATAGCTCTTGGTTCCAGCGACGTCGGTACTCGCCGTTTTCTCTAACAGGACCACATATTTTACGCAGAATTTTTCTCTCGTATAGTCCCAGGTGTTTTTCATCCGCTTGCGCTATGACCCAAGTTTCGGAGCCATATGTCAAGACAGGTAAAAGGAGAGTCTAATATAGCTGGACTTTTGTCCGTCGAGAGAGGGCTTTGTTCCTAAACTGCTAACTGAACCCGAAATAGCATCTATTTGCAAACACAATTATCGTATCTATCTCCAGGCTGACGTTGTTGTCCTTGTTCACGGCGGATTCAGGGTAGACAAATTTATCTACCACTTCAAAATTAAATCGGTTATCAACGTTCCACTGCGGACCAAGTCGAGAGGTTTCTCTAGTCGTTGACACCAGCAATTTCGTCTTGTCTTCATTAACAGCAACTCCCACCTTCGCTGATTCTCTTTCGATTCTTGCAAAATACTGCAGTAACCTCCCGCAAATTTCGCCCAATGATGTCTATATCGTCGCCAGCAACATATGGCTTTTCGTGTTATTGGTCTTGTTCGTATTTACTGCGGCTTTTCTCATTATTATCTCCATTAAGATCTTGAAGAGATTGCACGAAAGTGTGTCGCCTTGTCTCAGTCCTCGCTTGGTACCGAACGGTTCAGTGAGGTCTTTCCCCACTTTCACTGCTGATTTGGTGTTGGTCAGCGTCATTCTACAGAAGCGAATCTGTTTTGCCGGAATACCAAGTTCAGACATAGCTTCGTACAGTCTTCCCCGTATGGGGCTATCGAAAGCAGCTTTCTAATCGACAAAAAGGTGGTATGTATTGATTTGCTTACAATTGTTACAATCTACACTATCTTCCACTATCATTACCTCTTGATCTTCAGTGGTAGAATCTGAGTGGAGAAGTGTTGAAAAGAGGAAAATATTAAAAAAATATTAAAAACTTTCTTCCAAAGTTCTGCGCCTTCAACTTAAACTGCAAGAAATCAACGAAATCCATTTGGTAGAAATCAAGTCGAAATCAGTGCGAAAGAAATTCGATGGATAGAATAGGTAATTATAGGTTAATTTGTACGGAGGCGCTATGCCATATTAAGTGTCATTTCAATTTCCCACTTAAAATCCGACTTAATGGCTCTGATGATGGGCCATTCCTCTTTTCATGAAATTTTCCATGACTTTTTCACAGAGATGTGGCTGTATTTCACCAATGACACGTTGGATCTCGGATTTCAGCTTAGGAATTGTTTATGGTTTATTCGCATAAACCCTAAATTTCACAAAAGCCCAAAGAATGAAATCACACGGTGTTGAATCGCATGATCTTGGTGGACATCAGAATTTCTTGAGATAATTTGTTCTGGAAATCGTTGCTGCAATAAATCGATTGGTTTATGCGCCGACTTGGTGCAACCACATGTCATCCAGAAACATGCCGCCTAGTTGAGGGCACTAGAACTCCGTCATCACGTTCCTGTAATGAATGCCGTTCACAGTCACTGCAATTTCGGCCTCATCTTCAAAAAGTTGAGCTTGCATTTGTTTCTCAGGGATTGCATGAGAATTTTCTGAGTCACAAATTCGACAGTTTTGTATATTGACGAAGACATTCAGATGAAAATGCGCTTCATCGGAGAAGATGAAATTTTTTTTTAAAAAAAAATTGGCATTGTCTTCACTTGGCTCCATTATCCACTGAACGAATTGCCGGCGTTTATCTCGGTCTGCTGGTTTGAGCTCCTGAGCAAGCTGCTTTTTGTGCGCATGAAGGTGGAGGCCTTTTGTCAAAATTCGCTGCGTAGTGCTTCGTGAAATTTGCAGTTGCTGAGAACGATGCCGAGTTTCTGTTTTCGGCGACACTGTCGTTTACAGCAGCAATGTTTTCAAGAGACCGACCAGTACGTTGAAGCACAGAAGTCTTACTGTCCATTACGTTACTGCCAAACCCACATTTGCTGATTCCATTTCAATTCTGAAAAGTACTGCATTATCTTCTCATAAATTTCGCACAATAATGTCTAAATCATCAGCATACGCGAGCAGCATGTGTCTGTTGGTGCTGATAGTTTTTTTTCACGTTGACTCCATGCAGCTTTTCTCACGATGATCTCAATTAAAATGTTGAAGTGTTCGCTTGATAGGGTGTTGGCGTGCCTCAGGCTTCGTCTCACACTAAATGGTTCTGTGAGAGCGTTACCAATCGAACTGACGATTTTGTGTCGGTCAGTGTCATTCTACTAAGGCGTGTCAGATTAGCAGGAACACCAAGCTCCGGCATAGTTCGATTGGGTTACATTTTTCCTCATATCGGGTTATCGAAGTTAGCCTTATAATCCACAAAGAGGTGGTAGGTGTCGGTTTGTTTTTCGTGGGGTTTCTCCAGGCTTGTGTGGTCGCAATGTGAATATCTGGTCGATAGTTGACTTTCCAAGCCTAAAACCACACTGACAAGGTGCTATCACGTCTGCAAAAAACGGATTTAGTCTTTTGAACATTATGCTCGGGGGGACCTTGTGTGCGATGGATAAAAGGCTTATTCCACGATAGTTTATACATATACTTCGGTCGTGTTTTTTATAAAACAGGATATAGTATGCAAACACTCCAATCGTAAGGCATGGATTCGTTTATCCACATTTTGCATATGAGTCGATGTATGCACATTTCCAACTCATTGCCGCCAGCCTTAAACAGCTCAGCCGATAGTCCATCAGCACCAGCAGTTTTGTTGTTCTTTAGCCGGGAAATTGCAGTTCCACCTTCGATATGGCTAGGAGAGTGACTGTCGACGCCATCGTCCTATATGTGATCAACACCCTCATCGAAATTGAAGTCTGCTGGAACAAGTAAAGCATAGAAGTGATACATATATCTACAAAAGGAGTCCCTGATACATTTCCATTGGCGTGGCTTTCTACTTTTCGGTAGAATTTACGGGCCTCATTCTTCCTTCTGTAAGACTCAATTTTCTCATTCTAGCGCTTTCTGCACAACCGTTGGTTCTCCCCAAACAAACGGATTTCCTCTCCCCTTATCTCCTTATACTCCTCTGTCCAGGTTACGGTTGCAACTGACTGAAGCATTACCATACGTGAAGCGTTCTTTTCATCACGTGTCATCCGACACTCTTCATCGTACCAAGGTTTGTCTTTAAGGGGTGTCTCATAACCAAGTATGGTCTCTGCAGCACTTTTCATAGAGTTGGAAATGTACTTCCGCTGCACTTTAGGATCATGAGGTGGCGGTGCGTTCCTTCAGACGCTGAGTGAGCTCCTGCTGCCTTGACTTTCTCTGGTAATTGCAGCTTTCCGATGTCAAACTTTGTATATGTCTGGTGTCGTGCGACTTTCGCTCTGCTCAAACCCTGTGCGTACTTTTGCTGCAACTAGGTAGTGATGCGAAACGAGTTTAACTTCTGGAATCACACGTACGTCCATTACACATGCCTTCCGCCAATTACCAAGATATCAATCTGGTTTTTCGTTTATTGATCAGGGGATATCCAAGTAGGCTTATGGATATCTTTATGTAAGAATCTCGTGCTACTGCAAACCATGTTTTTCCACGCGGAAAAATTTAACAGTCTCATTCCGTTATCGAAAGTGATGGCGTGCACACTGAGAAAAATCGGCCTCTGAAACATATTGCAGTAAACAATATTTCATTGTTGTTTGCGTCGTTTTCGTTTTAAGCAGTTTTCATCAAACATCGCCACGTTTGGGTCACAAACACGTATTTTATAACCTACTAGACATTGCGACTCAAACATGTTATATTGAAATGCAAATACAATATGTTTGGACACAAAAAAAAATGGTGCCCCATAACCTTCCATGAAGGGATTAAGATTAAGGAGAGTTTCTCACAATCAGTTAGATGTGCGCTTTCTAGTTTTACACTTACTGATTGGAACCTACAGTTTTACACCGGCTCCGAACGGTATTTTGAGGAGCTTTTTCACGGCTAAGTACCTCGCATCACTAAGCGAGGTGACCGCCGTCGAAAGAAATGTAAGTGGTCTGAGCAGGGATCAAACCCACGCTCTCATGTACAAGAGCCGCGCGCACTAACCATTGCACTATCGACGGCCAAGCTACAAGCTGCAAACATGTTATATTTGCATCCAAACAACAAAAATTTCAGCGATTTCGGCTAAATAACAGATTTTTCAGCGTGTGTAGACCGAACTTACCGATGGTTGGTTCAAAGACATTTTCTCTGCCGACTTTATCATTAAAATCATGTCCATAAATTAGAT
Organism: Phaonia tiefii; assembly: GCA_963931995.1. Classification (NCBI taxonomy): domain Eukaryota; kingdom Metazoa; phylum Arthropoda; class Insecta; order Diptera; family Muscidae; genus Phaonia; species Phaonia tiefii. The sequence goes on from OZ008371.1 coordinate 41,573,696, forward strand.
AAAGTATTTCGCTTTTATGCGGATGGTGGTTATAAGTTCACTCACGGGGTTGAACCTTCAGACCAGATGTCTCAGTCTGTCGCCGACTACAAGTCCGCAACCACATCCATTCCTTTCCTTTGCAGCTGTAGTTTATGTCACAGTGCTTCTTTCTTGTAAAGCCATGACCTGGCCATCGCATCTCTTGGATAGCAGTAATGTCAGTTGGATAGTGGCACCGGATCTGTATAGTGTGCAAGTGCATATCCGTATATCAGGTCGGTGGTGCAATGGCTAGTGTGCGCGCCTCTTGTACTTGAGATCCTTGGTTCGATCCCTGCTCTGACCACCTAAAATTTTTTTCGACGGCGGTCACTTCGCATAGTGACGGCGACACTAACGAGTATTTAGCAATGAAAAAGATTCTTAAAACACCGTTCGGAACCGGTGTAAAACTGTATTTCGCAATCAGTGAATATAAAACTAGAAAACGCACAGCTCACTAGTTGTTAGAAGAAGTTGTTAGAGATGTAATGGGAAACCATTTACTTATTTATCCGTATATCAGGGTCCTTATAACGTTTGCTGGGGTCGTCAACAAATAAGGGGGGTTTCATCTCTCGCATTCTCATTTTGTGTTTTCATTGCCAATTGTTGCCGAAGGCAAGCCCATCCCCGAGGTTAAAATGAGCGGAAAAATGAGCCTCTTCAACTAACAAATCTTCTGCCAAGCGATTAATTGGAATTAATAAGCCCGCTTACCGAGGTCTTTAACCAAAATTCAAGAAGTGCGAGAAGTATTCAAATGCTGCGAATGGTGGCGAGTGGATGCACGCTGAAAATTCGGTCTTTTTGTTGTTTGAATGCAAATATAATGTGTTTGTAGATTGTTGTAAATACAGTATGCTTGTGTCCAAATACATTGTGATTGGTGTTCCATATTACATGTTGGACCCACAATGATTAAGAGGTTATAACATATTATTGGTGACCCAAAATGACTTTGGAGACTGCTGAAAACAGAAATATGAGAAACAACAAGGCAACCAATAAACAGCAGATATATAATTCATGAAAACAATGCTTGCAAACATATACAGTAGAAACTTGATTCTTGCACGTAATGAAAAACCGGCTCGGTGCAAGTTTCGAGGTTGTCACCAGCACCGAGTATTAATTTCCCATACAAAATAAAAGGCACATACATCTGTTTATGACACCGCACCTCTCAATAGTCAGCTTAAAACTGATTCAAATTACAACATTTCATCAGCAGCATAAAACGACGGGGATTTCCCGAAATGTATTCAGTCTAAGAGAACGTAAACAAAGCAGCACGTAAGAGTAATACAAAAATGTTGCAAGTATCGAGTTAAAAATTTTCGGATGTCGCAAGTACTGATTGCGAAGTGAAAAATATTTCTATGTTGCAAGAATCGAGGTGTGCAAGTATCAAGTATGTGCAAGAATCGAGTTACTACTGTACATGGTTCCTGCAGGATGTTGCTGGGGTCGTTTTTCGTCGTGTGTTTAACCTGCAATGGTAACATGCGTAGAAACTAAAGCGAAGCTGGATGCTGTCTTTGGGACCCTTTAACAAGTATGACAAACGTAAGATGTTGGTTGGTTAATCGTGGTCATACATATGGTTTTGATAAGGAACACCCAGGCCGCCAGGCAGTGTTGTATACCGAGGAAATTGTTCAAAATGTCAATGACATAATTCTTGCTGATCGCCGCACGAACATGCGCCAAGTGGCAGAGGCCGTCGGCGTGTCGTATGGAACGACAATTAATATTTTACATGCTAAGTTAAGTCGTGGCCGTCGGTGGTGCAATGGTTAGTGTGCGCGGCTCTTGTGCATGAGATCCTGGGTTCGAACCCTGCTCTGACCACCTTCAAAAAAAATTGCTTTCGGCGGCGGTCACCTCGCATAGTGACGGCGACACTATCGAGTATATAGCCATGAAAAAGCTTCTCAAAATACCGTTCGGATTCGGTGTAAAACTGTAGGTCCCAATCAGTGAGTGAAAACTGGAAAGCGCACAGCTCAGTGATTGTGAGAAGTTCTCCCCGGTCCCTTCATGGGATTTAATGGGAAACCATGTTTATGTTTTATGTTTAAGTTAAGTCAGGGGGTATCCATATCACAGCTGATCGACTAGGTAGTACAAAATTGATCAAAAACAGAGTGAATAGTCGAGAGAGCGATAAGCAACCAGAAGCAAACCATGCAGCAAATTGAGTTTAAATAGTGTTTGACTGATACAAGTGACAGTTAGATTATGTTTCATGTTGGTTGCATCGAACGAAAATACGCATTCCCTTGTATTTCTGTCCGTTTTATGTCCAACCAAAGAGTAAAATTCAACAGCAACTCGAACTCGATGAAATGTCCTACTACCTCGTCGTCATCGAGAGAACATAAAGAGAGGGATATAAACTCTTGTCTATATCTCTATGGTTAAGCATGAGAAAGGTGTCGGCCTGATGGGTGCCGCGATTGCTTACGGTGGATAACAAGCTAATACAGGTGTCAATGTCGAAGCACTGTTGAACTGCACTACAAATTCCTGAGACATCCACCCTACGCAACTCGACTAGGCCCATGCGACTTATTTATGTTCCCTAACATGAAATCGTGTTTCGGAGAAATAAGTTCAGCTCAAACGAGAAGGTGATCGTCGAGATAGAAGCGTATTTTGAGGAGTTTGACAAATCGTATTTTTTGGAGGGGTGAAAGAAATGAGTGGTTAAAATAAAAAAAATCCAATGAGTGTTCGAACTCACGGGCGATGTGTTAACACCTTTTTGTTACACGGTACCTGTTCGATTTCTATGAACACATTAGTAAACGTTAAATTGGAAAATAAAAAACAGCGTTCAATCATATGATGACGTTACAGTTAAATAATATTAATACTTAAAATTATTTAAAGACCCAGTGCAAGCACATGTATCATTATTTTCTTGCTCAATACTTTTTGTTTTATTCCCACAAAAGTCAAAGAATGCAAAGCAACAGACACTTGTATATACATACATAAATTGTTATATTCGTACATACGCTACACAAGTGCACAAAATTGTCGTTGCTCTCTTGCTATTTCATTTTTATATATGTACGTATAATACATCATTACTCTCTTTGCTCTGAGAGTGCTCCGCACCCACATTTTATTGGACTTACCTTTCACTATAATAAAAAAACAACATCACCAACAACAGCTTCGGCCCGGCCGAACTTAACACCGTTTCTACTTGTTTTTGTATACACCGGGCAATGCTGAACATCAAATGACTCGCTTTGTTTGGCCAAATTAACAACAACGAAACAACCAAACACACAACATCACACATACTTTGTCCGAAGTAGCTGACGTATACGTGTATCACATAACCACATGTTTGCCATATCAACAGCAAGGAAACAGCCAGACACACAACATCACACATGCTTTATACGAAGTAGCTGACGTATTAGTATGTCACCATAACGTCGACTGCGCAAGCCCATGGGCTTGCAAATGAAATTTTGCGTGGCTATGCTTTATATCTCCGTTCAACAACAGCAACAGACACATTTACATACATACATTAGTATGTTAATACATACGCTATAGACACAATTTCGTTTGCCTCACCCCTGCCACACCACTCTTTCATTACTCTCTTGCTCGCTCATTTTTGTTTAACACGTCATTATTCTCTTTCGCAGTCGCAGAAAATCTGGTTTTAGCAGCAGCATAACATCTGGTCTTAGCAGATTTTGACTTTGATAGATTTAGTCCCTATACGCCGCTATAGATGTTAACACATCAAAAAATAAACGGTGGAAAGTTGAGAAATAAAATCAATTAAAACTGAAAAACTTGCCTCTTCATTCCTAACACGGGTACTTATTGAACGACATCATAGCTAGTAAGATGTCACCTCATAGATGTCAAATTGGATACCCCCGTTTCGAAATAACAGGGGACTCAAATTCCAAGTTTTTCGTGGCCCATTTTTTTTTTTATAGATGGAAACGGTTAATAGGCTTATTATGCGTCTTTCGAATTGCGGTAAATGCTTTTTCTTTAGAACCGCTTCCATTTGTGCTGCTGGATCCATTTGGAATTATTAAGCTTCCCCAAATGAATCTGAAATCAAGAGCCTTTCACCAAAATTATTAATGGACATGAGATAATTTCATAAGATCATTTTGGTCCTATGAATGCTGTAATCTCAAGTGAACAATTGCTAAGATTTATGGTATTCAACTGTTCCAAATCTTGTACACACATTCAAACTTTTTGGATAGTTTTACATAATATTAGTGTTTGTGTATCATGTTTTAATGATTTGTTGTAATTATGTACCAGTTGTTTGTTGTTGTTTGTGCAATTTGTTATTTTACATAAGTATGTAGTTAAATTACATATTCTCTTTTCATGCATTTGGCCGCTGCAAATATCTCAAAGTTTCATGCTGCCTCTGACAGAGAACACAACATTTAAGGGAGCCAAACAACTAAACTCACACATCAAATCATCATCATTATCCCCACTACTACTACTACTACTAGAATAGTTACTATGAAAAGCAACACTGCCAGCCACCATACAACCATCATACCTATGCATAATGTTAATTAAATAATGCATTCATTATAGAATCTATTGTGGACCCCTTCTCACCACTCTGCCATACAGCACCAAACACACTCATTGTTTCCGGTACAAAATTAATTGGAGCTCATTTACGAATGTACGAACTCTCTTTTTTTTGTCGCAATTCACTGTACATGTACTTTACACTCTTTGGTATTGCTAGGTTCTCTTTTAGTTTACGGCATGTATTCTCTTTTAGTTTTAAGAGGGCAATGTATGCAATGATGTGTTTAGTGAATGTTTGGTTAAATTTGTGTGCATTTTCGGCATAACGTTCGTTTGTTGCTCTTTAGTTATTTATGCAATTTTGTTCATACCAACAAACATCATAATGAGCTTTTAAATGAGAACACGAACACGAACAACACTAAGCAATTTTGAAAAACTTTTCCCGAAGTGTGGCTACTCACTGTAAACATGTGTCCGCCGCCGCGCGTGATGTTGTGTGTGTGTGTGGTTCAGCATACAAATTTTTGCATTTCGGGGGTCTCCGCCACAGCCACTGGGTGTCCAATTTGCTGCGTGTGTGTGTGTGTGTGGGTTAATGTGTGAGATTAAGCCAGAGCCAGCAAGAGCC